>CM053595.1:229402095-229425288 GCA_028646575.1 Pseudocheirus occidentalis
TTTTTTTTTTTTTAAGCATGAGCCTGGTATGTGTGGGGAGAGAGAGAGAGGGAGAGAGAGAGAGAGAGAGAGAGAGAGAGAGAGAGAGAGAGAGAGAGAGAGAGAGAGAGAGAGAGAAAAGGAGGGGGAGGGGGAGGGGGAAACGGAGAGGGAGAGAATCAAATAATATAGTTTTCCTGGAGCAAATGAAAGAAGATAGGATAACCAGGGTGGCAAACTTGGCAAGTGATGATCAAGCTCTTTCTTTAAGACTAAAGCTGGGACCAGATGCGAACTGGGGACACGTGGGTCTACAGGGAAAACGCCCTCGCGAGAGGTTTGTCCCCTACGCTGACCCGTCGAAGGAAGATCTAGCGAGAGATACAAACCCAGGAGAAGCTGTGTTACGTAAGTCAACCCAAGGTCAGGGGCTCCAGGGCCTGTGGCTTCCTGGCATGGAGTCAACTCTGGGAGCAGGTATCGTGGTGGCCGAAACTCTACAGAGACAGCTTCCCTGGCTGGAGGACGTCTGGCTCTGGGTCACCTTCCTGGGTGACCCCCAAGTGCATCTTTTTTTTTCTGCTTTCCTTTGGCCTACTATGCCTGTCGCCATGTGGGTATTTCTGTGTTCTGGATCACCCTGCTCTCGGAATGGCTCAACCTCATCTCCAAATGGTTTCTTTTTCGACACCGGCCCTTTTGGTGGATTCATGAATCTGGATATTATAGTGAAGGACCCGCCCAGGTCCATCAGTTCCCTGTATCCTGTGAAACTGGGCTAGGTAGTCCCTCGGATCACTGCATGATCACAGGAGCTGCCCTCTGGCCCATCATGATTGCCACCTCAGGCCAGGTTGCAAAACGAAGTCGCAGCTGCTGGATGAAGTTGATGCCCAGCCTGGCTTACAGCACATTCCTCTTGGCAGTTGGATTCTCCCGCATCTTCATCCTTGCACACTTTCCCCACCAGGTGCTAGGTGGCCTGATAGCTGGTCCTCTCCTGGGATGGTTCATGACTCCATGTGTGCCTGTTGATCGGCCTGTCAGCTTTTATGGGTTGACAGCACTAGCACTTCTGCTGGGTGCCAGCCTCATTTATTGGACCTTCATCTCCCTGGGAGTAGACATGACTTCATCCATTCACTTGGCTTCCAAGTGGTGTGAGCATCCAGAATGGGTACACATGGAAACTCGGCCTTTTGCTTCCCTGAGTTGGGATTCTGGAGCTGCCCTGGGCCTGGGTATTGCCTTACACTCACCCTGGTATGCTCAAGTGAGGCGGGCACGGTTGGGAATCCTACAGCAAGCTTTTTGCCTGTTGTTGGTCCTAGGGTTTTTGGGGATACTTAACTGGCTGGGCAACCCACCCCAACTCATCCTCTTCTACATCTTTAACTTTCACAAGTTTACCCTTTGGCCCTGCCTTGTTACTGCCCTGGTGCCTTGGCTGGTCCATTCCCTCAGTGCCCAGGAGGCCCCACCTGCCAAATCCAAGTGACCCCACCTTCCCTTCCCCTAACCAACACTCCAGATGACTTCTACCTCCTGCCAAGGAGGCCTCATTCATCACTGAAGAGACCTCTCCTGTTCACTCCCCCTATGACCCGTACCCCCAGTTGCCATTGTGACTACTGCTTGCCCCTGCCCAAGATGAAGGCTTCCTTCCACCTCACTCCTCTGGATACTCTTCTGTACTTCCAACATGCCTTTCCCACCCCTCATCACTTGAACTTAGCCTCAGAGAGGGGTATGTCTACCTGGAAGGAGACTGGTCCTGTTAACCTTTCCCTTTCCCCACTTTGTCAAAACCCTACCCTTTCCCCCTCTACCAAAACTTTGCATTTTTTAAGAGTACTGGAAATAAAAGGGAAAAAGAATCCGATAAAAAAAAAGACTAAAGCAGAGGAGGGGAGAATGTTGTGGCAAATAGAAGGGTTTATGGGACTAGGAGAGGAGATAAATGGTCTCAATTTTTTGTGTAAAGTAGGAGTTGAAGTTCTTGGCTGAGAGTGATGGGAAGAAATAGTATAGGGCAGTGGTGTCAAACTCAGCTAAAAAAGGGGGCCACTAAACCATACATAAGGATCCTTGTGGGCTACACATTGACCTAGAAAATCATATATTAATGTTATCTATGTTCTTTTTAAATTTTGTTTATTTAAATATTTCCCAATTACATTTTAATTTGGTTTAGATTACACGTGAAACTTTTGCAGGCTGTTTGATATTTCTGGTATAGGAGACTTGAAGGGTTAAAAAAAGGTTTGAAATAGCTCTGAGTCAATCAGAAAATAATAAAAGCATTTTCAATCCCAATGAGAACCCAAGTGAGTTTAAATAACATAAATACTTGATGTATTCGGTTGGCATAGCTTTGTGTCTTCCTTCATGTAAATAAACCTCAGGGTCAGAGTTTGGCAAGAAATGAACAGCAATAGAACAAAAGTGTAAAGGATTCAAGGGTAATTGTGCCTGAGTGTTGATAGCAAAAGGAAAACTGGAAGTGACACCATGGAGTAAGAAGCGTGCCTTTTCTTCATCCTTCTCTAGTGTGTCAAGGGGCATGAGAGAAGATGCTGGAGAGGATGACTGGGAAGTATTCTCTTCTAGGAGGAGTCAGGTTTCTATAAAACCAAGAAGAAGGAGTGAGAGGATGAAGTGGAAAGATAAGGCAGAATAGTATGGAAACTGAGGAAGGGAAGAGGAATAAGCATTTACATAGCACCTACTATTTGCCAAAAGAATTGTGCTGCTTTAAAAAACATTAAATACTATCTCATTTGACCTTCAATAACAACCCTCTGGTGTAAGTTCTGTTATTATCCCCTTTTTACAGTTAAGGAAACTGAGGCAGATAGAAGTTAAGCATCTTGCCCAAGATCTGGTAGACCTGAACTACAGGTATTACAAGAGGAGGTGGAAGTTTCCTAGTCATAGAACTGGGGAAATGCCAGTTAACTAAGGCCCATTAGCCAAGAGCCTACAATGTTGGAGGGTTACATTAGCTCATTCATATCTCTCTGTTCGTCATTCAGTAGAAGACATTCAGAGTTCTTGGGCATTCTCAGGATCATTTCTTTTCTCTTTTTATACTCCCATCTAAGAGACTGTCTTTTCTTCTCCTCAGTCAGAACAAGGTAAAGGTAGAATCCATAAAGATGGGTCAAAAAACCCCACTAACTTTGCTTCTTCCTGATTTTACCTTCCAATCAGAATATGATTCTTTAAATAATCGTATCAGGTGACTTCCATTCTTCCATTCCCTATTCATGTTCTAGTACTAGGTTTCCCCCTCTTTTCTATTTAATAGCTAATTAAAGTTGGATAACCTCTTTAGTAAAACAAGCACTTTTCTCATTTTCTTACAGCATGAATGTTTGATCACAGTTGATCAGTTTATATGTTTCTTCTCTGTGTACATCTACATATAAACATGTATACATGGATGTATTTATAAATATATATGACCGTATGTGTGACTATATGCATTATGCATCTGTCTATATCTGTTTTAAATAATAGGTCAGAACAAAGTAATTTTAAAGCATCTTGTATTTTAAAAATCATTTTAACAATAGTTTATATAAAATCTAAGAGAGGCAGTGTTGCCTAGTATAGTAGTCTCCAAGTTTTTTTTTATTTTGTACCCCTATAAGTCTAAAAAAACAAGCACGTACTCCCAGTGTAGATATATTATTTACAAATCACATAGTACTATTCTACTATATACATTATACTACTTACATAAAAATAGAAATTATTAAAACAATGTGATTAAAATGAAATGAGATTTGTTCTTAGAGTCACTGAAGCAGGGGAGTGACATAATCAGACCCGAATTTTCAGAATATCAATTTAGCTGCTACATGTATGTGCATGAATTGGTAATGGTCAAGGTGAAAGGTGATGAGATCTTGAATGAGGGTGGTAGAAGGGTGAGAGGAGAGAAAGTGGATGCCAGAGATGTTATGGAAATAGAACTGGTATGTCTGAGAAATAGAATTGGTAAATCTGTAGGGTGAGGGAGAGTTAAGAGTCAAGGGTGACCATGAGATTATGAACTTGTGTGACTGAAAGAATGCTGTTATCCTCAATGAAAATAGTCTGCCTCTGAAGAGGTGTGAATTTGAGGGGAAAGATAATAAATCTTCTATACAGATCATGAAATTTTCATGTCTAGATCCCCTTCATGAGTCACGGTGTTCCATCAAGAATGAAAAGCATGGTGGGGACTGTCACTTACACACTGGCTGCTTCTAAGAATGCAGAATCTGCTGAAGGGTACCTATAAAAGCCAAAAGGTGATTTGGGGGGCAGGATGTGGGCACATTGGGGAAATTGCTGGTGTGGTTGCTGATGTATATATGTGTAGGTTCCATTTAAGTTATAACTGCATTAAAGAGCCAACCTCCAGGAGCAGGAGCAGGAGCAGGTTGAAAGTATGTACAAAATAAGAAAGAAGCTGAATGGAGAAGTTTGCAGTTATGATGAGTTAACAACAGTATGGAGTCATATTGGAAATAAACCCCAGCATTGTCAAATGCAGAACTTGAACTCAGACCCACTGAGGTAGGGACCTCAATTTGGAAACCACTGGCCTAGTGATTGGTGGTCATCTTTGGAGACAGGAGGACCTGTGTTCAAGTTCTGCTTCTGACATACTTGCAGACAATGTCGATTTTTTTCTTCCCTCCCTCCTTTCTTTCTTTCTTTCTTCCTTTCTTCCTTCCTTTCTTTCTTCCTTCCTTCCTTCCTTCCTTTTCTTCCTTCCTTCCTTCCTTCTTTCCTTCCTTCCTTCCTTCCTTTCTTTCTTTCTTTGTTTCTTTCTTTCTTTCTTTCTTTCTTTCTTTCTTTCTTTCTTTCTTCCTTTCTTCCTTTCTTCCTTTCTTCCTTTCTTCCTTCTCTTTCTTCCTTTCTCTCTCTTTCTCTCTCTCTCTCCTTCCTTTCTTTCCTTCTTTCTGTCTCACTTCATTTTCTTTTCTCTTTCTTCCTTTCTTCTTTTCTTTTTCCTTTTTCTCCTCCCTTTCTTTTTACTTCTTTCTTCCTTCATTTCCTTCCTTTTTCCTGTTTTTCTTTTGTGTACTTCCTTTCTTTAAAAAATTTTTAAAATATATTTTGAACTTAAATGGAAAAAGAACATTTCCATGTATACAGACAACATAAAAAGAGAATTCAGTGTAAATCCATGAATTTCTATTTCACACTGATATGTTTAAACTATATAGTGAATACTGCTCATCATTTTCAAAGCTACCCTGATTTTCTGTGCTTCCTTCTAAGGTGTATGTGAGTATGTGTGCATGTGTACGTGTGTGTGTGTGTGTGTGTGTGTGTGTGTGTAAAACCATATAGTACATACTTCTGTCTGTCAGTTCTTTCTTTGAGTGTGGAAAACATATTCCTTCATAGGTCCTACATATTTGAAATAAATTAATCATTCAAAATTGTTTTTATGACTGTACGTCTGTTACTGTGTACAACATTATCTTGGATCATTTCACTTTTCATTATTTCATGCAAGTCTTTCCATGTTTTTTTTTTCTAAACATCAACCAGCTCATCATTTCATACAGCATGGTAGTATTCCATCATAGTCATATGCCACAATTTGTTTAGCCATTCCCCAACTGAAGGGCATCCCCTCAATTTCAGTTCTTTACCACCATAAAGAAAACTGCTGTAAATATTTTAGAGCATATAAGTTCATTTCTGTTTCTCCTAATCACCTTGGGAGACAAACCTAATAATGGTATTGCTGGGTCAAAGGGTATATACAGCTTCATAACTCTTTGAGCATAATTCCAGATTATTCTCCAGAATGGTTGGACAAGTTCATAATTCCATCAACAGTGAATTAGTGTCCCATTTTCCCACATCCTCTCTGTTTGTTGCTTTGTCCTTTTATCACTGTTGCCAATCCAGTAGGTATAAGATATCTCAAAATTAACTTTTCTCTAATCAATAGTGACTTATAACACTTTTTCACCTGACTATATATAGTTTTGCTTTATTCATCACAAAACTGCCTGTTCCTATCCTTTAACCATTTATCAATTGAGAAATGACCTTCCTTTTTTAATAGGCTTATATTAACATTTGTTAATTCATTTGTTACATCATTACTGCTACTCCTTCCTCCTCCCAGAGAGCCATTCATATGACAAGTACTATATTTCTATGAGTCCTTTTCAGTCATGTCCAATTCTTTATGAGCCCATTTGGTGTTTTCTTGGCAAGAATACTGGAGTAGATTTGTTATTTCCTTCTCCAGCTCTTTTTATAGATGAGGAAAGGAGCCAAATAGAGTTAAGTGACTTGCCCAGGGTCATACAGCTTGTAATCATCTGAGGTCAAAATTGAACTCATGAAGGGACGGCTTCCTGATGCCAAGCACAGCACTCTATCCTCTATGCCACCTAGCTGTCCTGGCTCTGCTTACTTCACTCTGAATAAATTCATACAACTCTTCCCATGCTTCTTGGTATTCATCATGCATTATTTTAACAGCAGTATAATATTCATGTACCACATTTGTTTAACTGTTCATCAGATCATGGGCATCTACTTGTTTCCAATCTTAGCTATCACACACAAAAAAAGAAAAACCCACTGCTATAAATATTTTAGAGTAGATGAGGAAGTTGCTTCACCTTTCGGTTCCATGGCAACTTGTTAAGACTGTCACTTGCAGAGGAGTTGCCACTATTCATTAGTGTGGGGAGTTCCTGATGCCTATGAGATCATAGTTCCAGGCAGAAATAAATAAATAAAATCTGAGCCATCTTTTGAATAGAATCCCCTTTGAATGTAATTTTCGGCAATGGTTTTCTCACTGCTACAATCCCATCTAATCTACTATAATCTTCATGCTTTTGGCTCTTGGCTTTTTTCATTTCTGTTCATGTTCAGATTCTGTTTTCTTCACTTCTGGCCCTCTGGCTAGTCCTTCAGAAGGCTGCAGGTGCTATCCATTCAATGGATAATGAGGCATCACTTTAACTAATTTGTCTTGTATAGACAGAGACTCTAAGCCACAGATTAAGTGCTTCTCATTTTCCTCTAAACAATTTGCCCATCTTCTTTTTTGATGAGTATATTGGCCAGCGTTTAGTTCTATTGCAGTTAAAGAAACAGAAAGGCATTACAGATGAACAAGTAATGGGACCCAGAGTTGATGAGGAGGCTAGTGGTTAGGATTATGTCATTTTATCCTCACAACGATCCTATAAGGTGGGTGCTAATATTTTATTCCCATTTTACAGGTGAATCAACTGAGGAAGACAAAATCTCGATAACTTTTTCAGGGTCACACAGCTAGATTTTAAGGCTGGATTTAAATTCAGGTTTTACTGTATACAGGTCCAGCACTCTATCCACTATGCCACCTAGCTGCCTGTAGCTAGAAAGGTCAAGAAGAATGAGAATTGAAAAAAGGACATTAGATTTGGCAGTTAAGAGATCATTTGGTAACTTTGAAGAGAGCAATATCAATTGAATGATAAGGCTTGGCGCCATACCATAGAGAGTTAAGAAGTATGGGAGTAAAGGAGATGGAGTCATTGATTGTAGATGAGCTTCTCAAAGAATTGAGCCACAGAAGGAAGGAGAAATATAAGATGAGAACTATTAAGGATTATGGTTCAAGGGAAGGTTTTTTTGAGGATTGGCATTTTTGTGAGCATTAGGGAAGCAGTTGGTAGGCAGAAAGAGACTGAAAAGTAAGAATGGATATGGACAACAGAGAATAATCTGCTGGAGAAGATCAGACAGAATAGATTCATTTGTGTTTGAATTGTGGTTAACCTTGGCAAGGAGAAGAGCTACCACTTCATAGGAGACAGGAATGAAGCCAGGGATCATGGCAGAGGCAATCTGGGAGACATGAGATGAAAAAGTGGATATACAGGGAGTTCTCTTGGAATGGCCTGATTTCTTTGGCCAAATATGAGGCCAAGAGGGGCCTTAGCTGAAAGGGTGGGGGGAAAGATTGGAGGTCAAAGAGAAATGAAAATATTTGAGAAAGCTGCTGGGGTAATATAATGAGTAAAGTAGAGAAGTGTAAAGGGATTGCCTTATTGCAGCCCGAGACCAGTTGAGATTATGTACTCATGGAATTCTAAGATCTCAGGAGATTCAAATGACTCAAGAGAAGACACATTATTGTCTCTATAGAGGAGTGTGTAGATTGCAGCATTTTACCAATGATGACTTGAACATAAGAAATTACATAAAAAGGTATTGAGAATATATATGTCTAGAAAAGCAATGGACCTGTCATAGAAAAATGAGGAATAATAGATGGGTAGACCTGGAGCTTCCCTGGGTTCCATAAAAATATAAAAAGAACCATAGGGAGACCTGTAGTGTATTAGGTAAATAGAGGATTTGTGGAAAGAAATGTACGAGAATCTTAAAGAACAACATGTGGATGGGTTGTGTTCTGCATTTGTAGAGGAAGGAATCACATGAATTTGATTATAGATCTATTGCTATATCAAAGTAAGATGAAACCAGGGGAAAAAAAACCCAAGTGACTTATTCAAGGTCACAAAGTTAGTTTTGGCAGGGCCTGACTCAGAGCCTAAGTGTAAGGTGGGAGAGCATATACCAAGGAGACAGCTAGGTTTGTCAATGTTGGTTTGTGGGAAGGCTAAAGGATGGTGTGACTGCTGCATTGTGGTGTATTAACTTCTATGTTTTTATGATGGATTTGGTTTCCTGGTGTTGGGATTTGGTTTTCTGGTTTGTGAATAAATGTCTCTGCTTTTGTCTTCTATATGAAGAGTCTGTTATATTTTGCAATTGAGAACTATGCCAGCATATTTACAGTCAACATTCATGTAGTGACTATTGCTTTGGTGCTACACTAAGTCTCCTGATATCCAAGACAAGGGTTCTTTTGACTCTATTTCTTCCTGGTTATCTACTTCTTTTCTTTCCTTCAATTCCTCTATACAGCTGTCCCTGATCCACCTCCCCAATTCATCAGGGTATCTCCATGTTTTGACTTAGAACAGCACTTCTGGTCTTTACTATTCATTTGTTATCTAAGAGGTTATTTTTAAATTTTTATTATTTTGCCATTAATCTTTATATGTTTGTTTCTTATCTACCCACTTAATATATAACTTCCACAATGGATGTGACTGTGTCTTCTTCTGCTTTGTATCACAGGTACAGAGCTTAAAGGGACTCTAGAGATCCCTGATTCAACCCCCCTCCTTTAACATGTAATTACTAGGTATGATCCTGAACAAGTCATTTAAACACTCTCTGCTTCGGTTTCCTCCTCTGTAAAATGGGAATGATGACACTTAAAGAACTTACTTGTCATCATTGTATCCTTTATAGTATTTTACTCACAATGGACACTCCATTAGAAGTCTTGATGACACTTGGCAACAGAAGCACATTGAAAAGGTAAGGAAATTGAAAAGCCAGAGAAGGCATTAGATGTGGTAGTGCTTGCTTTTTCTAGCATTGCTAGCCCCTGCCACTTGTCTCCATGCCCGGCTAGGATTCTGACCTGACTTTGCTCTCATCACTGCATCGTCGACTTCTGTTTTCAGAGACAAAAGCAAAGCAAACTACTGGACTCTTAACATTTGACTGGCAATCTGGGATGGGGGCTCAGCCAGATGCTACTATTCTTTCTCATTTTTATACTTGGAGTCGGGCTCACTCTTTACCGATGGCATTATTTGGAACTTGATGGGACACCAGCTGCTCAAGCAGCCTTTCCTTAATATGGAGTTTCTACAAAGGGAAAGCAGAGTGGTTCTATTTGCATACGAAGCTGTTTTCTATGGTAGTGCTGGGAATATTAAGTGGGGTACAACTTGAAACTCTGGAGGCTTGAGTCCTTAGCAATGATTTAGGGAGACCTGTTGCAAATGAGCCTAGTTAAATTTGCAATCTGTGCATCCTAGGGCCTTGATTCAAACGTTGAGAGTATCTTTTCAAGTCAGCTAGGACTTTCCTAAAGCTGACTTAATTCACAGCTAAACCTACATAAACATAAAATATGTGCCCTGGAAGGTATATAAAAGAAGTAGAAGACACAGTTCCTGCCCTTGGTTGTTTTCCACCTAGCTTGGAAAATTGATAAGTGACATCTATTTCACACCAAAGTGTGTCCAGTGTTTGACATGCATTATCTCTTCTGTGCCTCGGAACAACCCTGGGGGTAGATCCAAATTTTACAAATGAGTGAGCATTTATCAGGCACCTGCTATGTGCCAAGCATTCTGCTAGAAGCTGGGAATATAAGCGAGGACACTGAGACTTAGTGTTGGTAAATGTTAGTGGTCTTCATGACCGCACTTTAGTACTCTGTCCATTATAGGATGCTGTCCCTTTTGAGAGCTAAGTTGTTCATGGAGGAAATGATTTGAAAACAAGTCCCAGGACCTACTTATGAAAGTGTGAGAGAGATTCAAACTCTTAAAGTTCAGAGGGAATTCAAAGAGAAGGGATGATCATTTCGTTTCTTCTACCACTACATGTACAATTGATTTCCCAGTAGAGTAAGGAAGAGAGTAGGACCAGCTTTCTTCCTGCCAGATAAGCATATGTGTTGAATTGGCCATAATTTTCTAAGCTGACATTAGTTATTGCTCCTAATGTAATAATCTATCATGATGAAAAGATGAAAGGTTATCTGTGTCTTATTTATTAGGGAATTTTAAAGGCAGATTTACTTTTCTTAAGAAAATCTCACTGGGCTTCTTGTCCCTCTTCATTGCTCAATAATTTGAACAATCTATAGAATTCTGGGGACAACTACAGTGGATAGAATGCCAGGCCTGGAGTCAGGAGCACTCAACTCCCTGAGTTCAAATCCAACCTCAGACACCTACTATCTGTGTGACCCTGGGCAAGTCACTTAAACCTGTTTGCCTCAGTTTCCTCATCTGTAAAATGAGTTGGAAAAGAGAATTGCAAATCATTCCTGTATCTCTCCTAAGAAAACCCCGAGTGGGGTCAAAAAGTCAGACATGACTGAAAAAATAACTGAACTCATAGAATTCTAGGTCCTGGAATGATTTTAAGAAGTTTAGCTTTGGGGCGGCTAGGTGGTGCAGTGAATAGAGCACCGGCCCTGGAGTCAGGAGTACCTGAGTTCAAATCCGGCCTCAGACACTTAACATAAAAAACTAGCCGTGTGACCTTGGGCAAGTTACTTAACCCCAACTGCCCTCCAAAAAGCAAAAAAAAAAAAAAAAAAGAAGTTTAGCTTTCTGCTTTAAATCTATAATAGCTAGCCTCGAGATAAGGCTTTGTTTCAGATATGTTAACTCATTTGATGCTCACAACAACCCTGGGAGGTCACTGAGGTAGAGAGAGGCAAAGTGATTGTAGTAAGTAATTGTAGTAAGGCAGGAAGCTTCTTGATCTATCCACTGTTCCATTTAACTGCCTCCATTCAGTTGCACAGATATCAGCACCAATGTGTTACCCTCTAAATTCCAGTAGATTGTAATTTCTTTGAGGATAGGTACTGCTTTGTTTCCATCTTTTGAATCCTCATTGCCTAACACAATAACCTTGCACATAGGAAGCAATTCATAAATGCTTGTAGAACAAATGACCACTATGACTTTGACTAGTGTTTACCAATGATCCCTGAATTGCCCAGTGTGATGCTCTTTTATTCAGTCTTTATGATTTTTACCCAATCTGTTGCATTTAATTAACCTCTCTGCCTGGGTATTCTGTCCTCTCTGCACTTCCGAATCACTATGTTTTCTTAATTCTCTGTATCTAACTTGCCTTGTTAGTCATTTTGGCCACTTCATCATCCAGATCATACCCAATAGGTGTGAATATTCACCATGACTCTTGTCAAGTCCCCCTACTCTTTTTTTCTATTCTCTCAGTGACCTCATCATATCACATGAGTTTAATCATCATCTTCATGTTTCACGACTCCCAGATCTATACATCCAGGCTCAGCCTCTCCCCTGAGCTTCAGTCCCTCATAACCAGTTGTCTATTGGACATTTTGAGTTGGACGTTCCAGAGACTTCTCAAACTCAGCACACTCAAAGTAGAACTCATTATCTCCCCCCCCCCAAGCTCACCTCTCTGCTAGACTTCCCTATTTCTATTGAAGGTCCCTCCATTCTTTTAGTCTTTAAGGTACATAATCCTATTATTAGTGTTGACTCCTTAATTTCCCTCACCACATATGACCAATCAGTTGCCCAGTCTTGCTGTTTCTACCTCCACAAAACCTTTTGTAACTGACCTCTACTCTCCATCACATAAGCTATTCTCTTATTTCAGACCCCCATTACCTCTTAGAGTATGACAACTACCTCCTAAATGATCTCTGTATCTTGAGTCTTCCCCTAGTTCAGTCCGTGTTCCATGCTTTCACCAAAATGATTTTTCCTTAAGCACAGAGCTGATTACATCACTTTCCTTCTCAAAAACTTCAGTGGTTACCATTGCCTCTAGAGTAAAATAAATTCCTTTGCTTAGTTTTTTTAAACTTTTAAAATTTATTTTGAACTTAAATACAAAAAGAAAAAATTGCCATGTATACAGCATGACATAAGATGAGGATTCAATATAAAACCATGAATTTCTATTTCATACTATTTAGTTTTAAAAAAAACCCACTATGTAATAAATACCACACATCATTTTCAAGGGTACCCTGCTTTTCTGTGTTTCCTTCTAAGTTTTCTTTTGTTCTCTGCTGTGCACTTTTTTTTGCCCCTCTACAACATCCTGCCCTAGAGAAGACTATCGTGAGACATACATTTGGGTCCATACTATATGTACTTCTATTGATCAGTTCTTTCTTTGGATATGGATATCATCTTTCTTCATAGGTAATTTATGGTTAATTTGAATATTTATAATACTCAAAATGACTTAGTCTTTCACAATTGCTCTGCTCATTTCATTGTATAATCTTTGTAATATATTTTTGCAGTCTCCTAGCTAGACTTTTATTTAGGATTTTTGCATCCATATTCATTAATGAAATTGATCTATAATGTTCTTTCTCTATTTTTGCTCTTCCTGATTTAGCTATCAGTACCACATTTGTTTCATTAAAGGCATTTGGTAAGACTACTTCTTTGCCTATTATTCTAAATAATTTATTTAATATTGGAATCAGTTGGTCTTTAAATGTTTAGTAGAATTCACTTGTAAATCCTTCTAATCCCATTGCTTTTCTCTTAGGAAGCTCATTTGTGGCTTGCTCAAATTCTTTTTTTAAAATAGGTTTATTTAGATATTCTGTTTCTTTGTTTAGTTTTTTTTTAATGCCTTTCAAAACTTGGCCTCAACTTTAGTCTTCCAACATAATTGTAAATTACTGGCTTTCTCTCTGTTCTTCAAATATACTACTCCAACTTTCTTTTCCATGCTTTTGTATTGACTGTTTCTTCTCACCACTGCTTCAGAGAATCCTTCTATCCCTTCAAAATGTAGTTCAAGCTTGACCTTCCATCTGGAGCCTTTCCTGATCCTCTAAAATGTTGGTGCCCTACTTCTCAAAATACCTTGTGTCTAACTTTGTATTTATCCTCTTTTTATTTATATGCCTACTTGATGTCTTTCCCATTTGAATATAAATTCCTTGAGAGTGTGGATTATTTCATTTCTTCTCTTTAAATTCCATATATGCCTATCATGTAGTATCTACCACATAGTAAGCATTTAATGTTTTTGATTGATTGGTTGGTTGATAGGAGAATTGGTTATTACTGTCATACATAGTATGTGTGATTTGTGGTAGCCCATTGTATGGAGTATGTGAACAGAAGAAATCTCAAGACAGCAGTTCCTGGTTCCCATAAAGCAGACTAAACCCAGATCCAGTGAATCAAGATCAATGTGCCTCTCTAAGTCCCATCCAAATTTGGTATCACATATAGACACAGTCTACTATTTATCTCTTCTGTTCAGACACGGAGTAAGAATGCGCTACAAAATTCAAAGAAATTCATGGTCATAACCACATTATAGGCACAAAAATGAGGTACTTTCTGAAAACTCTGTCCATACTCTTGGAACAATGGGTAGTTCTTTTAAGAATGTTCAGACAATGTGGGGAAATAGTTACCAAAGCCACAGGAATGCCAGGACTCAGGATCTGAGTAGTGGAATATGAGTCTAAGGAAATGATGACGGATTGTCCAATTCTCTCCTAAGACCTTCTTCAGAATACCACGGTGATTGCAGTTCTGGTCAACACGTCGTCATAAGGTAGAAGTTGTAATTGAGAAGGAGCAAAGAAAAGGAAAGAAGTTGAAACTGGAACTACAGAGAATAAACTCTGAGGATGGGCTCAGATCCTTAATCTTTTAAAGATATTTTCCAGGTGGGCCAACTGAGCTATATAACATTTCCAAACATGTAGATAAAGCTCCTCATTTATTATGTTGTCACAAAAGCCCCTAAAACTTCAGTCCTTGGTCCATGATGAAAATGTGATAGTGATGCATTTTTTTTGGTCTGTGAAATAGGTTAAATCCAAGTCCATGGTGTTTGGATCTCTCTCTTATCACCACAGGCTTGTGCCAAAGCATATGGGTTTTGGAGCCTAAGTCTTTTTAACTTTTTTTTTGAATTTGAAACCACAAGGCTCCTTATTAAATTTGAAATCATGGGTTGCTTGTTGAAGGACTTGCATTCCATTGCATTGTTTAAATTCATC
Organism: Pseudocheirus occidentalis; assembly: GCA_028646575.1. Taxonomy (NCBI): domain Eukaryota; kingdom Metazoa; phylum Chordata; class Mammalia; order Diprotodontia; family Pseudocheiridae; genus Pseudocheirus; species Pseudocheirus occidentalis. The sequence goes on from CM053595.1 coordinate 229,416,755, forward strand.
TGATAGCCACTCCAGAATCATTCCTAACAATTGGGATGACTTCATTTATGTTTGTTTTCGCTTTCTATTAATCCATGACAAACTGTGAAATTTGCCATTTTTACCATAACCAGGCCATGAAATTTGTCATCTCTCTCTGTAATTTACATGGAGGCCTGGCTATAGATGGATTTCAGACTGGATGATTACTTTCAGCCCAACGCATATGACAGAACAAAGGAAGGATACACCCTAAATAAAGCACAAACAAATTCCTAACAGACATCAGGAAGAGCTTTTCTTTCCCCATGCCATAAAACCAACCAATATGTGCCAACAGTTTCTCTGGAAAGGTTGATAGAATCAATACACTCATGTAAAATCCAAGAAACAACGAAATGGCACTCTAGGGAGAGGTACTTAAAAGGGAAGACACCCTAATACATTGTAAGGTGGGAGGGGGGGCTATGTTTGACTAATGTGGTTGGGAGGTATTTGGAGGTGGAGTTCTAGTGGCAAGTCAGGCATTACTATATAAGGGTTTGCAAGCTTGTTCACAAGCTGTCATCTGTGGCTTGGTGTACAACCCTTATTATCCCTCCTCCAAGATTCAATAATAATTAATTCCTCCATGTCAAATAAAACTCTTTTCAATGATTTGGTAAGAAATTAGACTGAGAGTCACCCAGGAAAATCCATGTGACTGTCTTTTATCATATTTTTCCTGGTTGCTTTTTTTTCTTTTTTCTCTTTCTTTCTTTTTTCTTTTGGGGGGGTGGTGCTGGTGGTGGTGGAAAGGGGAGGTTATAAACATGGAAGGAAGGCATATCCATACCATCCACCTACCCAATGCACAAAATTCAGCATAATCTCTTAATCAAGATTCTGTAATATTCTCAAAACAGTTTGTCTAAAGAGGGCTGGATGAGAGTGACCAAAAGAGAAGCTAGATAGGCCAGGTAGATGTTCTAGCTGGTGAGTGTAGATGTGGCTTTGGTGTGGTTGATTCCTCCTGTGGACTGAAAAACATTCTGGGTTGTAGGAATGGGTATTAAATGAGGAAGTGGAGGAGTAAGAAGAGTTCTAAGCAAGAACTCCCTCACTGGTAATAGCAATCACCTGAACTGAAGAGGAAGATTTGGTGGCATAAGCAACATACCATTTGTGATCTTGGCATATGGCACATATGGTCTTGAACATGATAAAATCTTTAGAAGTTTTTCTCCCCGTCAGAAACTGCCTTTCTGTGTTAACATCAATAGATATGGCAAGAACTCGATGACCATCTGTGACACTAGACTTTGGTAAGGAAACATCTGGCCATTGAAAGCTCATTGATATTTTTTAAGGGAGTGGCTAGAAGAGAGAAGAAGCTTGTATAGAATTATGTTGATTGTTTTAGCTGACTCCTAATTATCTGTGACTGTAGGGAGCAAGGATATTGTGGACAGTAGAGATAATTCAGTTAGATTATTGGTACCAGTCATCTCTCCCATAAAATTGTGGATCGGACCTCCTCACAACTAGAAAATTTTACCAAATGGAATTTCCTATCTTTGCCAGAAGTGTTAATGAGCGGCAAACTGGTCCAAAGAATTAAATCAGTGGAGAAACAAGAAGTCTGAATCATCTACAAGCTGCTTAATCAGTTCCTGAAAACTGAATATAATTTGTCATTTTTGCAAAGCCTTCCACCAAATTAAAAGGGGATAACTGCCAGATTTCATGTCATCCTGAGTTCCTCAAAGGAAAGGTCATTGTCATCATTATCAAGTATTTATTTAAAGTCATAAAATTATTGCAAAATATTAGTGATGGTGGTGATTGTGCAACTCCGTAGGGCACTATGAGAGTTCTCCAAAATAAGATTAACAAAATCCATAAATAAATAAATATGTACACGCCTACATGCACACACACAGACACACATTCAGATTTGTGATTTCATTTGAATAGCAAACTGGTTCAAGCTTTTCTAGTAATGAGCTGTGTAATCATGGACAAATAATTTCAACTCTGAGTCTCGGTTTCCTCTTCTAAAAAATAAAAAGTTGTTCTAGGTAAGTGGTATCAAATTCAAGATCCGTGCTTAGGCATATTGACTTAGAAAACCACAAATTAACATTATGTATGTTGTGTTGTATTGTATTTATATTTATTCTGTTAAACATTTCCCAATTACATTTTAATATGGTTTGGGCAGCATTCTGGAGTACTGTGACCACAAATTTGAAAACTCTGGTGTCTACATAACTTCCAAGAACCCTTCTAACTCTGTAGGACACTTTTGTTAGTAGGATAAAAAATGTAATATTTTTACTTTTCATCCAGGGAACATATCTTTTCATTACAAATTATAATATATCTATTAAAAACTGTATAGTTGAAATTATTGTTATTCTAAAGGCAAAGAATATATGAATATTGTATGAAAAATTTAGCATAATAAAAAAGGAAAAGTCCTTTTAACTGAATAGAATGTTTCAGAATAGAAGCTTACTTGGGATGGGGTGGAATGGGCTAAGGGTAACAAGACTAGTATGAACTAAATTGGGGTGATGGAAAGGATATTTAAATGATACCATGGTCATTAATCAATAGTTCCTGACAAAACCAGGACTTCATACAATCTCTCTGAATTTCTCCTCTCAGTCTGTGAAATAGTTTACTCTGCTTTTAGTGGTCATTGTTTATGTTGTTTACTTATCATCAAATCAACAGATTTCCCTGATTGAAAGCAAAAAGAAAAGGGGATGGCAGAGGATGAAATGCATAGCATCATGGAAACAATGACATGTACTTGGACAGGCTTAGAGAGATAGTGGAGAATAGACGGGTCTGCTGTGTGACCGTGGGGTCACAAACAGTCAGGCACAACTCAACAACAAAAATGCAACAAAATACTGTATTTTAAAAGTCAAAGGGCCTAAGTTTGAACACCTGTTGCTTTCTACCTTTGAGACCTTGGTCTAGTTACTCCCTAGGCTCTTACTCCCAAGGAGTTCCCAGTCTAGTTAAAGACACAGAGCCAAAACACATGAAATAGTTCAAAGAAATGAAGAGATGTTCTGAATGTCCCTGATAATGGTGCAATCAGAGTCAAGGAAAGCAGCTGGAGGAATTAGAGAAGGAGGAAGAGTCATGCAGTAGGAAGTGGGTAGATTCTTGGATGGTAACATCAAAGTGGTTTTTGTTTGGGAATTCTTCTGGAGTTACAGCATTTGCGCAAAAGAAATGATATTTTTTAAGCAAAGGTGACTAGATGTTTGAAGCATGACCAATAGGTTTAAGGCCACAAAGGGAAGCAATAGAAAAGAAGTGAGAGAGAAAGCAGAGGATATCCCAACCAACTTAGGGGCTAACACTTTTATATTAACTAAAAAGCTTTGCCCTTGGGGATTATGATTATCTTCACTGGTGGCAAAAAAAAAAAGAAAAAAAAAAGCCTTAGTTGTCTCAGCTAGAAAATGGGAATAAAGTCCTTTTGTGGTAGCCAGAAGGGAGGAGAACAAGCCTTTTTTAAGCACTTAGGATGTGTCAGGCACTGTGCTAAGGGCCTTATAAATGTTGTCCCTCCTCCACATTTCTCTGTTGCTGAGAGAAAAGTACTTTGTAAATCTAAGTGCTATAGGACAGAGGTGTCAAACGGCTGTAGGTAACCTGAAGAACTCCCCAGCCAGATTAAATTATGATTGGGAAGTGTTTAGGAAAATATATAAAAATACAATAAAACATAGATGCATATTATGTATCTAAAAGGTAGAAACATGTTAATTTGTGGTTTTCTGGGTCAATGTGCACTCCACAGGGATTTGTTTGGATTTGACTTGGACTGCTTCAGGGTATTTCATTGATTCTGAGAGACAGAAAGTTAGGATGCTTTTTTTTTCCCCCACAATCAAAGTTCTAAGAGGCAGTTGGATTTAGGGAACAGGGAGTTGGCCTTGGGGTTAGGAAGAGTCAAGCTAAAAAACTCCTATCCCTGACACATACTAGGAGACTGGGTGACATTGGGCGTTTACTTAGTGACTTCTCAATTGTCTGAGATTTAATTTGAAGCATGATCAACATAAGTGGAGGGAGTTTGTTGATGGAATGTTCTCTACACCAATAAAAACACCTGTCTGGGTCAAAAGAAAAAAAGCAAAGTCAAAGCTCTCAGTGGATCAGTAACCCCTGCAACCTACATCCTTTGAGTTTGGGATTCAATTAAAAGTCACACTTGAGGATCTAGAGGGCCACATGTGGCCTCGAGGCCACAGGTTCCCCACTCTTGCTCTAGAAGTTTACAATCCTGTTGGAGAGATCAAACCAAACACATAAAATCGATGAAAACAATACAAAATGGAACCCAAGTAAGTGGTAGTGATATAGACTCTGACAAGAATTCAGAAAAAGGAGAGATTGTTAGGTGTTGGAGTCATCTGGAAAGCCTCTACATAGGAATCTTCACAGCTTTTAAACTTCCAGGAATGTGTAAAAAGAGAAAACACATGAAAGTCTTAGAAACAGCATAAAAACAGTGGAGAATTGAAGAAAGTTTTAACAAGGTTTGGTGCTGGTAATTCTGTCTGATGACACGGCCCCATCTTAGCTATACATGACTTTGATCATCAGCCAAAGAATCTTTAGGGTGCAGAGAGTATGAAAGCACAAAGTTCTCAGATCAGGAGATAGCCTTAGGTCTACTCTCTGACAGCAATGTCAATAACATCAGAGCTACAAGAGTAAGCGAACCATTTGGAGAGATTAATGATTCAGTGTTCCACTAGCCCCAGGAGCAAATAGTTTTTTTTTTTTAAATAACTCTTAACATTTAAAGGGCAGAAGCTCTGTCTGTGGGTGCCTGTGTGCATGAAAGTATTTGTGTATGTGTTTGGGGGGAGGGCGGTGCATAGGTTTATTATGAAAATCATTTTTTCTTGCTTTTTAAATATTTTGCTGAAATTCTTTTCATTTTGCAAAGCCATCACATGAATCGGTGGTAACTTTTCTGAATAGTAGGAAAGAAATAGATGGTTTCAGAATGTTGGCACTTGAGTTGGATGGCCCTTCAGAGCCAATTTTAGGCTTGGCACAAATTTTTTTTCTTTTAAACATGGGAAGGTATGGGGTGACCACGAAGAGGACTAACATATTTTGGTTTTCTTTAATCATGAAATCCTTGCCTGTTGATGAAGTGAAATAATGGGGAGTGGGTGACATGCGCGAACATTGCAACATGTGGAGAGCTGTGCTATAAAACAAAAACAAGAGAATAAAAAAACAACCTTGTAGTGCCAGTAGACTCTTCTAGTTCTTATTTCATAGAGTCATAAGTCATCCAAGCTGGAAGGATAATACAACTTGGGTTCAATTGCTGCCTCTGATCCTTATAGGCCATGTGACCATGGGCAAGCCGCTTAAACCCTTAAGCCTGTATCCTCACTTGTAGAATGGGGGTAATAATTGTAACTACCTAAAAGGATTGTAGAGAGGCTTCAATGCTGTAAGGTATCTAAAGTGCTTTTCAAAGGTCTTCCAGGTTATGACCCCTTCTATGATTGTGACTTCTCTTTTGTTCAGGATTCCATTAAGGTCCTGCTCTAGGGCTAGGAGATAATCCTGGGATTTTAGAAACTGTGCCAGTAGAGTACAGGTGTGAAAAGCGATTTTAGAGGTCAACTAGTAGAACTTTTTCATCTTTCACATAAGGAACTTGAACATCAGAGAATCAGAGAATCACGGGGATAGAGTGAAAGGAAGTCTTTGAGATCATGGATGAGGAAACAGGCCGATAAAGCTTAAATGACTGTCTCTGAGTCAGACAGTATCTGAGGCCAAATTTAAGTGTAGGTGTTCTGGTTCTTAATCTAGTATGATATTCACTGCCTTTTGCTACCTCTAAGAAAGTAAACCATTAATATTCATAATAACAAACATTTATATAGTGCCTCCTATGTGCCAGATTCTGTGCCCAGCTTGCTCACACAGCTAGTAAGTGTCTTATAAATGTAGTCCCTACTGGGCATTGTTGCTATGAGGAAAGTACATTGTAAATCTCAAAGTAATATAGGGCAGAGGTGTCAAACTTGGCTGCAGGCCAAGCTAATGAGTGTCTTAGGCTAGATTTGAACTCAGGAAGATGAGTCTTCCTGACTCCAAACATGGTGTTCCATCCTTTATGCTACCTTGATGCCCATACAGACTCTCCTGTTTCCATCATGGCTGTCATTCCTAATTCAATCAAGCAACAAGTCAACCAGTATGGCAGGCAGGGTGGATATAAATACAGAGAATGAAATTGTATCCACTTGCAAGGAGCATACATTCTACCAGAGAAAATCATACATGCAAACATGCATACATACACACACATACATACATATGTATGTATATGCATATAAACAGAGTGAGTTTAAAGTAAATATGAGGTAGTTAAATACAAGGGGAAGGAAGGCATTAGCATTTGGAGGTGCGGTCAGGAAAGGCTTAATGTAGAGAGGAGCTCAATGAAGCAGAAGTGAGGAAGTAATGCATTCCAAACAAGAAGGATGGCCAGCACAAAAGCATAAGCCTAGAGATGGGAGAAGGAATACAAGGTGTAAGGAACAAAGAAGAGAAGGTCAGTTGGATCATAGGTTGTGGGAAGGGGAGTAATATCTGATGAGGCTAGAGAGAATGAGGTTAGCTTGTGAAGGACTTTATAAATAAAAAAGAGGAACTTATATTCTTCTCACATTTCTAGCTAGACGTTTCTTTTCCTGACACTCCCCTTCCTAGGTTTATGTAGCCATCTCCTGATAAAGAAATGTGCAAGCTATGTTCTCAATTCTAGATCTGACAAATGGAAGTGTGGACGGAGTGATCTGGGAGATTCAAACTACCTTTTGACTCACTGCTCATTTGCATATGTGTGTCTATGTTCATATGTGTGTTCTAGGTGTTTTCAATATTTTGTAATGTTTATGACATCAATTGTTTCTTCTATGATCTATATAGCAAGAGGAAAAACTGACTTCAGGACTTTAAAAAATGACCAAATGATCAAAAGATCAGATGAAACCACCATTTTATCTGTCTTTGAGTCTGTCTGATTCTGAAAATTGTAGAACTTAGCTTTACAATTCAGTAAACATTTTAAGTTGCTGGAAGTTTATTAAGTGGTAGAACGCAAGATATGCAATCAGAAAGACCTGGACTTGGATGTTGTTTCTGACACTTAAAAGCTAGATAACAATGCCAAGTCATCTCTAAGCCCCCAAGGCTTAATTTCCTCACTTGTAAAATGAAGATATTAATAACTAATAGCAACTAACTCATAGGATTATTGTGACAGTTTAATAAAATGATATTTACAAAATGCTAAGTAAACTCAAACTGCTAGAAAAATACCAGTTATAATCATATTGTTTTGTACAGATATCCACTGAAACTCTTCTTTAAAGCCCTCCCTAAAGCATGGAATTGACTGAGGTATTCAAAGGCTTAGCCAGTAAAGTACAAGCTTGGACAGATCCTACCCAGTTGGAAAGCCCTTGAATACTCACCTGGAACTGGCATACATATTTAGTTGCTGAGGAACAACCTGGATTAATCTGAAGATTCTCATAAAACATCAGAAAACTAGCCACCAGGTGACAATTTTATGGGAGGCCATTGCAGCTCATGAAGACAATTCTCTTATGGGAAGGATTAGAAGTTGTATAACCAAAGGAAGTAACCACATTTGCAAAATGACAGTGCTAGACAATGAGGGGAGACTGAATCAGTCTCTCAATCTATAGTTATTTGTTAATCATTTACTCCATGGCAGACATTGTTTTAAACCTTGAGGAAACAAATAAAAAGTAAAATAATCCCAGCCCTCAATTCCTGTCCTCGTGTAATTTATAATTGAGTAGGGGGAAATAAAATGTACAAAAATGATGTAATAAAAAATATACATTAGAAGTATACATAAGAAAAATACAAAATGAAATGCTTTGTGAGGTCCAGGATTGAAAGGGCACTATTTACAAGGAATGAAGGAAGGTTTCCTAGGAATAAAGACTTTTGAGACCAACTTTGGAGGAGATGGGAGGAATGAGTGCATTCCAGGCACAAAAACTGTTTTGGAGGAGGTATATATACATAGAGAATGGTGAGCAATTTAGTTCATCAAAAGAATAAAATTCGTAGAAAAACATAGTATGAGAACGGATAAAAAGGGTAAGTTGCTACAATATTGTGAAGGACTTTGAATGACTGGTAAAAGAAATGTGTCTATGCTTGGAAGGTAATAGAAAGTTATTGAAATATGTCTAGTGGATGGTAGCCAAGATGACGTCGTAGAAGCAGCAAGGTCCCATAGCTCCCATACCACCACCCTAAACACCCACAAAATTATGAACCCAGATAAAGTCTAGGACTCTCAGACTCACAAAAATACAGAGAACACATCTCTCGTTGAAGGCAGCTCTGCAGCAGGGGCTCATCAAGGCAGCTGGGAGCAGAGGCTGGAACAGCCTGAAGCCGAGACTGCGGCCAGGCCCGGGACGGTGGGAAGGAACCAGGCTGAGCTGAGCCGAGCCCCG
>CM053595.1:229425788-229484474 GCA_028646575.1 Pseudocheirus occidentalis
TGCCACACAGGAGAGTAGGGGGCATGGGGATGAGAGGCGGGATGATGGAGGGGAGGGCAGGGTCTGGGGGAGGGATACTGGAAGCACACATTTCAGTAAACAGACAGGGACAGGGTAGAGAACAGAACAGGGGTGGGGCATAGAAAGGAGAGACATATGATCACTGTCACAATATGTCCACTATGAAGATGTCCTGTATAATAACACATCCATAGCCTGTATTGAGCTGAGTGTCCTTCCAGTGGGGGTGGGTGACAAGGGAGGAATTGAAAGAATCTAAAATTTAAAGTTCTGCAATACCTTCAACTAGGAATTAAGATATACAGGGGCTGGGATAGGGAGACCCTCCATGCCCTACCAGAAAATAAGAGAGCAGAGCAGGGGAGGGGCTTTACAGTGGGATTGCTGTAACAAAAAGACCTGTTAGGATGCTACAATTCAGTCTTGTGCCTGTAGTTTCCAGGGCTATGTTTCAAGAAATCATAAATGAAAACGGGGAAGGACCATAGCTCAAAAAGGCCCAAGTCTCCCACTGTACCTGGGACCATCACCAGTCCTCTTGACTTATGTCTTGCCAATGGATTCTGATGACTCTGAAGTAGAGACTGGGGTTGATGACTTTGCACAGCTCTGCCTCACTTAAATCCAATTCACTTGTAAGTCAAGACATCACCCTCCTGATATCATCAGTCCTTTTTGAGAAGGAAGGACCAACAATAGCAACAGGTACCTGCAATAGATTGTTGGCAGTAGGAATAGAGAGGTGGGAAGAAATGAGGGAGTAACTGTAGATTTTGAGTCACCAGGACTTGCTTATTGTTTGACCATGAAAGCTTAGGGTAAAGTAAGAGACAAATACAGAGCTAATGTTCTGAAAATGAGAGGTCAGTAAAATAGTGGTGCTGCTTATAGAAATAGTAAAGTCTGAAGAGTAAGAAGGGTCCCTAGTTTCTCATTTGGTAGGAGCTTTCAGCAATGATGACCAAGTTTTGTTTTCCAGCATGTTTTGCATAGTGTTTGCACATAGTAAATGCTTGATAAATTATCTATCATATATCCATTCATCTTGCTAAATGTTAAATTCACAAAATGTATTAGATGTTTTCCTTCATTGTAATTTTAAAGCAAATATGTCTCATATAGCATACATACGACAATGATGACAGGCTGTCATAAAATCAGCCAGCCTGCCAAGTTTGTCACATCTCCAAGAGTAAAGGAATCATTGACCCAAGGACACGTGGCCTAAGTTTACTTAGTTTGTTCATGGTATAACTACTATCACAGTTCTCCCTGAATTCAATTTTTTTAAACTTTTTTTATTAGAATTTTTGCTGAACTTAAAAGAAAGTTGAGTAAATTTTAAAATTAAATTTGATGTTTTTGGTCAGTTTTATGAAAATTATAATTCAAATGTCTTAATTGTTATCTAGTAGTCTAAACAAATAGCTGAATGAATCATTTTTGAACTTTCCCACAGCTGGAGAGTGCAAACAGGGAGGAAACCTCAGCGCATTTCAAGATGATGCCATGTACGGGCTAATTAAAGAACGAGGGCTATTTAATCTGGAGAAGAGAAGACTTGAAGAGGAACATGATAGTTGGCTTCAAGTGACTTGAAGGACTAGAATGTGAAAGAGAGAGCAGACTTGCTCTCTTTGGCTCCAGGAAGGTCTAATAGGACAGAACTAGAAGCAAATAGGTACAGAATTACAATGATAATGAAATAGGAAGATCTTTTCTGTCCATTAAAATGTGACCACACGTCAGTCACGGATGTCTTGCTGCTTTCACAGCTGTGATACATCCCAAGTCACATAGAGCCCACTGAGGGAGGAGCTTGCTTAGGGGAGAAGCTTGCTGATGGAGAGGCTTGCTTCTAGCAAGGCTTTCATACCTTTTGGTACTAAGATAATTAGGTACTGAGTCACGAGACTCGTGATGCCTTTTGGCTTTGAGCCTATTAAATGAAAACTGTATATATGGGGAGTTTGATATTTTGCTTTGAAGGTTTGCTTATGAGAAGGATCTTTGGACTTCCTAGATGGGACTCTGAGTAGCCATTTGTTAAGAGCCCCCAACTACTTGGAGGCTTGTGCTCTCCCAATCTGGTAGTGTATATAGGTGGTTGTATTACTTTGTTCAGAAAATAGGAGCCTTGTCTGTTGAATTCCTGTGCTAATTTATCTGCTTGTATTTTCTACTTATCTGTAATTAAGGTAAGATTGTTGACCCCTTTAAAAGTTGTCTTTCCTTTAGCAAAACAGGTCAAAGAATCTGTTCTAGCAGGCCGTCCTGGGTATGCTAGGGTTCTTGCTATTACAAAAATAAAATTTAGACTTGATGTAAGGATGGATTTCCTAATTATTAATGCAATACAAATTTGGAATAAGCTGTTTCAGAAGGCAGTAGATATTCTTTTACTGGAATCCTTTAAGTAAAGGCTGGTTGATTATTCATTGGGCAAATTATAATATAGAGCTTGTTTTATTCAGATTCAAGTTGGACTAGCTGGCCTTTCGGGTCCCATCCAGCTATAATTACATGATTCCTGTGTAATTATGTAGCTAGCATCTGTATATGGGAATGCAATGTTTTAGGAATGGATCTTTCAGTGTTGTGGCCTTAGATTTTTCATTCTTTAAATTAATGTTGTTAGTTTTATCACTTAATATGAGTTATTAAAAATAGTTTAATGTATTGGAAGTAAAAAGCTTCTGAGCTATATCTATACTTTTTCAAAGGTTCCGTTTTCTCAAACATTACCACTCATTAAATAGAGCTATACTTGGCCAAGAAAGTCTGAGTCATATCTATTAATTTCTCATGAAATACCAATTCATTGTTTCCCCAAAGCTTCCCCTTTCCCAAACTTTTCTATTACTCTGAGGTGAACTGCCATCCTTCCAATCACCAAGGTTTGGACACTTAGGGTCATCTTCATCTCCTCACTTGCTGTCACTCCACGTAGTTGTCTACTTGTCAAGGTTTGCCATTCCTACCTTCATAATATCTCAAATAGATCTAGCCTCTCCACTCATACAGCTGCCCGTGTAGTTTAGGCTTTTATTACCTCAAGCCTAAATGATGGCAAAAGCCTTCTGCTTTGCTCCATCCCTAAAGTCCTTCCCAACTTCAGTCTACCCTCCAATCAGCTTCTGAAGAGCAGATCTGACCATGTCACTGCCCTGTTCATTGGCTTGCCATCTCCTTCAAAAGCAAATATAAAAGCCTTAGACTTTTAAAGCCCATGACAACCTTCCATCTTCCTACATTTCCAGTTGTTTTTTTTTATATTCCTTCCCCTCCACCCCTCCACGTTATTATGCTCTTCAATAACACTGGTCATCTTGCTCTTCCTTGCACATGACCTCACAGCATCCAACTCTGTGCTTTTTCACTGATGGTGAATGCCTACATGTCTACAGTGCTTTCCCTTCTCACCTCAGCTTCCTATCTTCCTTCAAGACTCAGTTCACATCTTACTTTTCATATGAGACTTTTCCCAGTGTCTCCCTGACCCTCTTCCTGCCAATATCTTCCCTGAGATTAGCTCCCATTTACACTGTATGTGTACAGAATTATTTTTGTATTGTCTCCACCAAAAGAAAGTGAATCCCTTGAGAGCAAGAACGATGAGTTGTGTTTTGGGGGGTTTTGTTTGGCTTTCCTTAGGACTTAGGACAGTGCCTGTAGACACTTGATAAATGCTTCTTGTTGGAGCTGATGATACTGATGCTAAGTTATTGAATACTCTCCAGTGAGGCTTATGATTGTAATGTTTTCAAAGTCCCTTAGGATTCAACAATGTTATTCAATTTGGCAAACATTAATTAATTGCCTGCAAAAGGGTGGGGAACCTGCAGCCTTGAGGCCACGTGTGGCCCTCTAGGTCCTTGGGTGCGGCCTTTTGACTGGGTCCAAGTTTTACAGAAGAAATTCTTTTATTAAGGGGATTTGTTCTGTGAAATTTGGATTTGATCAAAGGGTTGTATTAAATGAATAAACAATGACAATGATATAATAATTCACTAAATCTTCTTCACCAGTTCCCAGAGAATTTTACTTTCTTAAAAAAAAAATTAAAAGACTTTTCAAGATTAACTTTATTTCAAGGTGAGCTACTGATTTCCTTTTTTAAAGTAACTATTTGAAAAGTTATATTTGGAGCTCATTTGTGCTATCTTTTTCATTGACTTGATTTTCTAAAACTTGGCCCCAATAGGAGCATCTGCAGCCATGTGAAAAAGAGAGTTTTTAAGCCTCAAATATGTCTTAGTGGATTAAGGTTTCAAGGAGAAAAAAAAAAGACACGCCCAAGGTGACAACTTGTAGACCAACTTTCAGCCCAGAGCAATTTGAGATGTCAGAAACATTATAACTTATTAACTGGATTACTTTACAAGAATGCTCATCAACTAATATCTAGTCCTATGGGTAGCTCAACCACATTACTGTGTTTCATAGTTCTTAGAAATTCTTTTCATTTATGTTGGGAGTGTCACCTTCAAACTGGGAGCCCTAAGTCTTTAAAAGGCAAGAATTGCTGATAGTTTTGTTTGTTTGTTTGAACTTTGACATCTGGAAGAGTGGTAAAGGAATGAGAAAAACAGGTACATTCACTTCCTTGAGATTCTTCTGTACCACCCACTAGTTCTTCCTTTACTCATAATGTGGTCTTTATGAGAGGTCTTTAATGGGCAAAAGCATTCTTTACTGGGGTGTTACAAAGAAGTTGGTAATAATCTGTACTTGCGTTTGACAGTGTAAAGACCATCTCTTGTGAGTTATTGGTATTATTTTAGCTGCTTTCTTAAAAATTAAGCCTTAGGGTTTTTAAATAATTAGGCATAAAATCTCTGGCATGGTATTTAATCAATCACATGTCTTTGTAACCTCTGTTCATGCTGTGGTCAGCTGTGGGGAAGGTGGATTTAGTTGAGGAGTGGAGGGAGGGAGAACAACCCTATCTGTGCTAATCAACAATTGTGTGGGCTGATTTTCAAGCTGACCATCTCCTTCTGGGAACAGTCTGTCTCCTTGAGCAATCCAGTCACACTGGTGATGTCTCTACGTTTGTTTATGGTCCAACCTTTTAGTTCTTTTCAGGCAAAAACTTGAGCTCTAAAAAATATGGCAAATGAAAGACTTTGAAGGTCTTCCCCTTTGGGAGAAAATTTGGGGGTTGTGCAACATAGTTATGGTTCTGGGAAGACTGGGAAAAGATGATGAAATTGTGGAGGTTGGTTAAAAAAAAGCTTGTGAGCTAGACTCATTTCAGAAGACTTTAGTATATTATTTTTCATTAATGAAGAAGAGTAAACTCAATACTAAACACTATTTCTAAACCCACATTTTGTTTTTTCGAGAGTGGGGTAGGAAGAAAGGGTAGTGGAACTCAAGCAGAAGGAAGAATCTTAAATATATTATCTAGGGTTAACACTTTAAAATTATGGGTGAAAGATCAGTGAGCTGTCCCTGAATGAGGTAAATGAGAGATCTATGAGAAATATTAGCCATAATTGGCTATCATGTTGGGAGGTAGCATGACAGCGGAACCCAACATGAGCATTTACATCCCACCCTTGACACTTAGCTGTATGATCATAGGCAAATTATTCTACCTCACTGAGCCTCAGTTTCCTTAAAGAAAGAAAAATAACTACAGAAACTACTAAAAAGGGCCATTATGAAGAATTACATACATAATGTATACATATATATGAATATATATTATACACACATATATACATAAACTCTACAAATATCAAAGCTCTATATAACTGTAAATGATCACTATTATCCAAATCATGGTGGCACACTACTAAATTCTGTATGTGCTACTATGTTCCCACTAGGAACAGTTCACTCCTCACCTTTGCAAACACCTGCCCACTGAGAATTTCCTTGACAAAAGTCTGTCTGAATAAATACCTCTTTTGTCAAGGTGGGGGTTTGGGTTTGTTCTGCTTCCCCAATGCACAGAAGGCTCTCTCGAAGAGAAAGGACTGAAAATAAATGATTGCATGAGGAGAATGCTGGTAATTTTGTTTGGCTAAGTTGAGTTTGGGTGAAGTCAAACCACATTATATAAGAAATATCTTCAGGGGATGATAGGAAAGCAAAAGAATGAATGGATAGAGTATTATGAGGTATTCCTTGAGAGCTAAATATCACAAAATTTGGGTGGGGGGGAGGTAAGTCAAATCTAAGCAAAGTGCAAGAAACTTCACAAATTCTCTGAGTTTTCACTGGCTACATTACCTCATGTCTCAGGCTCCAGGAATTAGCTCACAGCACCTCTTTTTGACTTACTGTAATACTGGGAACTACATTTTAAAAATCAATGTATATTTGGTTTCACTCTAGAAAGCCTCAACAATGGCAGTCTAAAATACACTTTAGTACATTCATTGTGTCATTAAAGGTCAGCTGCTGTCGACAAACCTGAGATTTCCTGTAACTCCATAAAGGACATTCAGGATCTATGATGTTTTAATTCACAGGGGAGCAATTGGTAAGATCTTTAGGATGAAATTCTTTCAAATTTGGCGTTTGATTGCTGTCTTACCTAGCTTTTTCTTTATTGACTTGATGGTTGGTATTTGTAAAATTGGGTTCATACCCACCTTGGCTTTTCAGTATTCCAATTTTCTGCTTTTGCTGTTTGAGACTTTTAAAAATTCAAGGTGGGAGGTATAACCTATGTTGCTACCTCCAATACTTTTCTCAGTTAGTGATATCTTTCTTAAAATTAACAATAAGGTTAATGTGAAGATAAAGCAAGATAATAGAAATGAAAGTATTTTTAAAAGCTGAATGTCCTATAGGAAGGTAAGGTGGTGTTATTATTGTTCAATTTATTTTTCAGTTTATTTTAAACATTACAAAGCTGATGACTATGGCAACCACTGAATATGTCAGCATATCATGTTAAAAGAGGCTTATCATACCCCCTTCATAATTTCCAGAATGGGATTCAGTTGCAGCTTTAAGGGTGGCTTCCCAGGACTTTCTCCTCTCATCATCTGTCATCTGTCCATCCTTTATATTTCAGCAAAGCTACAATTTCAGCAACAATTTACCTTAAATGATACTTTGCTCAGTAAGGTTTATGGATTTTTTTTTTGCCAATTGACAGGAACTGCTTTCATAGGGTTAAGAATGTATACCTGGGGAGAGGGCAGTGTGTGTCTGTGTCTATGTCTATGTATGCACTGAAGTTTGTATGTACGTATACATGTGTGTGTGTATTGTTCTCCATGATGATATAGCCATTGTTATTTTCAGAAAACTTTATTTTTTTTTGTTAAGTCAAGAAGCCTGTAATGCTTAAAGTGATCTCTGAACCTTATTTAATGCAGCAAACCACAAAAGAAACGGTGTTGAACTTTGATGTCTGCAAGTCAGAAAGTAATAACTTTCCCCATCTTTTCTGTAAGTGACTTGGGCCCTGTGATGAATGCAGACCCTTTCCTCACAAGGTTTTCTTGATATTATACACTTGTAACAAATAAGGTTAGAACCTTTAAAATATAGCATTTAGTAATGTGCTGGAAATAGCTTCTTCTCGATTCCTTTAAAGGTCACTGCATTTGCTTTCCAGTGGTAATTTTAGCTCTGTCCTCCACACAGTGGAACTGAGAACATGCCTGACAATGCTCCTTCAATTTTCCAAAGATTGAGAGTAAAATGGCAGGGTCTTTCTCATAATATGTGTGTGTATTTTGTGTGTGTGGTGTGACTAGGAATAGATATTTTCACATGAATTTTCAGTTAGAGACAAGTTATTTCTACCAGCCTGTAAGCCTAACCTATACTGGTGTGGGATTTAGACGGTGGCTACTGAAGTCTGCCTAGATTTTGTACCTGGTACTCTATGGATACACTCCCTTTCCCTCCCCTACACCTAAATCAAAGCAGATGAGGGGGACCGTAGTACAATTTCAGACCCCTTGTTCACAAGCTTTGCTGTCCTTCTGACTGTCCTTCTTCAACCCTACAACCTAAAGCAAGATATAAGTTAACTATCGCCAAATTACTGAAAGCAGTAGTTGTTGGAGAGGACTGAGAGAACAGTGTTTCATAGAGAATGGTAAAAAGAACTGATCTTTTCAGCATTAAAAAAAAAGTTGTTTTCGAATCATTACCATCATCATGCATCCCAGATAGAACATTTCTGAGAGTATACATGGTTTTATTAGATTATAACATGGATTGGAGATGCTTGTCTGTTTTTAAGGATCTTATAGCATTACACTTTCCTCTTTATGTCCTTGCCTGTTCTTTTTCACCAGGAAATCTTTCCCATCTCCTTCTCCTCCTATTTCTACTCATTTCTTAAGGACCAACTCAACACTTCTACCTTCTTCCCTTCTGTTTAAGTGAGCTCACCCTCCTCTGGATATCCCATGAAGCTCATTTAGACCCCAGAACACACTGCCTTATGTTGTTAGTTTTGTGCACATATATTTTCTCTGGTCCTTGAGGGAAGGGACTGTATCTTATATTTGATTTAATTAACATTTATTAATGTCTATTATGTGCCAGACACTGTGCTAAGTGTTGGGGATACAAAAAGAAGCAAAAAAATAGTCCCTGACCTTTACAATCAATTGGGGGAGACAAGATGCAGACTGATACATACAAAGCAAGCTATATAAAGGTAATAAATAGGAAATAATTTAAAAAAGAAAAAGCACTGGAATTAAGAGGGGTTGGGGAAGGTTTCCTGTACAAGGTGGGATTTTAGCTGGGTCTTGATGGAAGCCATGAAGGTCAGTAGTTGGAGCAGAGGAGGGAAAACATTTCAAGTATGGAGGACAGTCAGAGAAAATGCCCTGAGTCGAAAGATGGATTGTCTTGTTTGTAGACCAGCCAGGAAGCCAGGGCTCCCTGAATGGGGAGTAAGATCTAAGAAAACTGGAAAGGTAGGAGGGTCCTAAGTTATAAAGAGCTTTGAATGTCAAATAGAGCATTTTGTATTTGCCCCTGGAGGCAACAGGAAGTCACTGATGTTTGTTGAATAGGGGAGTGACATGATCAGACCTACATTTTAGGAAAATCACTTCAGTGGCTGAATGGAGAATCAATTGTCTTTATAACCTTAACTGATTCTCTCCAGTGCCTACTGAATAGACACTAAACTCCTTAAAGGGATAACTGAGGCTCTCAAAAGCATGACTGCAATTTACCTTTCAGTTCTCATCTCAAGTAACTTTTCTTCATATGCTTTATATTTCAGTCAAACTGGACTAGGTGCTGCTTCTACTTTTCATCTTGCCCTCTCTCATGACATTATTTAGAAAAATACCCATGACTGGAATGGATTGTCCTTCTATCAGCCCCATCTCTATATGTGTAAGTCTTCCCTTTCTTCAAGACTCACTGAAATATCACCTCCTCCATAAAGACCTAGGATTCCCCCTGTCCCCAGCAGAAATATTCTTTCCCTCTATATATCCCTCATAGCACTTTCTTCAACCAATCTTCATTTGTCATAAACTAAAGGCCCTTCACCATCCTGATTGTTTTCTTCTAGATATTCTCTAGCTTGTCAACGTCTTTCTCAAACTCCAATGCCTAGAACTGAACACAGTGCTCCAGATAAAATGTAACATGGCAAAATGCAATGGTATCATCACCTCTCTATTCCTGGAAGCTTTGCTTCTCCTAATGCTATCCATCATTACATTAGTGTTTTTAGCTGCCTCATCACATTGCTGACTCTGATTGAGTTTTCAGTCCACTAAAACTCCCAGGTCTTTTTCAGATGACCTTATCATTCTGCCAAAACTGCCCTCTCCAAAACTACTAATGATCTCTTAGTTTCTAAATCCAATTACTTTTTCTCTGCATCCTTACCTCTCTACGTAGAATCCGTTGACACTCTTGATCACTCTTTCCTCCTTGATACTATCTTCTTTCTAGGTTTTTGTGACACTACCTTCTCATGGTTTTCTTCTGAACTATCAGACATCTCATTCTCTTTTTCCTTTACTGAATCCTCCTCCAGATAATGCCTCTAACCAAAAGTATCCTTCAAGGTTCTCTCCTGGGCCCTCTTCTCTTTTCTCTCTATACTGCTTCGCTTGTTGACCTCACCATCTCACATGAATTTAATTACCATATCTATTCAAAATATTTTTAAATCTACCTTCCAGTCTTACATCTCCAATTGCCTTTCAGGCAGCTCCAAGTAGATGTCCAAAAGACATGGTAAACTCAACATGTCCAAAACAGAGCTCATTATTCTTTCCCCCTAAACCATAACCTCTCTTACCTTCCCTGTTACTATAGAGGGCAACACCATTCTACTAGTCCCTCAGGGTTACAATCTATGAGTCATCTTGTATTCCTCAATATCTATCACTCCCCACCCTCACCCATAGTCAAGCTGTTGTTAAGGTCTGCTGATTTCAACTTGGCAACATCATTTGATTATGTCCCCTTCTCTCTTTCAACACCACCACAACTCTAGTATAGGCCCTCATCATTTCATGCCTGGATTATTTCAATAGCTCACTGGTGGGTCTACCTGCCTCAAGTCTCTCCCCATTGCAGTCCATCCTCTATTCTGCCATTAAAGTGATTTTCCTAAAATCAGGTCTAGTCATGTCAGTGCCCTACTCAGTAAACTCCAGGGACTTCCTATTACCTCCAGAAGCAAATACAAAATGCTCAATTTAGCACTAAAAGCCCTTCATAACCTAGTTCCTTCCTATCTTTCCAGTGTTACTAACCTTAGTCTTTAATGCAGTGACAATGTCCTCCTGGCTATTTTGTGAACAGGACACTCACTCTCTTGGTTCTGGGCCTTCTCTCCCCATCCCTGGAATGCTTACTCTTCTCAGCTCTTACTACTGACCTCCCTGGCTTCCATTAAGTCCCAACTAAAATCCCACCAAGTCCAAGAAACCTTCCCTAATGCCTTTTAAATCTAGTATCTTCCTTCTGTCAATTTTTTTAAAACTTAAACTCTATATAACTTGCTTTGTACATATTTACCTGAATATTGTCTGCCCCATTTGATTGTAAACTCTTTAAGGATAAGGACTACCTTTTGCTTCTTTTTGTATCCTCAGTGCTTAGCACAGTGCCTGATACACAATAGGTGCTCAATAAATGTTAACCAATTAAGAACTTCTATTTATCCATGTATACCTCATACTTATGTAGCTGACTTTTATTTTTGTGCTCATGTAAGACTTTACATTTATTCCTATTGAATTTCATTGCATTATATTAATCACATGCTCTAGCTTGCTAGGATCCTTTTGGATCCTAACTGTTATTCGCCATCATAGCTACCCCCTCTTTGCTTTCTCTCTTTTGCAAATCTTATGAGCAATCTGCATCTTTATCCACGTAATTGACAAAAAATGTTAACCCACAGGTGAGTACAGATACCTGAATTACTTTGCTGGATACCTCCTACCATATTGATGCGGAACCATCAACAGTTGATCTTTGAGTCTAGCCATCTAGCCATGTCTGAACTCATTAGATCATGCTATCACCTCACTAGTATCTGTCTATCTTTTACAGAAGGATAGTATGAGTTACTTTATCAAAATCTTTACTAAAACAGAGAAAAGACATCTACAGCACTCCTTTCATCTACTAATGTAGTAATCCTGTCAGAATGGGAAATTAGGTTCATCTGGCATAACACGATCTTGATGAAACCATTCTAACACTCTGTAATCACTGCTTCCCTTTCTGGTTATTCACCAAGCATTTCTTTAATGATCCTTTCAAAAATTAAAGCAAATCTCATTGGCCTTTAGTTTAAAAACTGGTTATATTCCTTTTTTATTCTTTGAAAATTGGGACTTTCCCCAATTTTGTGGTAGCTCTCCAGTTTTTTACATGCTTTAAAACCTGGAGGGACTCATATGAACTGAGACAAAGTGAAGTGAGCAAAATGAAGAAAACAATTTATACAAAAGCAATACTATAAAGATTATGGACGCTGAGTTAGTAAAACCGCTGGTCAATACATTGACCAACCACGACTTTAAAGAACTCAAGCTGAAATAGAGACTTGATGTACAAATTAAAGCATATTTTCCTTTCTTTTCTTTTCCTTTCCCTTCCCTTCCTTTCCCTTTTTCCTTTTTTTTTAACAAGGCTAATGCAGGCTTTTTTTTTGCATGATGACACATTTGTAATGGTTTTGTTTTTCTTGACTTCTCAAGAACAGGTTGGGGAAAGGCAAAAGGAAGGGAGAAAATTTGGAACTGAAAAATAAAATAGTATTTAAAAATAGCACTGACAGTGGTTTGGTAATCACATTTGCTCATTTATTTAGGACGTGAGGAGGTAGTTCATCTGGGTCAGGTGCCTCAAATTCTTCAAGAGCAGCTAAGGAGTGTTCTTACTATCTCGTGTATCTTGAGTATCAACTCCCTGTTTAATCAATTTTCCACTGCCTTTTAGAGAGTAGAAGTAATTTTCTTTTATAGAGGAACTAGAAATAACCTAAGAATCAAGTAGCTCTATATTCGCTCTGTTATTGATCATTGTCTTATTCAACAGAAGAAAGGTCTTTTCCTTTCTTTCATTCTCTTGTTTCTCTCAATACAACTTAAAAAAAAAATCTTTGTTTTGTCCTTAGCTTTCTTCCGTAGTCCCAACTCATTAAGAGTTTAGCATTCCTGACACTATTTTGACAGAATTCCACTCTACTTACATTCATCTTTGACCCTGTTTCCATAGTCTGTTCATTTCTTTTTAAAATCTAAGTTGATTGGTGAGTCCCCTGCGTAACTACATCAGTATCTTCAGACAAATAGCATTTTCTTCCTTTTGAAATTTTCCTTGTGTGTCTTCAGAACTTCATTCTTGAGCATCTTTCATACTTCCTGGCAGACTTCCTTTGGAGCATTTTACTCCATGGCATCCTCCCTATATTTTCTCTGAACTGGTTGCAATCTGCTTTCCCAAATTTGAGTACATGTTTGACTATGTCCAGCATTCCTCCCTTTCTTAAGGATAGAATGGTTACTTCCCTCCTAAGGTTCTAAGTTTTTTTTCAACCACAGCAAGTAGTTCCTCTCTGTTAAGAAGTTATTAACATTGCACTATAAGAAACAACAAGCAGGATGATTTCAGAAAATCTTATATGAACTACTGTGAAATGAAGTGAGCAAAACCAGGAGAACATTGTACACAGGGACAGCAAGCTCCTACGATGGAGAATTGTGAATGATTTAACTATTCTCAGCAATACAATGATCCAAGACAATCCCAAAGGACTCATGATGAAGCGTGCTGTCTGCCTCTAGTGAAAGAACTGATATTGTCTGAATACAAACTGAAGTATGTTGTTTTTCACTTTCTTTCTTTTTACAATTTGAGTCTTCTTATACAAAATGACCAATATGGAAATATGAGTGCACATGTATAACCTATATCTGATTGCTTACTGTCTCAGGGAAGGAGGAGGGGATGGAATGAGGGAGGGAAAAAAATTGGAATTCAAAGCCTTTTTAAAAAAAAGTTAAAATTGTTTTAACGTAATCGGAGGGGAATGTAATCTTTAAAAAGAAGTTATTAGATCATTGGCTTTTGTTGGGGAAAGGAAGAGGGACAGAATGAGGGAGAGGGAGGGAAAGAGAAAGACAAGCAGAGAGAGAGAGAGAAAGAGAGGGAGGGGGGAGGGAGAGAGAGAGGAACAATGGAATAATTGAAGTATCTTATTACTAACATATCAAGCTTCTGTGTCATATATGAAGTTTTCCAAATTCCTCATCTATTTCTTCTGTCCACTGACAAATTCAATTCTATTTCTGCTTCCTTGATGTCATACAAATACTCTTCAACATGCTTCTCACTTCTGGTTCTTGGATTTCCTGACATTAGTGTATCTTCTTAATAGCCAGTACAAGCCCACCCTCTACTCTTTACTTGTTCCATTTCTTTTTAATAAAATATACTTATTCAAAGCCATGGTCCAGTCATGGTTTTCAACTTTCTATTGTATCTACTTGTGAATATAAACTGGCATCCTCCCAGATACTTTATAGTGTATAGCCCTTTTGATTAGATTTGCAAGACAAATACATTCTTATCAGCCTTTGTTAGTTTTACTCTACCTCTGTTTAGGAAAGCCAACTTTATATTGTAAGTCATGATCCAGAATTTTTTTAAAATGGTGTCTATTTGATTATCATATTGTCTGCAATTTATAACCCCTTGACATAATCCCTATTCTCTCCTCCTTTATGCCATTTTCTGATGAAGAGGTAGTCTTTCTCCTTGCCAAGGACTATCTCTTTATATGTGCCCTTGTTCTCTTTTCATAAATTCCCCAGCAGATTGGCCCTATTCCTTCCCTTTCTTTAATCTAATCATTGGTTGTTCGCTACTAACTGGTTCCTTCCCAGCTGCCTTTAAATATTCCTAAGTCTTTCCTACCCTTAAAAAAAAACCTTCACTAGACCCTACTATCCCCTCTAGCAATCATCATATATCTCTCTCCCCTTTCTCAGAAAAATTCCTGGAGGGAAAATGTCTACAACTATCATCTCCACTTCTTTTGCTGTCTCACAATTCTTTGTAAACTGTCTCCCAATCTCATCATTTCTCTCCAAAGTAACCAGATATGATGGCATTTTCTCAGTCCTCAGTTTTCTTCGCAACTCTGCAACACTTGACACTCCTGATCACTGTCTCATACTGAAAACTATCCCCTCACTAGGATTTTCTCACTCTCTTCCTTATTAGTTCTACTTATCTGACCACTCCAGTTTCCTTTCCAATATCATGATCCATATAATTCCCCTAACTGTGGGCACACTCCATTACTCTGCCAAAGGCTATATTTTCATCTCTCTCCATACTCCCTTACTTTGTAATCCATAAACTCCTGTGGATTAAATGATTATTTCTATGAAGATGACTCCCAAATCTTCACATACAGCTCTAGTCATTTTCTTGGGTCCCAGTCCTCCATAGCTATCTATCTATTGGAAATTTTTTGTTGTTTAGCATGTGAATATATCAAACTTAACATATCTAAAACAGAACTAATTTTTTTCTTCCCTACTGATCCCTTCCCTGACCAGTCCTCTTCCTCTTGATCCTTCTATTCATTCAGGTAGCACATTGGATTGAATACTGGGCCTTGAATCAGGAAGACATGAGTTCAAATCTTGATTCAAATACTCACTAGAGCTGTGACCTTGGGCAAGTCATCTGACCTCTGTTTGCCTTGGTATCTGAAGGTAAAATAAGATAATATCTGTGGTGCCTGTTGCATAGTAGGTGCTATATAAATGTTAGCTATAATTATTATCTTGGACTCCTTATTCTCACATGCTCACATGTCTAAATTGGTTGTCATAGTTATCTCGGTATCATCTCTCAAATTCACGCCTTTCTTTCCACCCACTAAGCCACAACCCTGGTTTAATTCCCCTTCACTTCTTACCTGAACTATTATAAAAACCTCCTAAGTGGTCTCCCTGCTTCAGGTCCTTCTCTGCTCCAATCTATCCTCCATACAGGGGCCATTTTGATTTTCCTTCCTTATGTGCGGGTCTGACAACGTCATTCCCTTTCTCAATAAACTCTGGTGGCTTCCTTTTAACTCTCACATCAAATACAAACTCCTCTCTTTGACATTTAAAGCTCTACACAGCTAGGCTTCAACCTGCATTTCTGGCTTTATTGAGGCAAAAAATACATTATTTCCTTTCACACATTCCATGGTCCAGTCACGCACACAGCACTCCATTACCTCTTCATTGCCTTTACATTGACTGGCTTCCGTGTACTCCGTGCTCATCACCACCTCTTATATTCCTTATCTCCTTCAAGACTTGGGTCCAAGGCCACCTCCTACCAAAGGCCCTTCTTGATACCCCTATTACTAGTTTCCTCCTCCACAATCACTTTTTATTTACCTTGTATCTATTTTGCATATACCTATATATGTACCTATTGTTCCCCCACCCACCCACCCAATAAAATGAAAGTTCCTTGAGGGGTAGGATTCATTTCACTTTTACCATTATGTCTCTGCATAGTTCCTCACTAATACTAGGTATTTAATGAATGCTCTTTCATTCATTCAATAACAAAAAATGGAAACAAATTGAATGTTCACCATTTGGAGAATGGCTTTAAAAAAACCTGAATGTTGTTAACCTAAAAAGAGCACTGAGAAAAAGATATGAGGATATGTATTGATACATAATATGGAGCAAAATCAAGATGACAACATACAAAATTATTCCAATGACATAAATAAGAATAATATTGAATTGAGTTTTAATTAATTGTAATGTTAAATTTAGGTCTTGAAGAAATGAGCTCTCTTTTCTCAGTAGTGAGGGCCTTCAGATGTGGAATATGGCATTTAATATCAGTGCCCTGGTTTTGTTTAACCTTTTCTTTCTTACAAATTAATGCTCAGTACTGGGAGTAAACCCATGGGAAATGATGATGGTGCTTTTGGTTTTTTACAAAAAACATACATTGAACTTTTTTTTTAAGAAGTGATGTTATTGGGTCAGCAGTATATAAACCTTCTTTGTTTTATTTGGTAGCAGATGAAACATTGTTATGCGGTGTAAAAGGCTCCTAGAAAGTTAGGCCACTCCATTGCAATACTATTTTAGGATGACTCTTTAAAAAAAAAAGTTTATTTTTTACCTTTTTAATTAATAAATATTTTGTCTATCCTTGTCTCATACTATATCCCCTTCCCAATTTGAGCAAATTAAAAAAGAAATCCTCAATATACAGTTGCATAGTCCAGCAAAATGAATCGCTACATTAGCCATGTCCAGAAATTGGTCTCTTTCTATGTTTTAAGTTCAATACCTCTCTGTCAAGAAATGAGTGGCAATGTTTCATATTCATTATTTAGACTTGTGATTTATTGTGGTGATCAGGATCCTAAAGGTTTTCAAAGTTTTTTCTCTATAATGTTATCATTGTGTAAATGGTTCTCCTAGTTCTGTTCACCTCGGTCCAAACTGACTCTTAGAGATCAAGTTTCCTCTTATTTATTATTAATTAAATAATTTGAATTTATAACATTAACTTACTATTATGTGTATTTATATATGATATGTGTGCATTATATAAGATGTGCCATCTAAATGTATAACTGGCTCACGAGAGAGGCATGAAGAGATGTGTGGAATCTAGCCTAGCTATCTTCAGAGGTGAAAGTTTTTGCCTTTTGGGGAACAGGAGAGAAGGGCTATAGCTAGATGCTCACTCTTTACCTCACCCATTTTTAAAGAGGTGTATTAGATTAGAATTATATCTGTCAGTATCTTTAGGTTCAGCCAAATTCACAGACTCTCAGCACTGTAGTCAACCTTTTCTTAAAGGTCTTTACTAAGAGGGAAGTCCCTGTTTCTCAGAGTAATCTGGTTTCTCCTTCAAGGACATGAAACTCTTCACACCTGACTGTTTAGGCAATAAAGAGATTTTTTTGCTTAGCTTCTTTCTAATCATAGCCTGTGATGCTGGAAAATGTTTTTACCGGTATCAATAAAAAAGGTCTTTGAGTCCTACTTTTAGGGATAGGGAGCATCATAGGATCAAAGGTTTAAGCCTGAATTGAAACTCTGAAGGCCTTCCCCTTTTACAGGTGAGAAATCTGAAGCTCCTCATAGGTTAAGTGAATTACCCACAATCCTCAGGTAAGAAATAGCAGAGGAAGGATTTTAAGTCAGCTATATTGACATCAAATCTAGCCCTCTTTCTACCATACCACAGTTACAGAGGAAGTTTCCATTTTCTTACACTTCTCTCACAGGATGCTCCAGGTGGAGAATGTTAACAAAATGATAATGATTTGTTCCCATCAGGATTTACACACTATCAGAATTGTGTCATATCACAAATGTAGTAAATAGGTGAACCAGGATTAGAACTCAAGTGCTTTATTGCAGTCATTTCATTTGTACCTTGAGTGTAAAGAAAGAAGAAAATTAAAAATCAAATCTTAGAATCATAGAGCTCCTTGGAATTCCCTTTTGAATCTGTTGCCCCTTAACAGTTTCAACTCTGTGGAATAAGATGTCTCTCCCAGGATAACATCATTGCCTCTAATCTCAAGGCTGCTAACTCAAGCCTTGATCCTCTCAGCCTCCTCTCCTGCTTTGGAGGGCAGAATACTAAACTCCCAAGGCCTTCCTTTACAAAGGGCACAACCTGGACTCTCAGATCACTCCACTTTTCATGTTTCCTTGCCTGGTTTCAACTGCACATAATAAGAAGCCCCAGTACTAGGTACCCCTGGTGTCCCATTCCTCCACCCTAATCACTTTTTTTACCCCTTTTTGTGTGTTGTTTCTCCCTTTAGATTTAAGCTTGTTGAGGGTAGGGACTGTCTTTTTATTATTATATCGCTAGTACTTGGCATAGTGCCTGGCTTTTAGGTACTTAACAAATGTTTATTGGATTGGTTTGGAATGAACTTTACAGATAATCTAGCCCAATCCTTTAGTCCCACAACTAATTCATGACACAGCTCTCGTATCCTGATTTCCATTCTGATGTTCTTTCTACTGTATTATTCTGTGTATCATAAATTTTAACAATTAATAATTAAAATCAATTTAGCTATCCATACTTAAAAAAACAAAAGGAATGAAAAATGCATCATGTCCAGTGAGTCATTCATTTAATCAACAAGAATTTGTCAAGTGCTTACTATTTGCCAAGCGTTGTACTAAGTTCTAAAAGCAAATAAAGACCAAATAAATTGTTGCCTTCCCCCAAGGATCTCACTGTCTAATGCAAGAGGCAACATGTAAACAATGCACACACAACATATATACAATATGATGGAGGGGGAGGTAATTGAAAGCACTAGTGGGAAGAGGAGCCGTCTACAGTTGTCCTGACCTATGTCTTGCCACTGGACTCTGTTGACTTTGGAAGAGAGAGTGAAGCTGATGATTTTGCCCAGTTCTGACTCACTTAAATCCAATTCACTCTCAAGTCAAGACATCAACCTCCTCATGTCATTGGTCTTCTTCTAGAACAAAGGATGAACAACAGAGGGAAGGAAGAAGAAAAACTAGGAAAAGTCTTTACAGAAGATAGTATTTCAGTTTTGTGTTGAAGGAAGTTGGGGAAGCCAGGAAATGTAGGTGAGGAAGAAAGCATCCTAGGCATGAAGGACAGAGAGTGGAAATGCCTTGAGTAAGAAGATAGGGTTTAATGTTCGAGGAAAAGCAAATAGGCCAGTGTTGCCAAATCATAAAGGGGAGTTAAATATAGGAAGATTGAAAAGATAGGAAAGGTCCTAGGTAGCTTCAAGGGCAGTTCCTGGCATAACCAATGATGACACTTCCAATCACAGCCCTAATCCCAGCTCTAGACCCAGCCACCCCCACAGTGGCAGCCCCAGCCCCAATGAACTTGACTGCTGTGTCAATGTCCCTTGAGATGGCGCTAGTTTGGAATTCACATCTGGGGACAAGTGAGGTCAAGGGACTTGATGCTCCCAAAATGCTGAGGTTCTCATTTGTCCAAACCTCTGGCCATTTTAGCACAACTGTAGCTAACAGTCTAAGAGCTGCTCCTCACAAGGGCAGGGAAAGAGATGAACTTGGCACAGGCTTACATTCTCCAGGTGAGGGGAAAAACTGATGAATTGTTGACAGAGCAGAGGAGACAGAGAAGAGGAGAGGCTATTCTTTTTTTAACTGGGGCTTGTAATTATATCACCTGTGTGATGAAGAGGTATCCATGAGATAGTAAAAGAACCTAAGGAAAGTTTCCAGTACATTATAGATCCTCCATGAAGAATTTTTTTTACATTTGCAAAAAATATGTAATTTTATTTAATCAGTTTTAATGTTCTAGATCCTTGAGGGATAGAGCATCCCTCAAATCCTGTGTCCAATGGCCTTGGCAGGCATATTGCTTCTGAACTTGGCTCGAACCATTCCACTATTTCCATGGGCCCAAGTAACTTTCCCCCAGATAACTCTCATTCTGTTTGGTTTCCCGCCAGGAGTTACTGTGTTGTTTTTGGCTTTGTATACATAAGCACATCTCTTTCCCAAACAGAATTCAGTTTCATCCCATGCATAGACACCTTCAATTTTCGGAAGAGCTGTATGTTCTCTCTGGTTTCATAGGCCTTGCTTGTAGCCAGCAAAAATGGCCTTGGACCACAGTCTTCCGGACATTTTGCTGTTCTAGAAGTCTTGTTTCCAGCAGGCCTCCCAAGCTCCAAGATGGAGGAAAAAACCTCCATGAAGAATTTATGGAAAAACTTGGGTGTATAACTGCCGGGGATGAGGTGTCATGGATGGGTTCCCCTCTGCACTGGTAGAGACAGCCCCTCCTAGGAGGTCATATATCTTTCATATATCAATCATATCATATCATATCATATCACATCACATCATATCACATCATGTATGTCATGTCATACTATATCATGTCATGTCATACCATATAATGTCATGCCATACCATACCATGTCATGCCATACCATACCATGCCATATCATATCATATCATATCATATCATATCGTATCTGTCCATGCTGTCTCTTCTGATGGAATATGAGCTCCCTGAGGGCATTTGCATTTTAGTATTCTCAGCACCTATCACAGTGGCTTTTTCCCCCTAGCAGACCCTTAACAAATACTTGTTGATTAAATGATTCATAGAGTTGAAGCAAAATAAGACGATCGTTGCACTCTGTTTTTTCAAGATATTGAAGCAGAATAAGATGATGATCGTGCTCTGCTTTTTCAGTTGCAAAGAAGTTAGCCAGCTCCTTACTGAAGCCAGTGGGAGTGGGGGAGTTACCTCTGACAATCTCAGAGTAAAAATCTAATTTCTTCCCATTTTCTCAGAGGGTGCATTTTATTCCATTTCCTCTCATCTGCACGTCTATCATTTGCATATTAAACTAATGAGTGGATCAATTATTTAAAACTGGTGGTACTTTATTATGTCCAATTAAGTGTTTAATCAGAACATTGTGGACTTTAATCCTCCAAAGGCACAATCATGCTGTACAAATTAAACGGCCTAGCAAAATTCCACTAACTACCTCTTGTGCTTCAAGGGCCCAGGGTGGAATTGATTCCTGGTGAAGGTTTTACCTGGGCCTGAAGGTGAACTTGAGGAAGTCAACTCATAAAAAGAAGGAGCATGTGCACCAAATATCTGTGCCACCCACCCCCAATCCTGAATGGAAATAATGATAGTACCAATTGACTGCAGCTGAAGATGATAATTAGGTGGTCTCAAACAGAATGTTGACTGTGGAATGGTAGTTATTGCTGGGGCTCCAGGGACATGGCTTGTGGAATTGTTGTCGCACAACAAACCTGGAAGATTGTTCTCAGGTGAAGCATGTATTGATTCTGCTGTTCTCTGGGCTCCTGTAAAGCAACTGACCATGTCATTTAAGCGTCTGTTAACCAAACATCAATATGCACAAAGTGTTCAAAAAAATTAACTAGAAATTACCTCACAATTATACTGTATCTCACTGTAAGTGTGGCCTGTTCCATTGTTTTTTAAAGTACTAAGTAGGTCTCTTCCTTTTAAAATTTGTGCAAAGAACTTGTGTTTATTGTCCTAAGACCCTCTTCCACATGAGTGGAGGGCATGGGGTCACAGGTCAATCCATTCCAAAATTAGCAGCTGTTCTCATTGAAGAAGCCATTGTCCTGGGCAAATATTAGGATCTGAATAAAAAAGATAGGACCAGGCAGGGAGAGCATTCAATTCAGTAAAATCAATTCAACAAGCATTGATCATGTACCACCAATATGTTCAGCACTATGGTACGGACGGAGGATATAACAATATGAATGGTAGAACTCCTGCCCTCAAAGAGATTATATTCTCCTGGAAGGAAGAGTTAAGTTAGAGTGAAAATGTGGATACATGGAATAGAGTTGAACCATGACTTCATCAACAGCCCTAGCAATGGAAAATTGTTTCTTAGTATCTCAAAATTACAAGACAGAATTTTGGAGTGACATCTAATGAGGTAATGCACTGAAACAAAACCTACTTTTTCCTGGGGTCTTCTGCCCTCTTTTCTGTTACATATGAACAATATGGACAACCATTCCAAGAAGGAGTACCAGCCAATGCTACAGAGGCACGTTTTATTCATTATTCCAACCGATAGAAAAAAAAAAGATGCATTTGGAACACGGAGGGTCATTAAACCCCATTGGTCCAGCAAGTTCACATATGTGGAAGCCTTGGTGGTTGCAGACCACTTTTTATCAGCTTGGGAAGAAATGAATTGTTAATAACTTAATAGCTAACATGTTTCTTAGTCATTATATGGTTGGGCATTGTATCCCTAAGCTATAAATTTCTATTCCCCTTTCTTTAAAAAAAAAAAACCCAACCAGATATAGACTGATTTATTTATATGGAAGACCTCAATAGAAATCAGTTTTGATTGTTGTTAACTCTTAGGCAGAGGGTCAATTCCAGTAGAAAGATATCCTCAGCAAGTTTTTCCTAAAATTTTACCTGAGTTTTTTTTTTACAACTATTCCCCTGAAATACATAAGATTCACCCATATAAGTAAATTGTCAGAACTAGCCCAAGATATAATTTAAAACACATTTCTCCATAGATCGAAGTGTTTAGAAATGCATTTTGTAGTATACTTTGTTACACATTTTTTCCACAAATGTCCCTTTGATACTCTCTAATTTGTTCTCTCTGTCATTTTCTCTGCCACTCTACCTCTCTCTCTCTCTCTGTCTCTCTCTCTCTCTGTGTCTCTCTGTCTCTCTGTCTCTGTCTCTGTCTCTCTGTCTCTGTCTCTCTGTCCCTCTGTCTCTGTCTCTCTGTCTCTGTCTGTCTGTCTGTCTCTCTCTCTCTCTTTCTCTCTCTCTGTGTCTCTCTGTGTCTCTCTCTTTATCTCTACACCCCTCTCTCTAGTTGTGTGAGAAAAGGTCTTTTGTGGTTTGGGTGTGGTGATGCTAGCTGTGGTCTTCAGTACTAACACACTCTCTTCCTTTTTTAAAAAATGGAAACCATTCAACTTTTCTCACAAAAGCTCACACCAGAGGGTCAAATTTTTCCACCATTCCCTAAATTAGCACCATTATATGGGAATAAATATTGGTAAGGATGGAGACATACAATATGGGAAAACAAAGCAACTCCTTTTTTTTTTCTTTATAGCCCTGTCAGGGCTTTGGGTAGCAAAGAACTACTCTCAAAATCTTCCATTTATCCTTCACTCCCATCATAGTGGTCATTTCCCAGAAGTGAACAAGAATAGAAGGCCCTTCAAGTGCAAAAATATGTGCCATCTAGGCCCAAATTCTATTAGGCAAACAAACATTACAATTCTTCCCAGTCATCCAGGTTTACAACCTGTTAGCATCACCCTCAACTCCTCACTATCCTATCACACTTCATAGCCAGTGAATTGCCAGGTCCAGTTGATTCTACCTTCACAATAACTCTCCCATTTGTTCTCTTTTTTCCATTCATACAGTCACCACCTCTGCTCAGGCCCTCTATCTCTTGCTTAACAATTGACAGTAGCCTCCTCTTATAGACTCTCTCAACTCAGATCCATCCTTCAAAGAGCTGTCAAAGTGATCTATTCCCTTTTAAAAAATACATTATACAGTCATTTAAAAATTTTTTTGAGTTCCAAATTCTCTCTCTTCTTCCAAACTTTGCCCCATCAAGAAGGGAAGTAATATGGGGCGGCTAGGTGGTGCAGTGAATAGAGCACCGGCCCTGGAGTCAGGAATACCTGAGTTCAAATCTGGCCTTAAACACACACACACACAAAAACTAGCTGTGTGACCTTGGGCAAGTCGCTTAACCCCAACTGCCCTCCAAAAAAAGCAAAAAAAAAAAAAAGGCAAGTAATATATCAGTCATACATGTGAAAGCATGCAAAACATTTCCATATTAATGTTGTTTTTAAAAAGGCAAGAAAAATAAAATTTTAAAGTAATGCTTTGATCTGCACTTAGATTTCATTAGTTCTCTCTCTGGAGGTGGATGGCATTGTTCATCATGGATCCTTTGGAATTGTCGAGTTATGGTATTGATTGGAGCAGCTAAACCTTTTGCAGTTGACCATTGTTACAATATTGTTACAGTATACAGGAATCTGCTACTGCTCACTTTACTCTGCACCAATTCATATAGGTCTTCCCCAGTTTTTCCAAAACTGTCCTTCACATCTTTTACTATAGTATAATTCCAAAAGTGATGTGTTCCTAGACAATAGGTCTGGCTATATTATTCCCCTGCTCAGAAAACTCCAGGTGTTCCTTATTTCTTCTAGAATAAAAAAATAACCTCTCCTATTTAGTTCTTTTCATCCTGGGTCCAGCCTACTATGCCAATTAATCTACAATTCAGTCAAATTAATCTCCTTTCTATTCCTTATACACAAAATTCCCATCTCATATTCCCTTATCTCCCCAATATGTGCCTTTATACAGACTGGCTCCCATACTTGTAATGCACTCCCTTTTCCATGCTCACTCTTAGAAGTCCGAATTTCCTTCAAAGCTCAGCTCAAACAATACCTCCTATATGAAAATTGTCCTCTGCTACTGCCTGAACCACAGCAAATCATCTTGTATGCTTGTATGTACCCTGTATATATTTTTTATTTATTTAATTGCATATGTGTTTCTCCATATAGTGTAAGCTCCTTGTGGGTAGGGCCTATTTTGTTTTTGTCTGTGTATCCCAGAGGATAGCTCAGTGACTACTATGGTAGGTAATTATTTCATTCTTGTTGATTTGTGGATTGACACAAGAGTCAACCTCACCTTGATGAAGACATTACTTGTTCCCTGGAAATGGTCCCAAGGGATTGTTTAAGTTTGGAAGGTCTAAGGAAGAGGCCAATTTCCATGCCTTCTAATAGCCAAAACAACATCCCTCAACTAATTCAGTTTTCTTCTCTTTCTGCTGGCAGCAGGTATGTTTACACAGTAGGGATGAAAGACCTAACATCTGTGTTTATATTTCTACATTGCAGGGTCCCCCAAATCCACAGTTAGAAATCATTTGTATTCAAGCACCCTTGACCCAGAATTAGGAGTGCAAATCCTTTCAATGTCTCCTGATAGAATGTCTTAGATGTTTAAATGTGAAATGCTTTCTGATGAGTTGTGATTGGGTTGTTTTTTATTTTTATTTTTTAATACTCTGACAAAGTCTCTTCTAGATATTAAGAATGGGAAAGCCATTTGACAATTTCTATGAAGCAAAGAATGAAGATGAGTGTTTAGAGTTAAAATGAGGTGAAAATGATTAAACCACACTTTGTTTTTGAAACCAAATGGAGGAAATTTGTAATATAGGGTGAATGGAGGCCACTGAATTTGATGAAAACCCATCATTCAAAGAACCAAACTTTACAATCAATTTCTAAACCTGAAAATTGTGGTGCCTTGCTACGTTTTTATTTGATTTAGCTTAGTGAAGGAAAATTTTCTTCTCTGAAAATCTAAATGAGTGTTGCCCAAACTGCTTACCCAAACAGTACCCTCTTTCTGTTTTGAAGCTTTGGTATAGCTAACCTATCAGTAAGACTGAAACTCTATGACTCAGTGAATTAATATCTAACTCTTAAGCTAGGAATTCTAAGGTACAACTTCAGCCTAATCTTAGGTTTCAGACTTTGCTTATGTGAAGGGAGGACATGTTTTATCTCTTCAAGACTCATGTCACACCCCAGGTTTCTTCATGAAACCTTCCCTGAAAGTTTTTCTCAGTTTTGAAAGACCAGAAGAGTCATAACAGGTCAAGGAATCATAACACATACCAGAGTTTACCAGCGGCTGAGCCCAATGAGGAGTACAGCCCCAAAGAACCCTGCAGCTGGGCTATGGAGGACCTTGCCTAACAGCTAGCTATACCATCCCTAGAAGAGATCTTGTTCAGTTACATATTTAGCAGGAATCCCTTTAAGACTGAGCTGTCTCTCCTGAGGGATTGAGGTGGTAGTGGGAAGAGTGTGCCCCAGTTGTGGAAGAGGTTGGTAACATTGTACTTTGGTTCCTCCTATATCCTTTTAGTAAATCTTGTTTTATAAAAGTTAATTTGTATTATTAATTAGCAAAATGTACCTGGGATGACAATCATAGGCAATTGGTATTTGAGGGCACCACAGAATAAGAGCTTAGACAAATAGTTTTTTTTAAGTTACTGCTCCTCAAATATACCCCAAGAACCCCCAGAGGGAAATGTATCCAGCTATGCTCCAGGCCCCTATGCTTCTAGCATGCATGTAAATTGGGAAAGGAAACCCAAAACCTTGCTATAAAAATATTTGTGTATACATATATGTTCAAATGCTGTGTATACTTAATGTCTACTTTTGTTAGCTCTTTACTAGGTTTTCTGGGAAATTAGAAAAATGGATATGGTATTACTGCCTTCAAGAAAGACAAAATTTAAACATTTTGAATAATCAGGGAACAACAAAGAACTAAGGTATGATATGCTCTAAAAAGAGGCTCAGAGAAAAAAAGTGATATGGATTAGATACAGTGGTCATGCATATCCAACTAAGCCTCAATGACCCCTTGTTGGGTAATGAGTCACAGGAGAAGAATGGTGAACATGGACTCAAGAGACTAGATTTAAATCCTGCTTCTGATATGTATTAGCTTTGTGACAATGGTCAAATCTTCAACCTTGAACCCACGCCATGCCAACTGTGCTGTACCAGCCACAAGCAGAGCCACAAATGTACTTGGTGTTGGCTACTGGACATGGGCTTTTGTATCATAATTAATTGGCATGTCTCTTTTGTCTGTTAGATTCCATCTTTTGTCCTTCTTTTGCAATACATATATTCTTTGCTACTCACCCAATTCATTCTGTTACTATTTGTTGAAATAATGGAATTTCTAGAACACTGATATTTGATGGGGACACCTGAGAAGAATGTTTAAAATTAGCAGTCTTCAGGCAAATCCAGAAGACGTGGTCCTATTAAGGCTGAAGTTGTTTTGGTTTCATGGAGGAAGTGGTCTTTGGAAGACAGAGAGTATTTGAATAGGCAGAGGAGAAAGCAGAAGGATTTGCAAATGGGGATATCAGTGGGAGCAAAGACGCAAAAATAAAAATGGTATCATGTTCCTAAAATGAAAAGATTGGCCTGGCTAGCAGGGAGGAAATGTGGAGCATCTTGTCCTCCTCCTATGTATTTATACTCATCTAACTTTCATTATCTCCATTTGTATATGTGCCTTACTATATTGGAAGTTTCCATAGGGTAGAGTAAATATTATTTATCTATATGTCTTCCCAACATCTACTATACTACTTGAGAATATGATTGACTTAAGGCTCAATCCCTCTCCCAGTGAATTAATATTGGAGAGAAGAATAGCCAAGTAGAATGTATTCAACTCTATGGAAGGCCTTGAAAGACGTGCACTGAACATTTGGTGCTAATTTTAGAAACAGAAGAGCTCTGTTTGAATCCTGACTTGGCCATGTATTACACATGTGACCTCAACAAGTCCCTTAAACTTTCTGAGACTCAGTTCCTCATTTAGACAGTGAGGGATCTGGGCTGGATCACCTCTCAGATCTCTTCCTAATTTAAATCCATGATCCTCATCACTGAACCACACTGGATCTTGAGTAAGTGACTTACCTCTCTGCATCCACCAACCTCAGAATCCAAAATACAAAACAAGCCACAGCAATCAATTCCTTGCCATTTGGGGAAAGGCTGAATCTTGAATGGGAATATATACTACTTTTCATGTGGAAGCAGTGTCTATGTTATGGCTAAAAACTGTGTAAAGCTCATGTCTGTAACAGGGAAGAACAATTGGCCAATTCAGAGATCAGCGTTATGTTTATGCTTCTCTGAGGGTTAAAATATTGGTTAACTTACATAAAATCCCTTGAGGTGATTTCAGGTGTCAGCCCAGGAAAGTGTTAATGGAGCCAAGGGCCTGCTGTGAGATGTGAAATGGTACATTCCCATGAGCCAATGGAAATGTAAACACATTTTCACTTTGGAGTTGAGTGTCTTAAGAAGGTAGAACTTAACTTTAAAGAAACAGTAAAAAGAACACTAATTAATGTATCTATTGATTGTTCTTCTTTGCTGAAGATATGAGCCATGAACAAGTAACCAGTTGAATGGTGAAAAATCTACCAAACTAGTTATAAGATAGTCACTTCTATTTTGCTGCCAAATCCAAACTTCTTGAGGAAGAGATGCAGTAATCAGAGAGCCTAATAAAAATGAAGCGTAAGTTAGTGAGATATTAAAAATATAATTTGTCTTTTTTCATTTTTCTTGATCAAACCTGTACTTCCCTGTGACTGGAGGGTCATCTCTATGTTTCTTTTATATGAAATGCAGCCTTCAGGGAGACAGCTGGCTGCACAGCTGACCTCTGGAGGAAAAAACAAGTGCTCATTTTTAAGAGTGAATATGGATGGGTCCTTCATCATAAGCAATTTGCTTTTGAAGTCTGATGAAAGGCATGTGTAAACATACCAAGAGAGTACCTTCAAAACTACAGACCTCGTGTTTGTATAATCTGTTCATCAGGGCTGCCAATTTGCTTTTTTTCTCCTCGAGCCACTGAAACTGTCTTCCTAAATCTAGAGTTGCTTCTAATATTTTCTGTATACTTTTCATGCTACATCAGAGTCATGTCTTAATTTGGGTGCAAGAGCAGGAAATCATCTCAAGGAAACAGAAACCTTCTCTCTCAACCATAAAGCAAACTTTGTGGTTCATCACTGACTCTTGGTGGATTCTTTATAAAACCAAACTTGATTTCCTGCTTAGTGTTGGGGAAAGACCACTGGACTTGGAATCTGGATGCATTCCATCTCTGACATTTGCTAGACATTTGATTATGAACTTGACCTTTGAGCCTGTTACCTTATCTGTAAAATGGGTACAATAATGTTTTTATCTACTTCCTTCAGGAAGTAGTATTGTCTTTCAAGACAATACTGCAGAGTGGCTAGAGAAGTGACTTCATAGTCAAGGAGACCTAGTTCAAGTCCTGCCTCTGACAAATATTAACTATATTTTTCTGGGCAAATCACTTCATGTATATCCAGGCAACTCCAAGATTATAAATTGCAGAACAGGTGCTCCTCAACATTTCTAGAGAAAATCCCTTACCAGAAGCTCCCTACACTGATGAAATCAGACATCTGGTTAAAAGAAAATAAAAGATCTACCTCAGAAGCTTGTTGTAACAATAGTGTGAAGTAACGTTTGTAAAGTGCTTTGCAAACTTTAAAGCAATGTGTGCATTTTAGTTATTATTGCTGTTATAATTCATTTCTAGTAACTAAATAGTATACATTTAATAAATGTGTCTGAGATATTTTCTCATACCATTAACCAGGCAGTTAATTTCAGCTATTGTATTCAAAACTGTAGGATTGCAAAAAATGCAATTTAGGTATCTTTTCTATCATAGCTTGTACAAGTGTGCATTTTGGTCTTTAGAACAGGATAATTAGAATCACTGACTCATATGCCTGATAACATTTCTACCAGATTATAAAAGCAGCACTCTCAAGGAAATGAGTAAGTAAACAAGCTGAAATCCCTAGGAGAAGCCTAAAAGGAATTGCTATTTGTCACCCTCTTTTTAAAACTCAGGACAAGATTCATGAACCGATCTTTTCATTGGCAAGGGCTTAATAGCAATGTTCTAACAATTGCTTCTCCAAAAGAAAACACTTCTTGGAGAAGAAAATATCATGTGAGTTAAGTATAAACTCCACTCATTGCATTCTGCTGCCTGAACATGTTTTAGACAAAAGAAGACTGTGATTAAAAAAAAAGCCAAACATTTCAAATCTGGTGGTGAAAACCCTTTTCATCATGCTCATAGATACTATCAAACTTTTAAAAATACTGCAGTTTATTAAGATGTGTATTTTTGTACTCCATCTAAATGACAGGGTCTCAGGCTGCACTGTGACTCCAGGCCAAATTGAACTTGGTTCCTAAATTCCTTAAAGTTAGAGACAGGAAGAGGCTCCCAACAAGGACTGTTGATATGTCAATAACTTAATTCTCTATGACAACCTTCATTCCGGAGTGAGAAAAGTCAATAGCCTGAAGTTTGCATCACCTTGGACAGCGGCTGGGAGAGTATAGTACAATAAAGAGAAAAGATGGCCATAAACCATGATAAGCAATGATTTACCAATTAGATGTGAGAAAAATAAAGAATCATTAAAATGACAAAATACTCTAAGTCATTAAGAGCTGCTCTAATTAAATAATATCCTGATGCAAACCAAAGATTTATGATCTACCAGCTGCACAAAGAGGGTTTATCAAAATAATGGAAGTAGACATGCATCGCAGATAGAGCCTCTTCTAGCTGCTTCCTTTGGCTCCTACTTTGAAGGCAGGGCAAGGAAGTGGCTTTCAAACCTTAGTCAGTGGCTGCTTTCAGTATGATGTAGCTCAGTCTCTGGTGGATCATTTGAAGACCTCTCTTCCCTGCTGGGTAGAGCGGTAATTTTTCTCTTCTAACAGCTCAGGGTCTCTCCTGCAGACTGCCCTTGGGTATTTGAGGTTTTGTGTTATCAGGTGATGGTTCTGCTCCTTCCTGTTCCTCATCATTATTTTAGACCTTGCTGTTTCTTTTGGCACAGTTTCAGGAGCAGCAGAGCTACAAGCATTTCCCTGCAGCACTC
Source organism: Pseudocheirus occidentalis (assembly GCA_028646575.1). Lineage (NCBI taxonomy): Eukaryota > Metazoa > Chordata > Mammalia > Diprotodontia > Pseudocheiridae > Pseudocheirus > Pseudocheirus occidentalis. The sequence goes on from CM053595.1 coordinate 229,456,468, forward strand.
TAGGTGAGGGTGTGGGCTGGGTCGGATTTCTCTATTCTGCATCCTTGCATGTCATTGGTTCTGCACAGTATCAGTACATTGCATCTACCAGACACTGGCGTCATGACTTCTGTTGGCCGTGACAGCTGGGTGGATTAGGGCAATAGACTGCCTTCTTCAAGATAGAACGTGTTATCTTGGAAAGGGGGTCATCTTCCTCCCCCTTCCACTGTTTTCTCTCTTCATGCCTAGACCTCTGATGACTCCTTAGGTCTGAAAGTCCACCATAATGGCTTTTAGATTTGAAGGAACAATTTTGTTTGCTCCAGTTTATTTTTCATCTGCCACATTTAAAAAATATATATCCATTTCAGGTTAACATCACTCCTGGCACCTGTGGTACTTATGCACATCAGTAATCTGGGCATCTGTCACCCCTTGTACATTTGGCTGCTCTTCCATCCCCACCCCCTCCAGTGACCTGAATGTCTCCTTCAGTGTCCTAATTATGAAACAGTACTGCCCTCCAGGGTTCTTAAATCATTCTGTGTGGTGGCAGCTCCTTTGAGAGGACTCCTCTGTTTCAAATCCTTCTGATCAATTATCTGCAATAACAGTTGCTGTAATAAATACCAGGTCGCTGCCTGATAAATCTCATCCCAATCCATGAGTATATTGCAGGTCATGACCTTCTTTTGACTTGTATCTTCAAGACCTGGCTAGGCATGATTGGCCAGAGAGTATTATTTGACTTACATGTGCTATTTCAAATAAAGCAAGTCTAGTCCCAAGAAGGGTGAATTTTACCTTGTTTTCCCCTATTTTTCTCTGAGCTCCCTTTCTTACTCATGTTCTAATAGCCACATATTTACAAAATGTTTTAAGGCTTAATAAGTACTGTGCATGTAGTATTTCCATTTTATAGACAAAAGAATATTTTGAAAGAGATTAATTGATTTATATAGGGACACAGAGCTAATAAGTGAGGGAGGTAAGATCTGAACCCAGGCCCTGCCAACTCCAAGTCCAGGAGACTGTTCTTCATTGACTATACTTTCCTAACTCACAATATAAAAGATACATGTGCCTTGATTGGTCTCTTCAGTTTTGTCTGTGCACACAAATTATTTTACTATTTTAATTAACTATATTACCAGTTCATTTGGCAGCCATTTAGTAAGGAGTCAACTCAATAGAAATGGTCAAATTAGACTCACATGTAGATATAACTTGTATGCCTCTGCTGCCACTGAAATCTGTCGGTGAGTTTTGGAAAGAAGAAGGTGCTCAACTGAAATGTTGGGCTGAGTCAATGTGGCATAGAAGAGAGAGAGATTAAAGTTCAGAGTCAGAAGACACCTAGGTTTCTTTTTTATATATAACATTTTCCCCCCAATTACAAATAAAGACAATTTTAACATTCTTTTTTTTAAAGTTTAAATTCCAAATTTTCTCCTTCCATAAGACAGAAAGGAATTTGATGTACTTTATATATGTGCAACCATTTAAAATATATTTCCATATTACTTATGTTATGAAAGAAGGAACAGACCAACAAAAAACAAGCCATGAAAAAAAAATGAAGTAAAAAATAGTATGCTTTGATCTGCATTCAGATTCCATCAGTTCTTTCTGTGGATGTGAATGCCATTTTTTACTCATGAATCCTTTGGAGTTGAAGAGATCTGGATTTCAGTCCTGCCTCAAATGTGCACTAGCTATGTGACCATTGAATGTGATCCATCTCTCTCAGTCCATTTTCCTCTCAAATGAGCTAATGAATATAAGTGCTTTGGGGCCCTCAAAACACTATACAAATGTCATCTGTTGTTGTTCTTCTTATTACTACTACAACTACTACTACTACAACCAAGACTTGCTGAAGTTCTTAGTGATTCCATTGCCAGCAAGATGAACTGATTCGCAGCTTTAGTCAGGAAAAATAAAACCACCTTCTGTATTGATGGAAGTAGCTGAGTGCTCTAATACAGCGGTTCTCAACCTGTGGGTTATGTTCAATTTGTAACAATGAAAATACAACCTACATATCAGATATTTACATTATGATTCATAACTAGCAAAGTTACAATTATGAAGTAGCAATGAAAAGAATTTTATGGTTGGGGGTCACCACAACACGAGGAACTGTACTGAAGGGTCGTGGCATTAGGAAGGTTGAGAACCACTGCTCTAATATATACTTCTAGTGGTAAATACTATTAAATGGAAGCTCTTTTTAGGGATTACATGGCAGTGGTTGATGCAGTATAAGATAGGTGGTAGGCTTTCCATGGGTTTTGAGGGGCATAGTTTAAGGACTGGACCCAAATTATGTTGATAGATTCCTCGATACTATTATCCAGCCCTCGGATTTTTACGCTGCTTATTAAAATGAATCTCTACCTCCATCTGAGAACTGATGACACACTAAATATTAACCCACCATGTACTAAAATAGCAGGTAAATATTACTTAAAATTTTTTTACTACCTGCGAATTCATAGCACATTAAAATTTTCAAAGCTCTTGTATTTATAATTTGCTACTAAGAGTAACCTTGCAAAGTAAGTTGTAAAGGCATGATCATAAAAAGAAACTGAGTCACAAAGATTAAGTGACTTACTTGCAATTCCATCTAGCTGAGTGTAAGCTCCTTGATGGCAGGAATAGTTTTTCTTTTGCCTTTGTATCGCTGGCACCAAACACTTGCCTGATACATATAGTGGGTGCCTAATAAATACTTTAAAAATTGAACTAAAGTCATAGAATCCAAGACTGGAAAGCATCTCAGTAATCATCTTGTCCCATCTATACAAAAAAGGAATTTCCATTACAAAATAAATACTCATTATGTGGTCATCACCTTTTTGCTTGAAAACCTCCAAGAAGGGGAAATATATCACTCATCAAGGTAGCCCTTGGACAACTCTGATTCTTAGGAATTTTTTCTTTCTTCTGACATCAAATCTAAATTTGTCTCTCTGTGATTTCCTTGCATTTTCCAGTTTCTAATCTTTGAGATCAAATGACCCATCTTCTTTTTTTTCTACTTGACAGTCCTTCAAATACTTGAAGACAGCTCTCATGTCTCCCTTGAATTATATTGAACTAATTTTAATTATATTAAGTAGTGGTAAAGCTAGAATTGAAATTTGGGTCTAAACAGCCCAGTGCTGGATGCCCTCCACTATAGTATGCTGCCTATAGCTAGTTTGAACCCCTCAAACTCTTAAGTATTATTGCTCATGCAGTCCACAGTTCTTATTAATCCTAGAGCTAGGACAAGACATTTGTGTTCTCTAGGAAATGAACACAATTAATAAATAAGCATTTATTAAGTGCTTACTGTGTACCAGGTACCATGCTAAATGCTTTCCAAATATCATCATATTTGATCCTCATAACAACCCTGCAAGACAGGTGCTATTATTACTTCTATTTTATGGTTGAGGAAACTGAGGCAAACAGAGGTTAAGTGACTTGCCTAGGATCACAAAACTGGTATCTGAGGTACAATTTAACTCGTATCATCTGCACTCCAGACCTACCCACTGTCTACACAAGTTCTGAACGTTGTGTGCTTCTCCACTCGCACCACACATTGAACCATTTTGCCCTTCTCTGTGTTACTGTTACTACCCAGCAGATGCTTTGAGTCTTCACTATAACACAGACATCTCAACTTACCACAAAATAAATGCTGATGTTTTAGGGGGGGTTAGAATCTGGGGGCATTAAAATATGTGTCTGTGAAAAGGAACTTTAAAAAATGTTCCTTCTCACAGGTCTCCATATGTTGCCTCCTAGGCACCTACATTGTCTATCCCTAGTGCCATTTTTGGTCACCCCAGTGAATCACTGGTGCCCAAGCTTGATGATATCCAGCTGCAGAATTTATCAAGTGTTCACCACATCTCTGAGGCCTCAATTATTGAGATCATTGTTCAGTTTCAGTCCACCATCTGTTGTCCGGGTCTTCCTAAGTGATTTTCTGGGCTGGGTTCCTTTGTCGTGGGGAATGTGAAGGAGTTGTTAAAAAGCACAGCACATTCTTTCATGCATTGTAAAGCCATCGGGACTCGATTAGAGGAATATTCTTTAGTAACAATTGATTTGTTCAACTATCATTCAATTTCTAATACTCTGGTTTTAATGAAAATTGTTTGAGAGGTTGGTGGGAGCATAGCTCAAGGCTCCTTTGAGCTCACCCTCTAGTTTATAACATGCTCCAACTCGGTTTTCAGTAAGATCATGCTAGGCAAACTGCCCCTTTGTGACCTATAGGAACTAGAAATGTGACCCAGGCCCTGGTCTCAGAGACAAGCCTCTTTTTTTCAGAGATCTCTCCAGGTTGTAACACCATAAACTAATAAATAGGCTTGAATGAACCTGGCAACATTTAGAAAATAGTTTAAACTATTGTTCCAGGGTCTGGGACTTGGCAAAACCTGCTATGTATTTTGTGCCCAGCCCTTTCCCCTTGAATTTTTAGCACCCCCCGTACCCCTTTTGAATTTAGAAGGAAGTTTCAACCATATGTTTCTGATTCATTTAGAGTTAGCTCTAAAGTTAGTTCTAACTCATGAAACTGTTGTTCTGAAGAGTTATTCAATGTCTTAGAAGCCCTTTCTAATCCATTTAAAGCTTTTTCCCTTCCCCAGACCAGAGGACTCTCCTGAATCCCAATGGACTTTGTTTTAAAGAATATTATTCTACTGCATAGAGCTTCAGAATGCTCCCCTCAAGTGAACACATAGTCCCTTCCTGCCCATCACTCAGGTGCCTATAGATAGCACATCTTGGGCTAGACGTGGTTTAAAATGAGATGTGCATGTTCCCATTTGAGCCTATGCTAATGGATATAGAACAATTGAGAGGAAGATTTCCTTGCCTCCATTCTGATAACTGAAGAGGTAAAAGCCAATGGGTAAACAAGTAATTAGTTTGATAGGCAGACATGTTAAGACATGTGCTTAAAGATTCCCTAGCAAAAATGTTCAGAAAATTGGAGCAAGAATTAACAGAATACTATGCTCCAGAGTAGCTCAATTTGGATGTAATTCTGTGCTAAATAATCTTTCTCAAGTCTTTCAGCGATCTCCTTGACATTTTGACACCTGCACACTTGCCAATGGTCACACATCCTAAAGCAATGTTCATATGTAACTTTCAAACTCTGAAAATGGAGCATTACAAAATATTTGTCAACTGATCAATGTACTTAGAGCATTTGGGGGTGCATGAGAGTGGAGAAAGCGGTGGCCCTTGAGTAGTATATATGCTATTAAGTCTTTCATATTAAAATCTGACCATCTAAATGAGGGGTGGGGAACCTGCGGTCTTGAGGCCACATGTGGCCTTATAGGTCCTTGGGTGCAGCATTTTGACCGAGTCCAAGTTTTACAGAACAAATCTTTTTATTAAGAGGATTCATTCTGTGAAGTTTAGATTCAGTCAAAGGACCACACTTGAGGATCTAGAGGCCACATGTGCTTTCCCACCCCTGGTCTAAAATCTCCAGTAAACAGCAAAGGAACGTGCATTGCATTTCAAGCCAGAGAACTAGAGTTGAAAAATCTGTCTGATACTTGTTACCTTAGGTCACCTTAGGCAAAGCACTAAACCTTTCTTCATCTCCACGTCTTCACCTATAAAATGAGAGGATCGGACTCTATATTCTCTAATATCCCCCTATCTCTATACTTATGATTCTGTGATTCCATAAGGCTATATTAGGTGCTCCTACAAGATTCTGTGGTATAAAAACCTGGCTGGATTTCATTAAAAAATTTCAGAAATGGAGAGAACGTCAGCTAACTGGTCTCCCCTATTTTCTTCCTATGAGAAAATGATCATATAAATGAAAAAAGCCCCTACCAACAAACTATAATTTAACTTCTATTTGTTTAACTTCGGTCTAAAGCATTCTCTCCTTCACTGTATATAATTGTGGAGAAATAGCAAGGGACTATTGCTATTGGAAGTTATCAGAGTACTAGTGGATTGGAGAAATAATCAACTGAAAAATTGAGATAATTAACATGAAAGACCACAGATCGGAGCATTTGTGGGAAATTATCTTGTTTACTAGTTCCACTCTGTTCTCCCAGGCTTTTCTCTCCCATATTCCCTTTCATTCTCTCCTTTCCTCTATCCCCTAATCCCAAACAATCACCTCCCCAGATGACTCTCTGCTGGTTAGCTGGGAAATGGGTCATCCACGATCTGTGCTTTTGATATGTGCAGCTGAGTGCTTGACAATATTGGCATGACTGGAGATACACAGAGAACCAATCGGTTTACCTTGGGTGGTCCACAAAGAACTCATAGTATAATTACAGAAAGAACATTAAGGTCTTTAAAGATCTTTAAAGAAAAAGCTCATGGTGTAGTTAAGGAGCAACGCTCCTTTTGGTATACTAATTATAATACTTTTCCTGCTTCTAAATGTTCCCTTTTCTCTTCTAATTTAATTTCTTTAATTGCCTTTCAATGAGCTGCCTCCAGCCAGATTTTTGATCAACCTTCCCCCACTACATAAAACTAGGAGATGATGCCAAGTGGGTTTTCTGAAAATACTAGAACTTTATATCTCTCTCTTGACCAGTTGGTTGTGTGGTTTTCACAACATCCTTCTCTGCCCCATACTCCAACTTGCCAAATTTACCTTATCCTCCAGAAACTATCTAGAACAGGCAGAGCAATACATCCTCACATGCCCACTCCGAGATCTGAGATGTCTCTGATCTGACTTGCCTTACTACATTTAAGAAAATAGAAAACAGGGTTAGGCATTGTGTGCTACCATCTCTCACTGCATCCATTCAATAATCAATGAAGAAAGGTGGACATCAAAGGTGGATGAGAAACCCTGAAAAGAACTTGGCAAATTCTCATACCAAAAGTTCTAGTTCTCCCTGAACACCTCATATCCCCCTCACCTGTGGTTTCAGGAAGCTGTAGCATGTGCAGTAGCCACACCCTGGTAAAAACCATTTTGGCAGATGGGCTAGACCACACTGAGGGTAACCAACAGGCCGCAAACATACTGGTGAGATAAGGGGATGTCTATCCCAAGCATGTGGAGACTTCCCCCTGTGGAATGGGTAAATGAGAACAATTTGTTCCAATAGTCATGAAGGCAGCTGAAATAGGGACTATGGAACACTTAGAGATTGGTCAGACATCAAAGGTGCCAAGATCCCCTTCTGCATTCCAGGTCACTGCCAGTTATCCTGAATTTTGTCCTACCACTGGACTTTAATGACTCTGGAAGTGAGACTGATGACATTCTGCAGTTCTGCCTCACTTAAATCCAATTCACATGAAAGTCATAGGTCCTCTTCAAAAATGAAGATAAATGAACAACAACAGCAACCAGTGAAGATTAAGGTTTGTGGATGAGTTCACTGGAACACGAGTGTTGGGATCTTCCTGATCTGGAAGGGAGCAATAAATATCATCTATTCCAGGATCTTACTTTGAGACCCTCAGATGTGAAATGACCTTCCTACTGCCACCCCAGCTACTTATCAGTGGAGCTGGTTTTAGATCTAGTGAACTGGCTCCCAATTTAATGCACTTTCTATTTCACAATGTTTCCCCACTGATCTTAAGGCAATTTGATTTGAGCTTTGGTCAGCAGGACCCTGTTATACTCAGAAACCTGTTCATTGGGAGAAAATTACTTGGTTTAGAGTCAGAAAACATGAATTCAAGGCACTGTTTTATTACTTATAAACCTTACTTGAGGTAAGTCACATATACTCTACTCTTTGAGCCTCAGTTTTGTGGTCTTAAACTCAACTAGAAACAGATCCCTGCAGGCTGCATATTGACTTTGAAAACTACAAACTAACATTCTCTATGTTGTATTGTATTTTTATGTCATTAAACATTTTGCAATTGCATTTTAATTTTGTTCAGCCATACTGCCATAAATTTAACTAATCTGAAACATGGAGATGATTGAACATACACATCAGTAGGGTGGTTAAATGATGATGAATTTTTTTTAACTGTAGTGACACAAACCTTCTACCAAATTGTATAGGGTCTTTAATCTATGCTGAAGATGAGACTGACATAATTATATATCTTTGAATTTGAAGTGATGTGATATTTATTTTCATAGTAAAGGATGATATCCTTTGTGGTTTTAAGTTATTTTCTATTATCAAAGCTTGATGATCAATGCAGTTTTTAAAATACCTCCTGGAATTCCATTTGGGAATGTTTCTAGCCTCTTTGGAGAAGTAGACAGGGAAAAGAAGAAACAGAAGAACTTTTATCCCCATAGGAAATCTTGGAGTTTCAATGAGCTGCACTGTCTTAATCTTCTACTTCTAGCTTTAAGTTATATATTTTACTTGTACAGACATTGGAGTAGGGAGGAAAAGAAGATATAGAGGAGAGAAGGGAAGCAAGAAAGATAAAGAAAAGAGAGAGGCAGAAAAATCAGAAGGAGGGGAAGAAAATGAGAGGAGAAGGTATGGAGAGAGAGGAGCAAGAAAAAAGGGAAAGGGTAGAGGGAAGAGAAAGAGACAAAGCAAAGGAGGAAGAGAAAGGAAGAGGGAAAGACAGAAGAAGGGAAGCATAGAGGCAGCAAAGAGAAAGGGAGAATGATGTCATCACTGGAGCATAGACAGATATTTAAATCCTTTGAACTAGGGTTTTTATCATGTAAACTGTTGTCTTCTGGATTCCTCTCAGTGTTCTGAATGGGAAAGTAGTCTTGCATAAGTGGAACTGAGCAAATAAGGTAAAGGTTGCACAGAGCCCAACTGGGTAAAGTGGAGCTCTGCCAAATGTATTCCATGACTTCATATTCAACACTGAGCCAATGGGACAATCCCATTCACAAACCACACTCCACCCTGCTCCTCCCTGCTCCCCCCCCCCAACTTCCTTTTAGATAACACATTCTTGCATGGTCCCCATGGCCAGGATTATCAGCTCCTCTACAGGAAATTCTTGGGAAGAGATCTAGCCTGGTTGCCACAAATAAACTTGCCAGGTGAGAGCCATTCTAATGCTTTTCTTAGACTGACACTTTCATCAGCCATTAATGAGCATAGTGCCAGATAGTTTTATAAATTGAGGGATTCAGGCGATCACCTTGTGTAAATCCTTCCAAAGTGGCGTGTTCTAGGCAGGCGGCATAGATCTAAAAAAGAAAATGATAATGTTTTGGAAAATGATGACATTCTGTAAATAAAATCAGGCAGCATAAGTACTTGGCAAAACTATTGCTCAAGTCAACATGCTCCAATTTATTGCTACATGAATCAGAAATTAATTCTCCTTCCATCATTTCTCTATTTTCAAGTGTGACATTGTTAGCAATGTCTGAAACCTCAACTGGTACTGAGCCTCTTAATGCAATAAGCCAGAATGAATATAAACATTTGGGAGGGGAAGTAAATTAGGTTTCTCACAATTTTCTGGGGAATTGAGTTTGCAGTGACTAGAATATATGAAATTGCCAAAGGGGGAAAGGAAAAAAAAAGGAGTTGAATCATTTTGGCATTCATGGGGGCATTTATGTTCCCCAGATGATAACAAAGTCCAAAAACTCAGTGAATGTATTGGCAAGGAAAGATAGTTGTTTAAACTGTTTATCTTTAGGATGTTTGATGTCCTAGTTGTCTTAAAGGAAAGACACATGATATGAGTGTAGTCCTGGAATCCTTACAAGCTTGTTTTGCTCCCATCTTAATCCCTCCACAATTTCATACTTTCTGCCTGTTTTTCCTCTCTTCTTCCCCTCCTCCATGCAACATACACCATCTGATTTAGCATCAATGAGAAGAAGAAGGTGTCAAGTATCATAACACATGTCTTGACCATCCTCATACCTGGGGTAGCAATCAATATTTATTATGCCCCTACTCTATATAAGATAAAATGCTACATATTCAATTGAACAAAAACAAAGTATAAGATGTAGTCCCTGTCTCCCAGGAGGATGTATTATAATTGAAGACAGTCATAAGCAGAGTGAAACCACTGGGTCTTTGCCCCAGGGTATTGAAATTTAGAAGATGTTGATAGCACCTCTTCAAACAGAAAACAATAACAACTGAACTAGCATCTAGTTATCAGTAGTTGAAACCAGAAGCTGCCAAGCGCTTTACTTCCTCTTCTAATGGCAATACCTCAGCTGATCTCTTTCTTCAGCCTGATCCTCACCTATCCCGCTCTCTGTCCTCAGTTGTCTCCCTAGATTCAGCCTATTTAGCGTCCCAGGTTCTCCATAGAGGTCTTTTCCCAGAGAAGCCAGTGTCCCTGTGGCTTCTTTTCCCCTCAACAGATTTCTCTCATCATAAGGTACTTTGTGCCCCCAGGGTAAGCGATCTCTTACCTCACCCAGCTAAGTCTGTTTTAAACAGTTGATTTGAGGACCTCTTCTGTGCTGTTTGCACTGTCAAAATTGTTCATTGTAGCTCTGGTTGAGGAGACCAGGCACATCCACAGAAAAGGTAACTAGAAATACAAAACAATCAACCATGTCGTTAGTTGATTTTATAGACAATCAAGCAAACAATAAATAATGACTAGCATTTATGTAATACTTTAAGGTTTGGACAGTGCCTTACAAACATGATCTCATGTGATTTTCACAATTCTGTGAAGGGCAACTGGGGCTACTCACAAGTTATGGTTTGTCCTTCATTCTCAAAAAGGGACGTGACAAGAGGAAGATGATGTCATGACTTGCAAGTGAAATGGTTTTAAGTGAGGGAGAGCTACGCAAAGTCACCAGCCTCACTTTTTCCTCCAGAGTCATCTGGGAACAGTGATGAGATATATATTAGGACAACTGGAGATGGTACAGGATGCAGGATGAAAGTCTTGGCATCATCTTCCTCATGTCATGTGGTTTCAAACCACAACAATGCTAGGATCAATCAATAGCACTCTTTAAATAGTTACTGTACTGCACATACTGTACTAAGTACTGATGATATTAAAAAAGCCAAAGTAAAATAGCCCTTGCCCTCAAGGAGTTTTTGTTCTAATGTGGTAGATTGAATGCACAAATGTAAGTGTATAAAGAATACATGCAAAAATAATACAAGATAGTTTAGGGAAAAGATATATGACTAGCTGTGGGAGGGAGAGGGAAGACCAGAAATAGCTTTATTAAAAAGGTGACATTTTGTTGAGTCTTGAAGGGGAAATGTTTGTTCTAGAACTCTTATTTTTTTCTATTTTGTCCTTAATTTTGTGTCTCATAACTTTTCACTAAGCTAATTATATTGATAGATTGTGTGGGAAGTTTTCTTGGGCTATTCTTGGAATGTTACCATTAACTTATGAGATTGTGGTACAATAGGTCAATGGTCAGAATTCAGTAATGGTAAGTCATCTTTTCAGTCTATGTAATTCTATCACAGAATTCCATAATTTTTCCTCCATCAAAGCCAAGAGATGTTGTGAACATCTGACTTTTCAAAGTAACAATGAAGGTAACAGACTCGAATTGTTTGACTATCTACGCATGATTTAATAAATATCAACCCACCACCATCCAATAATAATTATAATTTATGTGGCATTTTAAGATTTACCAAGCTATTTTCTCATAACAATCTTGTGAGACATGGAATATGAACATTATTATCTCTTTCTCTATCTCCATCTTTATCTAAAGAAGAAGAAACAAAAACTCAGATAAGTTAAATGGTTTATATATGGTCTCACAAACCGTCAGGCTTTGGTTTCAGATCTCTTGACTCCAAATCTCTTAATTCCAGATTCATCTTTTCTACTACATTATCCTGCCTCATAATCATAATTGAACAGGACCACTCTTCCTTTACCCTACCTTCCTCAGGAAGACAGCACTCCCTTCCAAAGTCTTATTGCCAACTTCATGGAATAAATAGTTGGCATTCCAAGGAAAACAAAAACTTCCTTGTGCCATGGATTGTTAGATCTTGAGATTGTGAGCAGCTGTTTGAGGAGGCAAGGGGAATTGGGGTGAAATTATTTCAGGAGTTTCTAGTCCTCTAAAAGAAATTATACTTTAAAGAAAAGTAATGGGATAATCTGAACCATATTGGAATCAGCACATTTGAACATATGGAGAAATAAATGGCCACCGGTGTCAACACATAGAGGCCACGCATCCAAACTGAAGCAAAAGTCTTTTTTCACTTGGGTGAGCTGCTTCTGTCTACATAGGTGCCAAACAGCATAGAGGGAGTGAAATATTGTCCATAAAATACCTGTCAGCACTGTTCTCAATGCAGTAACCTTTCTGATGGGTGCTTTTCAGATAGAAGCAAATAAACAAGCTGAGGGAGAACTTTGTGGCCATATTCTATAAAGAGAGTCCTAAAATTCAGCCTGATTCTGTAGGTGAAAAAAAGAGTGAGCACTGATTCCTTCTTACCAAGAGTGAAGAGGGAATTTAAGAAATGGTAGCCTGGAAGACCCAAAAGAATTTCCATGGGACCAATATATTCTCTTTTTATATGTGGGATCAGGTCCATCATTTAAAAGAGCTATCAATGGTTTGAATGGCAGGGGGAGGGAAGGAAGAATATAAACATGTATAAAGAGTCTAATAAAGTTCCAGGCACTTGTACTAAGTGCTTTACAAATACTATACCTTTTGATCCTCACAACAACCCTGGGAGGTGGGTGATGTTATTATACACATTTTACTGCTAAGGAAACTGAGGCAGTGACTTACATAAGGTCAGATAGCTAGTGTCTGAGGTTCAATTCAAACTTAAGGTCTTCTTGACTCCAGGTCCAGTGTTCTATCCACTGCCCCAGCTGTCAGATGGGACAATCCAGATCCAACCAAATGATAAATTTGGGGAAGGATATTGGTAAGTTGGTGTTCACTGAAATAAGGGCAAAAAGGATGGTAGAGGGTCACTAGTTCATGCTTTTTGAGAGTCATTTGAAGGAACTTGGGATATTTTTTCTATAGAAGAAAAATTGGGAAGTGAGGAAGCACATCTAGTTTTCTATGAGTCTAATGTTCTCTTGGGGTTTGATAATGGGAGGGTCTTTTTCCTCCTTGTCTGATTTAATGCAGCCACAAATACCCTCTGCTTCCTGTCAGCTATGAGGATTCTTGTAATTGACTTCTGAGCCAAAATTCCATGGATATAATAAAGTGGTCTTCTCTGTCCCTAAGACCTCTTCTTTCTGCTAATCATGAGATGTATAAATGACTTCATGAGCCCTAGAGGATCAGTAAAGGAAATGCCTATTCCCCATCAGCCCATAGTCTGTGATCTCATGAAGAGGTAAGCCTGGGGGCAGCTAGGTGGTGCAGTGAATAGAGCACCGGCCCTGGAGTCAGGAGTACCTGAGTTCAAATCCGGCCTCAGACACTTAACACAAAAAACTAGCCGTGTGGCCTTGGGCAAGTCACTTAACCCCAAATGCCCTCCAAAAAGCAAAAAAAAAAAAAAAAAAGAGGTAAGCCTGTATGCACGATGAAGCAACCTACTGTTTATGTCTTCTTTCCTTTGCACAGGACTTTATGAAATCTTGAAAGTCAGCTGGTAACTAGGCAGTGTAGTGGATAGATTGCTGGACTTAGGCATGTGACCCTGGACAAGTCACTTAACCTCCCTCTACCTCAGTTTCCTCATCTCCGAGATGGGAATAATAATAGTACCTACCTCATAGGATATCAAATGAGATGACATATGTGAAATACTTTGTAAACATGAATGCAATATATAAATCCTAATGATTATTTCCCCCTCCTTGAGTCTTGGAGCATTGGTTACCATGGCAGAAAAGGTAGCAAAGGTAGATCAGACTTAAGAGAAAGAGATACTTGCAAAAAGAGATAGAAACAGAGAGGTAGTGACAGAGATAGGGCGGGGCTGGGGGTGGAGAGAGAGAAATAGAGAGACACAGTGACAGACAGAGAGAGAGAATCAAAAGAATGAGTCCACATGTTGTTTATTGAGGTATACTCAGTGAGGTGAGATATGAAATAGCTATTGAGGAAAGAATGGAGAGAATTAAAAGTTTAGAACAAATTATTGTCAGACTTACCTAAAAATGTAATTCCCTGAAACTTGGAATGGACAGAACAAGAAGAACAACTCCATGAGATTAAACAAAATACTGAAAGAATTCAAAATGTTGAGAAAAAAGAAAATATAAAGTATATATTATCAGAAACAATTGACTAGGAAAAAAAAAGTCAAAAGGAGATTATTTTAGAATCATTGGACTACCTGAAAATCAGGACCAAACCAATAGCCTACATGTCCTAATATAAGAATTCATAAGAAAACCTGTTTAGATCTATTAGAATTTTAAATCATAGTAAAAATAAAAGGAATCCACTAGTCACTTTCTCACAAGAAACTCCAAAATGAAAACTCTTAGGGAATATTCTAAGAGGCAGTTAGATGGCTTAGCAGTAGGCCTAGAGTCAGAAGGACCTGAGTTCAAATCTAGCTTTAGACACGTACTAGCTGTGTAATTCTGGGCAAATAATTTCACCTCTGTTTACCTTAGTCCATTGGAGAAGGAAATAGCAAACCACTCCAGTAGCTTTGCCAAGAAAACCCTGTACTGGATCATGAAGAGTCAGATACGACATGAATGATCCAACATAGCAACAACAGGAACATTCTAGTCAAAAAAGAGTTTTCAAGTCTAAGGAAAAGTAATCCAAGCAGCCTGAAAGTAAGAGTTTAAGTCATCAAGGAATCAGAGTGAGCATCACAAACAATTTTACAGCTGCCACTAAAAAAGGAGGGAAGTCCAGAAAACACAGTCCAAACAGTAGAAGGGAAAGGCTTACAACCAAGAACGAGCTATTTGGCAAAATTAAGAATAATGCTACGGATTTTAAAAAGGACCTTTAATGAAAAGCGGGACTTCTAAATATCCCTAAATGAAGAGATCACAAATGAGCGGAATGTTTAGAATACAAATGTAGGAGCCAAGAGAAACAAAGATACATGTATGTGTGTGTGAGTGGGTATGTATAAATACATGTACTTATATACATGCAATATATATGTGTATATATATTATATATATATATATGCATGTATGTAAAATCAACTGGAAGGGATTATGTAATAAATTATTTTCCTTCTAATAGGGAAAGGAAAAAAGTATTCTCTCAGAATTTTAATATTTTCCGGGATCATAGTAAAAGTAAAATAAAGCAGACAGAGGGCTGGGGATGATTCTGTTCTCTCTTGATGGGGTCAGGAGGAGAAAGAAATGGGAGGAATGGGGGAATATACTAGGGAGGCAATAGGGTAAATGAGATAAAAATTAGACAAAAAGGGAGAAAGGAACGGGAAGAACAGGAATACTGGGAACACTGTTTCACCTGAATTGGACAAGGAAATATACATCTACACTGACACTTACGAAGACTGTGGTGAAGAAATATGTTCATCTTTTGTTAAGTTCAGAATAAAACAAAAACAAATGACCCAACAGGACTTGTATGCAAGCCTCTCGATTGATTGGAATCTTCCTATGATTTTTTTTCTTTTCCCCTAACAAATAGTTAAATGTTTTCTTTATTAATACATAGATAAGGACTAGAAATGTGAACTCATTGATATAGGAAATTCCTAGAAACTCCTATTACAGTTCACGTTGAAATCTCCTCTAAAACTTATAGTCTTAATAGTGTTGTCTAGAATGACTCACGTAAGGACAGCTAGGTGGCACAGTGGATAGAGAACTGGCCCTGGAGTCAGGAGGACCTGAGTTCAAATCTTCCCTCAGCTACTTATTAGTTGTGTGAACCTGGGCAAGTCACTTAACCCCGAGTGCCTTTCTTTCCCCAAAATAAAGAAAAACCTTTAGAATGACTCACCCAGGACCATAGAACCAATATAGGTCAGCCACAAAACTTGATTCCAGGTCTTTCTGGCTTCAAGTCTTCCTTTTTATCCATTAGCATACCTCTTGAAATACAAATACTTAAACTACTTTTACTAATGATAGTAATAATATTAATGATAATGACAAGCATTTATACGGTGTTTTTAAATATGCAAACATTTCACAGATAGTACCTCATATTATCCTCTCAACAATCCTGAGAATTATGTGTTATTATTTTCCATCATTTACAGATGAGGAAACTGAGTCACAGAAATTTTAAGCGATTTACCTAAGGTCACACAGTCTAAAGTGTCTGGGCTAGATTTTTACTCAGACTTTCTTGAATTCCAAGTCCAATGCTTTATCCACTGTGCCACCTTGGTACCTCTATTAATCAATATGGCTATGTTTATACGTTTGTATCTACATATATATATTCTATATCAAATATTGTAGATTCATTTGCATATATTTTAAATTAATTTCTTCATTTTTTGTTTACATTCAGTTCCACAAGCTTTAGTTTCAAATTTTCTCCTCCTCTCTCTCCTTCCCCCCTTCCCAAGATGGCATACAATCTGATATAAACTCTACATATACATTCATATTAGACATATTTTTACATTAGTCATGTTGTAAACAAGAATTATAATCAATGGAATGAACCACAAGAAAGAAGAAACAAAAGAAAACAAAATGAAAAAGAGGGAAAGAGAAAATAGTATGCTTCAATCTGCATTCAGATTCCGTGATTCTTTCTCTAGATGTGAATTACATTTTCCATCATGAGCCCTTTGGAGTTGTCTTAGAACCTTGCATTGCTGAGAAGAGCCAAGTCCATCAAAGTTATCATCACACAATGTCTGTAACTGCGTACCATGTTCTCCTGGCTCTACTCCTCTCGTTCAGCATCAGTTCATATTTCTTTCCAGGTTTTTCTAATATCCTCCTGCTCAACTCTCATTCTTTCTTGTTAAGCATACCCTTCTCTGTATTAGAACAAAATGACCAATTCCATAGATGATTTATGTTCTCTGAGTACCATTTGCCACTTCCTTTCCCCTGCCCTTGCTAGGGAGGACCCCTTAGACTTAAGACAAAATTAGAATTGTTCTTCAAATACCACCTCATACCCAAATTGGTTAATATGACAGAAAGGGAAAATAATGAATGTTAGAAAAGATGTGGAAAAATTAGTATACTAACGCATTGTTGGTGGAGTTGCGGACTAATCCACCCATTCGGGAGAATAATTTAGAACTATGCCCAAAGGGCAATCAAACTGTACATACCCTTTAATCCAGTAATACCACTCACTACCAGGTCTGTATGTCAAAGGAATCATAAAAAAAAAAGGGAAAATGATTGACATATACAAAAATGTTTATGGCAGCTCTTTCTGTGATGGCAAAGAATTGGAAATTGAGGGAATGTTCACTAATTGAGGAACAGCTGAACAAGTTGTGGTATATGAATGTACTGGAATTTTGCTATAAGAAATGATGAGCAGAAGGGTTTCAGAAAAAAACAGGAAAGATTTACATAAACTGATACTGAGTGAAGTGAGTAGAACCAGGAAAAGTTTGTATACAGTAACAGCAACATTGTGCATTGATCAACTACAACTGACTTCTCAGTAATATAATAATCCGAGATAATTCCAAAATACTCATGATGATAAATTCTATACACATCCAAAGAAAAAACTATGGAATCTGAATGCAAATCAAAGCATGCTATTTTAACTTTTTTTGGTGGCTTTTCTCTTTTGTTCTATTTCTTCTTTCACAACATGACTAATGTGGAAATTAAAAAAAATATTCCTCTTAAATCGGGGGTGAGGGTAGAACTGGAGCACAGAGGAAGTCTACTTCTTCTATCAACAGGACAAGCAACCCAAAAGCAGTGAACCGAGGGCAAACTACAAAGACAGGTAAAGGACAGGAATTTGCAAAGATCAGCCTAGCAGTGTCTGGCTAGTCTCTGAGTTTGACGAGTATTCAAAGGCTTGTCGTGTAAAAGAGGAATTAGGTGGATTCTATTTGGCGCCAGAGGGCAAAATGAGGAGCAAGGTATATAAGTTAGAGGCAGATTTCAGTTCCATAGCAGGAAAAACTTCCTAACAATTAGAACCATCTCAAAGTGGAATGAGCTTCCTTGGCAGGTAATGGATTCCTCCTTACTAAAGGTCTTTAAGCAAAGACCGAGGGTCACTTGACAGATGCCTTATAGAGGGCATTTTTTTCCCCAGGTTTGGGTTGGATTTTATGGTGCCTGAGTTCTTTACCACTCTGAAATTAGGTAATTTTGTGATTCTGAGAGGTCTGACATTGGGATCCTAGGGCTCTCGGCAGGAAAACCCAAAGAGTCACGGAGTTGTCAAGGCATCGTACTGCAGTGTTCTGCACAAATTCTCCCAGATAGAACTCCCACCTGGAGAGTTTAATTGCTATTCCCAGGCTAAGACCTTTCCCACAAATTACCCTTTTCGGAACTGTGGGTCTTATCAAGGTGTTCCGCAAACAAATGAATTATCTCAAAGGAACTGAAATGACCACTGCAGACAGGGTTTTTCCCACAGGCTGAAACATGCATTTCATTTACCTGAGCATATCTCTATGAGAAAGGTTTGTTGACTCCTAAGGCTGGAAAAGATATTAAAAGATCATTTGGTCTCATTCCTTGCCCACACTGTCCTGGAAAGATAAAAATGTCTCATTTTTAAGACAGAGGAGACAGGAAAAAAAAAAGTAAACAAAAACAGGTTGAATGAGAAAGCACTGAATTTTGAGTAAGAAGTCTGTGTTCAGACCCACTCTGCCATTTTCTATCTGTGTGACCTTGAACAGTTTGTAAAGTCTGAGCCATGGGAGTGGATGGAACCCTCACCCAACTGGAAGCAATAGAGGAGGGTCTCTATCAATCAGTACTCAGGGATAAGTGTCCCAACTCTAGCCTCTGTCAAGTACTGGGTTTGGAGCTCTTTTTGTTTTAGAACATCAGTCATTTTGGTTTTAGAACATCAAGATTGGCATGAATGCATTTATGTCCCCTTAGGACATCATAACGAGTCAACGTGTTCTGACCTGTTCTGCCCAACGTTTCCTCACTAGTTTTTGGAGAGAAAACAAATCCCCACTATGTGCATCTCTGCTCCTATTCATGTGTTGTTAAAGGTTAGAGGAGGAAGTCACACAACCAAATTGACTGGATCGGCTACAAATTTATGTTATCTGTTCTCAACTGGACCCTCACTGCTACACAGCACTCCTTTTATTCTTTTCTTACTGACATTCTATCACCACCACCACCCCATAGTAAATATTGCAGACTTTTTCTTCTCTCCTTAAGCTCACTCCTTCTCGTCAGGAATTTGACTGCAAGAGAATCAAGAGATAGTGAACAACAGTTTTAAAAGATGTCATGGTTAAGTAAAAAAATTAAAATCAAGGATGAGGAGACCTCAGTATATATGTATGACATGGGGAAGGACTAACAAATGGGCAAGAAGAAGCTGAAAATGAGAAGTAAAGGAGTAAGTGAAGTGTACAATTCCCAGAGGAGATCAGAAGGAGATCAAGAGAGTAAGACAAGAGGTTGTCTTTCCTTTTCTCTCCTCTCATCTCCTCTGCCTTCCTTCCCCTATCCTTTCCCTTTCTTCTTCCTCCTTCTTTTCCTTCCTCCTCTTCCTTCTCTTCTTCTTCCTCTTCCTTTTATGCTTCTTCCTTTTCCTTTTCTACCTCCTTCTTCATTTCAGTGGCGTAGGTAACTCCAAGTGAGGGAACTCCCTCTACCAACGAATACCTACAATTTAAAGATTTAGTTGCCTGGGGCACGGAAAGGTTAAGTTTGTCTAGAATCACAGTGTGTGTAAAAGAGAGGATTTGATCTTACAGAATTATATTTTTAAAGTATGCTTTTTATTTTATTGTATATTATCTGCATATAAACATACATATCTATCTATCTATCTATCTACCTATCTATCTAACATGTATATGACACTTTAAAGTTTGCAAAGAACTTTTAAATATTATCTCCTTCGATCCCCACAACAACTCTGTATAGTAGGTACTATTTTTGTTCCCAGTTTATAGAGTGAGAAACTGAGATTCATTGACTTGCCCAGGATCACACAGAGAGTGACTATCCAAGGCTGGATGTGAAGTCTTCGTGACTCGAGGGCCCAGTGCTCTACCCACTAGGTATCTTCCTCATTATTCTAGGAATCTCACTGACTTTCAAAACAGTGAATCTTCTTAAATGGAAGGAGAACCCAAAGTGGTTCCAATGACTTGTTTGCATTCCTAAAAGTTTTGCAAGTACCTCAGAGAGTCGGGTCCATAACACACACAATATGGAGAAGTACTGGTATCTGAGGACATGCTTGGTAAGGCTTTCATTTAACAAGTACATCAATAAGCACAAATATGTCAATATACAAAGAACAGGAATTAAGGAGATCCTGTGAATTTTGTACTTTATTTCTTCTGTACAGTTTTATTGATGTTCTTTTTGCATTATTGACACTATTTCCCGACTCTTCTTCATGGCAAAATTATCTTCATTGAAAAATGCTTAAGGGTGTGTGCTAATATGTTCTTGCGAATGCTGAATGCAGTTTTAGGAACTGGAGTGATAGTGGACCAACAGCTGGGATTTGGGGAGGATGCTGACCCATGCACATTTGCACCAAATCCTGATTTTTCTATATGCCTACTAGCAGCTAGAGGAGTAGCTAATATAGTTTGTAAAGTCTATGGACTTTCACTTTCCGTTGTTTTTTTTTAAAAGTAGATATTGTGTTCAGGGTCAATCTTCACAAAGCAGATAGGGCAAATTCCTGTGGAGTCAGGTGCCCAGGATGTCAGCCACTGCTGTACCTTTTCTGTCATTGTCTTCTTTGGAAGTCTGCTGAAGCCTATGAACCTTTGCTCAGAATAATGTTTTAAAATACATAAAATATAAAAGATGACAAAGAAAACAATACTGAAAAACAATTTACCTATCTACCTATCATCTATTTTAATTAAGCATAAAACAAAACAAAATCTGGGACCACAGGTTAAAAACTCCATCTCTATCAGAAAAAAGGGTAAAAATTCCACTTGCCTCATGGGTACTTAGGTTTATTGCCCCTGGGGTAGTCCCAATACTTTGCGCTGTTTGTCATTCATTCTGCTTCTTCCAAAGAAATTTCAGCAAAGTGAAAAACACAGTGAGCCAACTCTTGGACTCACCACATTGTAGCTCTCTCTGTAAGATGCCAAAACATTTAAGTGTTTCTGAAGCAAGAGTTATTTGGTGTCGGACAGATAAAACGTCTAAGTAACTAGATTTTCCCTGTTTCAGCTGGACATTTGCTGTCCTGGAGACACAACCCCAGTGTGTGATTTGAGCTTCAAGATGAGGGAAGATAATGTTGAATGAGGAATAATACTGTGCAGTCAAGGTAAAAGTGTGCCTTTCCCTACTGAGGTAAAACTATGCCTCCCTTTTCATTTCTTCACACAACCTCTCAGTTTATTTCAAATAGCACCTCCTGGAGAGGAAGTTAAGTGTTAAGGGATTTGAGAATCCAAAAGTTTCCTTTGTAACTTTGTGGTTATGTGACTTTATTAAACTCTGCAGCAGACCTTCAAGGGGGTAAATGCACTAATAATGGTCAGAGGAGTTAACATCAAGGGTGGAAATTTGATATGTACAGATGGAACCCATGGAATTATGGGTACTGGAAAGCTTCCTGTTTTCCAGAGCTAATGACCATGATTTTCAAATACAGTTTTATTTTGGTTGCGTGTGTGTGTGTGTGTGTGTGTGTGTGTGTGTGTGTGTGTGGTGTTATAGCCAAGCAGGAAGGGGCAAGGTCATTCCATTGCTCCATGTGAAGAGGTGCCTAGTATTCTCCTTTTTGGAAGAAGAAGGCAAATATGAGCCCTGGTGCATTTTAATTATGGAAAACTGAAAAGAAAGGAATAAAATCCAAGCCAACAAAGCAAAGATTTAAGCTGACATCACTTTCCACATAATTGTGATGCCGGCAGACACTCAATAAACATATCAGCATTGTTAAAATGATTTATCGGCCAAATAGTTGAATGTAAAATATTATCAATATATGTGTCATCATTGATCTTTCTCGGGTCTAGCTGCTGAAGAATGGGGCTGTGAGATGATTTCAACAAACAATCCTTGACAGGAAACCAAAGGCAACAATGCACAGGGACAGACAGCTGACAAATGCAGTATGGGGCCATTAAAACATGTGATGAATTTGCCGGGAAAGTATATATTTGTGCAAGAGGTGAGCTCATATCTACCATAAATTTGTCAGCCGTGACACAGTGTTCTCCAGCTTGGCATGAGTAATGCCTTGCTATTTGCCGGCTTTGTCTGGCAAAAGCTCTATCAGTCACTCCAGGGTTATTTACAAAGAAATGTGTCTATCAGTTACAAGGACATGACTTTGCCGCTAAAAGATAACAAAAGAGGAAATCAGCCAGTGGCCTCTCGGCAAGGGCTGTGTCTTCTCCAGAAAAGCTCTGCCTGGGAATGAATCAGATGGACGGCAATGGGCTGTGCTGGCCCAGTGCCTGGCATGGGCAGCCTTAGTGCATTTATCCACACTGATTAGATTAGAAATTATTAATAGGGGGCTATGGAGTAGAGCAAAGGGTCATTTAGAGTTTAATTCTGTTCTCAGATAACTTCATTTCGGCTGATGGGATTGTTATTGTAGGGGTTTTATATGTTTATAGGAAACAATATACTCAATAATGAAGTCTTGCCTCCTTCTGCAAGGTCAGGAAAGCTATTGTGTAGCTAGATTGAAGTCTTCACAATTGTGTTAATTAAGTAACAGTGATTGGACTTGGTCTCCTCATGAAATGCATTTAAGGGACTAAAAGCTGCTGAGAATGTAGTCTTTCAATATAAATATATAGCGAAACAAGTAAGACCAGAAAGCAGTCAGAGATTGAGTAAACAGAATAGCTGACGCAAAGCTTTTACTTAAGGAAGACAGCGGCTTGGCTGGCAGATGGAGCTTCTTGCCACATAAATACAAATGTCTCATCAGTTTAGTATTAAACGTAACAGGTCTTTTCTCTTTTACTCAATTCCTGACGAATCTGGAAGACAAGGTTATAGAATTTGATATTGATGGTGCATTATGACTCATCAGTCACTTTATTCCTTCCTAGCCCTGCCTGTTGGAAGCAGATGATCAGTATACAATGAGATCCAAAGCCTTTTCTGATAAAGGGCCATTTCATTGGTCTTGCATAATATAATAGGGCCATTAGTGACACTGTGGCTCGGCTCTGTCGTCATATCCATTATGAACTCCCACTTTTCCCCCTGGTTTATAACTTGGCCATTAAAATTTGCTGAAGACAGCTAGAATTCTATTTGTTCCAAGAGACAGGTTCCCTTCCAAACAATTGCAAGGAGGCAGCTGGCTGCAAAATGACAAGCGGAACCAGTGAGGGAGACGAAGGTGACTTAGCAAGTTTTGGCTATGGTTACCTACAGTCTACACACACCCAGATGGTTTCTGCTTTGGAAATGAAGCTCTTTCCCTATGGTTTATGATGTAGAGTTGTCTTCTTAAAGGAAAAAAAAAATCACAGATGGAACTTGGCAAGGGACAGCACACATTCCCATCCCCTACCCCCACATAGGACATTGCTGAGTCTGTGGATGTCATGAGTAGGAGTGACAGCTTCATTGATAGAACGTATTGTAACTGCTCCAAAGGAGCCATCATAGTCAACATGAGCTATGGAGCTTTTACTTTACCACTGGTCAGAGCAGCTCAAAATGCTAACTGACTCTGATCTGTTTAGGAAGAAGTATGTCATCATGAGACTCCTAAATACATATGAAAATAGGGGTCTTCCAGAGGAATCTCTTCTATAGCTTCCTAAATCTATATTTTAATTAATCCATTGAGACTTTTTAAAATGACCCTCAAATACGGGGTTAATAACGTACTGTGATTCAGCTTTGGCATTCACTTAGTGGAGTCATGTTATGTCTCTTGTGCTTTCCTAGAGACATGAATGAGGAAAGCAGTCTGGTATAGTGTAAAGAGTACTGGCTTGGAGTAAGGTGAAACCTGGGTTCAAATCCCACCCCCACCCCCCAGACTGATGAGCTCTGTAAGCACGGATCATTCACTTAATCTCTCTGAGCCCCCTCTACTTCTCTGTAAAATGCCAGTAATAATACCAGTACCTCACAGGATTGTTAAGAATTTTAAAAGTGTGTGTGAAATGCTTTGCAAACTATAAAGAGCTGCATAAATGTTAGTTCAACCACTAATTCACTAGATAATTCTGAACTTTGCTCATCTATAAAATGAAGGGCTGGGTATAGTCTCTTTCAAGCCCAAGAGTCTGTACTTTGAATAAAAATAAATAGTACATTCAAGTTTCCGCAGTGTTTAGGATCCATTGTAGGGTATAATAAAACAAAAGGAAGGAGTCCTACTCAATTCGACTGAAGTCAGGCTTTAATTTTTGGAATCGGAAAAGCCCTAGAGAAGTATGAAAGATTACTTTTAGCAGCTGACTTGCTGAATTGACCTGGAGATAGACACTTTGTTCTCTGAAAACCTCTCTAATTGTTTTTGATTCAGGTTTTATTTCTTATTTGTTTAAGCAGTCCTATAACTAGCGATACTGGCAGCCAGGGCAAGCTGCACCAAACTCAGGAAGGGATGGGTCGCATGTGACCCGGAGGCTGCAGGTTCCTTACCTCCCATAGGGTAAGCAACCCAATATACACTCACAGTCTTGTGATTCACGATATGAAGAGAAGACGTTTTCTTTTCATAGTACACAATACAATACATAAGACAAAGAATACATAATTTAAAGAGTAATTAAGATATATTCAGATGGATAGGAGGATGAAGGACAATTAGTAGATATGTCCTACCTATCTGCCTGAGCTAAAGCATTGATATGTGGTGGTTCTTGCATGTCACAAGATGAAGAAATTGAGGCTAAGAGAGGTTAGGTGTGTCTGAGGTCCAACTTGAACTCAAGATTTCCTGCAACTCTCTACTCATTGTACCTCCTAGCTCCAGAGCAACACCTTCAGTTTCTTGTCTGTAAAAGAAATTTCAAAAAATTACTGTGAAAAATCAAACATTCCTTTGAAAACATTAAAGAGCTATGTGAATATTAGTTATCTTCATTAATCTTTAAGACAGCGGTTCTCACCCTGTGGGTCGTGACCCCTTTGGGGTGGAATAACCTTTTCACAGGGGTCATAGGGGTCGCCTAAGACCATGGGAAGACACATGTTTCTGATGGTCTTAGGAACCGAGACACAGCTCCTCTATCTATCTCCAGGTGGGTCCACCCACACGCAGACATGCCCACATATGAGTATTAAAGGGTCACGGTATTAGTAAGGTTGAGAACCACTGCTTTAAGAGTTTTGCGGTTGAAATAAATCTTCCCTCTGTCACTAAATTGGTGATGAGCCTCTTAGAACTAAAGTGGGACAAAGGACACATGTCCATAACTAAGACTCTTCTACCTTAGTACCACCTTCCAGAACTTAGGTTCCATTGGCATAGTCTTTGAGAATCTGGGTCTTTTCTGCAGCACAATGAAGCATCAGAGGATGCCACTCGTTGCAAACTTAGCTCAGCTGCTCCACACTCATCTTTGTTGCTGTGGCACCTATGTTTCACCATTTCTATTCATTTCCTACCACATGACCAGTGTAAAGGAACATCTTTTGTAGCAGATAATGCTGAGTTCCTTCATAAACACAGATCCTATTGAAAAGAAAACCAAAGAGACACTAAGAGGAAACTGAGAATATAACACATCTTAATTTCTTTCAGGCAGGTTGGGTTTCCACTTTGTCCATTACCCAATTTCCTTGAGGGCAAGTCTTGATTTTTTTTTCCCAGGCCTTGGGCATACAGACCAATGTTAATTTTCCTAGATTCTTGTAACTGATGTGTGGATGGATCAGAATATGTTTCTGCCCCTGTCTTCTGTGATGAATCATTCTTGTTTGTTCTAGATGCTTCTGGACTTGCTGCCCTGTGTCATTCCTAACTGGTGCCAGTTTTTGATAAATGACACCAGTAAGGCCTGGTGTACTACTGCAGGTCCCTATTTTCCTTCTGTGTTCGGAGGTAATGATTTTAGAGATGGCCAAATGGCTAATGAGCCTTGCCCCCAGGAGCTAAGCACAAAAGGAACTCTCACTAGCCTATCAAAAGGCTTCTTTGTAAATGGTGGGAGCCAGAGAGAACAAGATGAATGGACGTTTGTGTATCATATACTTTGAGAATTGAATAGAGGATTTATGGCATTCCCTGACTTGACACACTTCACACTTGTCATGTTGGCACATTGCATTATATTCTGCTGCCCATGGGGCTTTTGATGATGTTTGAGAAACAGGTAATAGATGTCTCAGTGCTATATCCATACATTTGTGGGAAAAGATCAACTATTAAAAACAAAGATACAGTAAAATCCTGCCCAAACAAACAAAAACACACATCTCTTCTTTACTGTACCTTCGCCACTGACTGCCTTACCTTTTGATAAAACTTGTTCCTCTAGCTAGTAAGATGAGTCACATGGGACAATGAATGTCACAAACTAAAATTTTAGTTTGATAGATTTATTACATATGGGTATTGGTAGACATGTTGTATATGCATATATACATATAGATCAATGAATATATAGTGGATATATACATGCATCACCCACATAAATGTGTGTATACATATGTATATGTGTGTATACATGTGTCTCTACAAATGCATTATCTATGTATGTAGTTCTAGAAAACCAGACTTTGATGAAGCCCATTGGGATTCAAATGGAACTACTTGAACATCCTTTAAACCCAATTACTTTAGTTCTCACTGATTGGTCAATAATAGGTCCCAAGCTTCACTTGTTCATTGTTTGGGTTTTGATGGCTCAAGTGAATGTAAATAGAAATTTTTTTGTTCTGGCCAAAAATTCTTTGGATCTTCTCCGAGACTGATTATTTTTTGAAGGCAAACTAAGCCACCTTTTTTCTCAATTCTTGCTTAACCTTTATTCACTGAATGGGTGTTACGTCAGACAAACTGAGACCTAAGAAAGACCTTAGTTTAAAAAGGCCCTGCAAGGTCTCCTGCTGCATCTGGGGCCATCACCAATCCTGACCTGTGTCTTGTTATTGGACACAGGTAACTCTGGAGGACAGAGTAAGACTGATGACTTTGCATAGCCCTGCCTCACTTAAATCCAATTCATTTGCAAGTCAAGGCACCATACTACTTTGAGAATAAAGGATGAACAAAAATCTATGTATGTGTGTATATATTATATGTACATATAATATACAAAAATAAATAGATTAAAACTGCACTAAGACTTTTGGGATGCTGTGTGTATGTATGTATGTATGTAAGAATAAGGCAGCATAGATATATAAGAAGCCAAGCTCAAACCCAAGAGGACCTGGGATCAAATCCTCCTCCAAACACATACTGCCCATGTGATGCTGGGCAAGTCACAATACTCTAAACAGCTCCCTAAAGTTGTAAATTGCCAAACTGTATTGGTAGACAGAATTATTTCCTCATCCAGAGGCAGCTAGGTGGCAGTGCATAGAAACTGGACTGAAATCGAGAAGACCTCAGTTCAAATCCAGCTACAAATCCAAATCCAGCTAGTTGTATAGCCCAGGGAACCCTACATAAATTCTGTACGCTTAAGTTTCTTCAACTGTAAAATGGTGGTAATAACAGCACTGACTCATCAGGGTTGTTATGATGATCAGATGAAATATGTGTAAAACTCTTAGAACTGTGCCGGACACATAATAGACACTTAACAAATACTTGTTACCTCCCTTCCTTCCTTCCTTCCTTTCCAGGTGTCCTCCATACCAATGAAATCACAGGTCTGGTCCCTATCCTATAAATATGAATATACATTCAGAGGGTTCATGGTTATTATGGTGGAAATAACTCTGTAGTAGTTAAAGAACTCACTATACGTTTATAATTTAACTTTATTTGTGTCAGTTTGCCAATTGCTGATAATATATGCCTGGCTATTATTCAGAGAGTTGTTGGGGAGACTGAATTAGAAGATACTTTTAAAAGCACTTTGGAACGTATAAAGTACCAGGTAACA
>CM053595.1:229484974-229512423 GCA_028646575.1 Pseudocheirus occidentalis
GGATAGGGAGACCCTTCCTGCCCTACCAGAAAATAGGAGAGCAGAGCAGGGGAGGGGCTTTACAGTGGGATTGCTGTTTTAGGGTTGGGACAGGGGCAAGATGGGGAGAAAATTTGTAATGCAAAAATGTAATGAAAATGAATAATGTGAACAAGAAAACAAATTAAAAAAAGAAAAAAGAGATTGAAGCAAACTATTTTCTCTGTTTTTTCTTGTAATTTTTCCCTTTTGTTCTGATTTTTCTTTAGAAGTATGTATCCAGTACCATTAATTCCAGGTCCGTAAGGCAGCAAGGAGTAAGGTAAAGATCATGGAGTCAAAAAAGCTAGGTTCAGAATGACAGAATGTTTTTATTTCACATCCTGACTCTACTACTTGCTAGTTATGTGACCTTGGACAAGTCACCTAATCTTGTTGTATCTTCATTTCCTTAACTATAAAATGAGGATTATAATACTTACTGTACCTAAAACACAGAACAATGTGGCAAAAACACTTACAGTCCTTACAGAACTATTAGCATATGTGTGAGATTTTATTGGAATCAGAGTAGCGTGCTGAAAATGGTACTGGATTAAAATTGAGAAAGTGGACTCCAAACCTGTGTCCTTTGCCTCAGTTTCTTCATTTGTAAATAGGTACCATAATATAGCCATGTCCCGAATTGTGGGGATAATGAACACTGTGAAGTGGTTGCACTCATTTGAATTCACACCATTTGAAGTTATAATTATGTAAAATAAGGTAATTGGTTCTAGCCTAATAAAATATGCAGTGGGAATTAGAATAATCCAAGTACTTCAGGAGATTCAATTTTTTTACTACCTGGCTTTTTTTTTTTACAACTTAATTCTTAGGGTTGTTGTGATGATCAAATCATGTAATGTAATTGATTTTGTAAATATCTGGTATTATTATTATTATTACTATTATTACAGCATAGAAATTTACATTTCTTTCCACTTTTGTTGCCTCTTGTCTTAAAAGTTCTTTTGAAACTCCTGCACAGCAAAAAGATTTTAACCCACTTCCCATTCTGCCCCAAAGAGACCTGTTTGGGAAAATCAGTTTTGTAAACCTACCCAGAGTATCCTAAGATTTAGACCTTAGAGACCACCTAGTCCAGTGTCCTTGTCATACCCTAGCACTTCATCTTGGAAGCTCTAGACCTAGAGTTCACATCTCAGAAATTATCTCTGCCCCTGTGACCTCTCCTGTTGATTGGATGGATGCTTCCTTGATTTAAGAAGCCTCCAAACCTTCATTTAAGGATGACGAGGTCAGACCTATCTCGTTCCTCTCTGGGATGAACTCCAGAGTCTCCCCAACTTCCTCTACCATAGTTCCATTCTTCTCCGCACTCCACTTTCAACTTCCTTTTGCTGTGTTGTCTTCCCCCATTAGAACATAAGTTCTTTGAGGGGAGGGATTCTCTTTCTGTATATATTTGTATTCCCACCACTTAGCCCAGTTCTAGGCACATAGTAAATGTTTAATAAATGCTTGGTTGACAATGATTAAAAAGCACCAAAGACAGAATTTGGACCTAGGTTATCTAGTCCTGAATATAGTTCTCTTTCTGTTCTATTACACTGTATTTTCCCTATCAAAGCCTTAGAGATAGATGAAAAGGACTTTAGGACCATCTAACTAAATGCCTTCATTGTAAAGATAAGGGAACTGTGGTCCAGCAAAGTTTAAAGATCCAAGTTTACATAAAAAGTTTCCGAGCCAAGATTTGAACCGAAGGCTTCTGATGCCTCATCAGAAGTGATCTTTCCTTTACACTATACTAATTTTTCCTATGACCTCCAGGATTAAATATAAAATCTTCTGCTTGGCATTCATAATTGCCCTCCCTACTTGTCCAGTTCTTTCATACTTCACTCCCTCCCTTCCCACAGACACACAATTCAGTGACCCGAGTCTCCTAGCTGCTCCTCAGACAAGATACTCCATCTCCCAACTCTCAGCATTTTCAGTGGCTTTCCTGGAACTCTGTCTCTCCTCACCTTTATCACCTAGCTTCCACGGCTTCCTTTAAATCCCAGATAATAAACCACCTACTACTATAAAGACTACAAGAAGTCTTTATCAATCCCTCTTAATTCTTGTACCTTTCCTCTGTTGATTATTTTCAGTTTATCAAGTATACAGCCTGGGCTATCTCTAGTCATTCTGATCTATATCTGGCCATTGGACCTAGATGGTTCTGGAGGAGATAGTGAGGCTGCTGATTTTTACACAGCCCTCCCTCACTTAAATCCATTTCACTTGCATGTCATGGCATCATTTCCCTGATGTCATGGTCTTCTTTGAGAAGGAAGGCCAAACAACAATAAGTGTTTTACAAGTTGTCTCTCCCATTAGACTGTGAGTTTCTTGAGAGCCAAGATTGTCTTTTACCTTTCTTCATTTAACATAGTGCCTGAATCATCAAAGGAACTTAATCAATATTTACTGACTGACTAACTCTCCAGGTATCACAGTTTCAAATTCTGAGGCTCTAGGGAAAAATTTCAGGAAGACTTTTTAAAAATTGCCAAGCAGTTGCTAACCAAAACATCAATCAGAAGGCTAAGAAGGTCAGGCAGATTTAGGTTTGATGTAAAGAAAAGCTTCCTAATTGCTAGATCTCTCCAAAAGTGGAATGGCCAGCATGAGGAGGCAGTCACCTTGCTTCACAAGTTCTTCAAGCAAATACTGGACAACCACTGAGGTATTCCATTCAGGTAAAATATTTAGCTTGGTGAACTTGGCAGTCCTTCTAATTCTGAGGATTTATGATTCCATGTCTTGTGCCTTTGTCTCTCTCTGCAGCATGAGTCTTGCTTTGGCTAGAGGAAGAGAAATCTCCAAAAAAGAAGATTTCACCTACTTTACTCAAAAGATTTCAATTAGGACAAGCTAAAGATACAAGTCAGCTGTTTGGTGGTAGGCCCATGGGTATAGAAATGTGGATATTGGCTTACTAAGACTGAATTTAGACTCTTTAAAAAAAAATCTCATTTCGCTCTATGAGTCATAAGCTACAGTTGTTCCTGCCCGTGCTGTTTTTCTCCCTGGTGTTCCCTGACTCACACAAATAATTAAGGTTCTCGCTCTTTTTTTTTTACCCTAACAGCTCATATACTGTTCATACCATCAATTTGTTATTCAAGTGAATGGTTTGTGTAGGTGTCTTAGGACCATTTTTAGTGATTCAGATAATGATGATGATGTTGGTTATACTTTTCCTTGGTCCTTACTCATGTTCTTCTCCTGCAACTAAAATTTCCCATGTTTGATCTTAGCCCCAAATTAGTGTTATCATAGTGTTTTTACAACTTTCGTCTTTTTCTTTTTTACAAGAATTATTAAAAGAAAGAAAACTGAAAAGAGGCTGGCAAGACAATGATCTGTAAACGCTATGACTTCCCCAAGTGTTTAGCTCTTGCTAAGAAGGTCTCTTGGGCAATCTTGGAAAACAAATGAAACAATAATGACGTTGTAAGAGATTAAGAGTTGCTTTTGTGTATGTGGTCTTTTCTTGTCTTGCAATGTGGCAGTTTTTGGAGATTTAGGCAGGTTGGGCAGATTTCCGTCATCTAAAACTCTCACTGTATTATCTAGGAGGAAAATTATCCCTATTTAACTACTTCCATGTCTAGAATGTTTTATAAACATATGGGGGCAGGATTTAGCCCAAGGTATTCTTCATAGGTAATTATGCAAGACTGGTCTTTAATATCACTGTTTTGGAAGTGGCATAGCTGTGGTTCAAAGCTGCTATTTCACTGTGGTGATGAATACATTTTTGTGGCAGTTTTTTTTAAAGAGACTCACCCATTATTTTACAAAACTTGAAACACATCTGGAAATCTACAGTAATATATTCAAGTGAATGAACATTTCATATCCAGGACCTGTTTCTTTACCTCATATTCTGTGCAATAAGGAGTTTGTGAATAACCTGAAGAATATTTCTATAACACGGAGACTAGCCAGAAAGACTTAATTGTCTACCCAATGCAAAAACACCTGGTTGAAATGTGAATACATCAGTCCAAGCAATTATTTGGCATTATGGAATGGAATGTAAAAGAATTTATTAAGTGCTTTCCATGTGGAAAGCACTGTGCTAAGCTCTGGGGATACAAACAGAAAATTCAGACAATCCCTACTCTCAAGGCGCTCACATTCTAACTGGGAAAGACAACACAAGAAAGAAGGTTTTATACACACACACACACACACGCACGCGCGCACACACACACACACACACACACACACACACACACATAAAAGCACACACACGTATACATTACCAGAATCATACACCTACACCCAAAGTTCATTCTGCTGAATTTAATCTTTGTTTTAAAGTCACACAAAAATTCACAAATATTTTAGCTAAATGACATAGTGTGGTATACTGAGGTAAATACCTACTGAAGAGTCAGGAAATCTGAGTTTTAGTCCCAAGTCTGCTGCTAACTAGCTAGCTAGGTCATCTCGGGCATATCACTCAATCTCTTTAAGCCTTAATTTTTTTTTAATCTCACTTCTCATTCTGTTCAAGCAGATTCTTGTTTATATGTGTTATAGCCCCAAAATGTCTAATGCAAATGCTGTTGTAATGCCTTACAATAAAAACTGACTCCTATCTTTGGAAAATTTTAACTGTACCTTTTAGTTTCAAATATTCCTGTAAGTGTGTGTGTATGTATATATATATAATACTGAGAGCACTTCTCACAAACCCCTCTCCCCAGCCCCCACAAAGCTACTCCAGGTCCAAGACACTCTGGGTTAATACTCATATCTCTTCACAAAATGTGCCACAAAACTCATTATTTTAGACAAGATGTTTAATAAAGCAATATAATAAAGTGACATCTCCTCATACCCACATATGTTACCACACTAGCACTGAGAACAGCATATGACTTGGGAAAACACAGGGGAAGAAGATATGTGGGGTATGCGTATGATCACAGAAAATGTGTGAGGAGCAAGAAATAAACAACCTGTGACCCTGGGCATATGACTGGAGATCATATAGTATGGGATACATGTAGACCATTAAGCCAGCATAATTCACATGTCTAACACTGTAGGGCAACAGGTGTACTCTGGAGACGATGATATTTTGCTCTGTGTGGCTCTTTGTCGGTCATCACATCTCTGCTGTCCAATGGGTGCCATCATTTCTTATAAGCACATTATTTCTGCTCATTTCATGGGTGTCAAGTATCTCTTTGCTAATATTTTCTGGGTTTCATCTCTTCAGTAACATCTTCTAAGCTCTTCACTCTCATTTGCTAAGTAGAATGACTAGAAATTTTCTCCATAACAAGGGCTGATTAACAGTTCTTTAGGTCATATCCAAAACTATGAATCACCACAACTAGCTAAAGGTAGCTGACAAAAGTCATTCAGAATATCCTCAAATTAGGTTCAACAAAATGATCTTTGGGTGTAGGTAGATGATTCTGGTAATGTGCATGTGTGTATGTATGTGTGTGCACATGCATGAGTGTGTGTAGGTGTATAAAACCTTTCCTGTGTCCCGTGCTATTTCAGTGTCTATGACTCCATACAACTTATGTTGTTAGAGTTTAAAAATTCTTTGTAACTCCCTATTTAACCCCTGATAGATTCTGTACCCACAAAATCTATTTCAGAGATTATGGGGGGGAAAGAAAGTCTAAGTTTATGATTCTAAAAAGAAACTGAGACAGGTCAAGTCAAAGCACCTACTAAACACTTATTGTGCATCAGTCACTGTGCTAAGCTCTAGGAACACAAATGTAAGCAAAAAGAAAGATCCTTCCTTCCTTCAAGGAGCTTGCATTCTAATGGAGGAAGAAACATAAAAAGATACTGAAAAGAAGATGGAGGGACAAAGCGGCATGGTGGACAAATATGTTTAGAGAATCAAGAACAGAGCTCAAAAACAAATCAAAGGAAAGGGCCACAGGGGCCGAGTTATCATCTGGGATGAGGGGGCTGCTCCATGCCATGACAGAGAATGAAGCCTTGAGAGTTAGGAGCAGAGTCAGAGAGGAACAGCTTGTACAAGGCAAAGTAAAGATGGGAACTATCTTCTGACTCAAAATCCACTGACAACACAGATGACTGGGTGGTTGGCCTATGTTTTAGAATATTAGGTAGAATTTAATTGGCTGCTATCATTAGTTACTTATTCAAGGGACTCAAAACCTTTGTCTACATGTTTGTCTTTTTATGGAAGCTAAATGTCTTCCACCACAATTTAAGTATTTTTTCTCTAGTCTGATCCTCAGTAGAAAAAGGCCTGGTTTCTGTGTAGAAAATCTTTAGCTTTTTAGTTAATGGTCCTGGGTTCAAATTCCAGCTACGTTGCATACTACTTGTGTGGCTTTGGATAGATCACTTAAATTCCTTAGGCCAACGTTCCTTCGTCCATAAAATGAAGCTGATAGACTAGATTATTTTTAAAATTCTTTCAATTCTAAATCCTACAATCAAACTTCAAAGAACAAATTTCTTAACTCACCTGCACTTTTATAGTAAGTGATCCGAAGACTATCATGAATGAATTGCAAGTTGCTGGGTAATGTGTTCGTGCAGGCATGTGATACAGTCTAGCTTGGGTCATTCCATTGGTTTCAGTATAAATGCCCATGAAAACCAAAAGCTGCCCATATTCTATTCCTTCCTTCTCAAATTCTAGCCATCCTTTAAACACTCAGCCCAAGTTCCAACTTATTTATGAAAATTTTCTCAGCTAATCCATCCCACTCTGATCTGACCATTCTCCAACTTTTTACTGCAATGTATTATCTGTACCACAATTTCGCTTTCCCTATAACACTGACAACTAATGTATCTCACTCAACATATTCCTAACTATCTTCTGGAAAACTCAGAATCCTGTACAAGGTTCCATGAGACAATCTCAATGTGATGATATATTGTCTGTCTAAAGTACGAAATATGTATTATTAAAATACTTATTGTATGCCTTTGAATTGGGAGTATGTAAATATCAACTTGCTTCATTATTTTTTCCAACTTGTCTCCCAGATTTCTTTTATCCCCCATTATTGTAAGAATATTCTATTATTAGAATCTATTATTCTAATTCTGGTCTATTAGTTCTAGTTTTATTATTGTTGTTGTTGTTGTTATTTCAAGCTCAAAAGTGTCCTATGACCAAATTTGGAAAATGCTACGTTTAGCATAGTCCCTTGGTGGACCTCCTTCTGCTCACTTCTGCATATTTTTCAAAATACTTCAATGTTACTCTTTTTTCTTCTTTTTTCCCCCATGTACTACCTATCAACCCATCCCCTGCCCGGAAGGCCTTACTTGTACCAAATGAAATCAAGCAAAACAAATCCCCACGTTAGCAATGTATGAAAATGTATGTCTCACCTGAACCCTCTAAGAAATGATCACTCTGCTAATAGATAGGAAGCATGTTTCTTCACCAATTTTCTGAACTTATGATTGGCTATTGAGTTCTTAAGCTTTTCAATGCTGTGTTCCTTTACATTATTGCATTCTTTATATAAATGTTGCTCCTACTCTATTAATTCCTTGAATTTTTTTTCACCAATTGATCAGTAATCTGCAAACATTTTTAAAGCATCAGGTAGTTTACTTGGCACTGAGGATAGAAATTCAGAATAAAGGAGCATACTTTTTAAATATATATATATATATATATATTAGTTTACAACATTCAGTTCCACAAGCTTTTGAGTTCCAAATTTTCTCTCCCTCCCTGACCTTCCCCATCCCCCATTCCCAAGACAATATACAATCCTATATAGGCTCTTCATATACATTCACATTAAATGTATTTTCATATTAGTCATGTTGCAAAGAAGAATTAGAACCAACAGAATGAACTACAAGAAAGAAGAAACAAAACAAAAGAGAGAGAGTCAAGAGTATGCTTCAATATGCATTCAGACTTCATAATTCTTTCTCTGGATGTGGATAGCATTTTCCATCATGAGTCTTTTGGATTTAACTTAGAACCTTGCATTGCTGAGAAGAGCCAAGTCTATCAAAGCTAGTCATCAAACAATGTGGCTGTAACTGTGAACAATGTTCTCTTGGTTCTGTTCCTCTCACTCAGTATCAGTTCATACAAGTTTTTCCAGGTTTTTCTGAAGTCTTCCTTATAGCACAATAATAACATCATTTCTGATAGCACAATAACATTCCATTACCTCATGTACCACAGCTTTGTTTGACCATTCCCCAAATGATGGGTATCCCCTCAATTTCCAGTCCTTCACCACCACAAAAAGAACTGCTACAAATATGTTTGTTCACATAGGTCCTTTTTCCCATTTTTGTGATCTCCTTGGGAAACAGACATAAAAGTGGTATTACTGGGTCAAAGGGTATGCACATTTTTACAGCCCTTCAGTCATAGTTCCAAATTGCTCTCCAAAATGGTTGGATCAGGTCACAATTCCATCAACAATGTACTAGTATTCCAATTTTCCCACATATTCTCTAGCATTTGTCATTCTCCTATTTTGTCATGTTAGCCAGTATGATAGGTATGATGTGGTATCTCAGAGTTGTTTTGATTTGCATTTCTCTAATCAATAGTGACTTAGAGCATTTTTTCATATGACTATAAATATCTTTAATTTCTTCCTCTGAAAACTGCCTGTTCGTATCATTTGACCATTTATCAGTTGGGGAATGATTTATATTCTTATAAATTTGACTCAGTTCCCTATATACTTTAGAAATGAGGCCTTTATCAGAGCCTTAGTTGTAAAAATTCTTTCCCAGTTTTCTGCTTCCCTCCTAGTCTTGGTTGCATTGGCTTTGTTTGTACAAGAACTTTTCAATTTAATGTAATCAAAATTATCCATAATGTTCTCTGTCTCTTGTTTGGTCATAAATTCTTCTGTTCTCCATAAATCTAATAGGCAAACTATTACTTGCTCTCCCAGTTTGCTTATAGCAATGGTTCTCAACCTTCCTAATGCTACAACCCTTTAATATTCATATGTGGATGTATCTGCATGTGGACAGACCCGCCTAGAGACAGATAGAGGAGCTGTGTCTTAGTTCCTAAGACCATTGGAAATATGTGTTTTCCGATGGTCTTAGGTGACCCCTGTGAAAGGGTCATTCAACCCCCAAAGGGGGTAACAACCCACAGGTTGAGAACCGCTGGCTTATAGTATTAGCTTTTATATCCAAATCATGAACCCATTTTGACAGGAGCATACTTTTAAGTGAAAAAGATAAGTACATATATAAACATATACAGAAAAATATATAAAGAGAATAAAACAAACCACTTATATGCAAGGTAGTTTGGGAGAAAGGGGACTAGCACTTGTGTGGTGGGGGATAAGGAAAGGCTTCATCTAACATCCTTTGAATTCTGTCCTGTTATCACCAAGAGAGTAAGAAACCAACTATGTCACCTCCTGTATTTTAGCACTTGAAAAGACATTAGAAAATATCAGTAATTATGTTTACCCACTGAATTTGAGGGGTTAAGCTAAGTGTCTAGAAAACTTTGGAATACTTAACCATGACTTTTTGTATAGGATGTACCTATATATCCATAAATGTATATATGTATGTGTACAGACACATATGTGTATGTATAACATATGTAAGCCTATGACTTACAGTCATGCAGGAAGATTATGTATATATGTGTATGTGTATGTATACACATGTGTCTGATGTGTATGTGTACATATGTATATTCTCTCTCTAACTTCCTTTCATCTACCTCTTAAATAGTCTTCCTTTGGTCAATATAATCCTTTCAGCCTTACAGGCATGTGGAAGAATCATACTCCTCCCCAATGTTAGTTCATAGGATCACAGATTCAGAACTAGAGGGGGCTTCCTCATGTTACATATATGGAAATGAGGAACTTAAGAAACTTGTCTATGTTCACACCACTAATAAGTATCTGAGGCAGGGTTTGAACTCATCTTCAAATTTTTTGCTCTATATAGCATATAATCTAAGTAGTAGTCAAAGAACAATCATTATAAAAAGCTTTTAGTTAAATATCTTTGCCAAATCCTTTCCCTTTCTACCACTGTAATTGAATCATATTCTTAGGAATTCAAATCATTTCCATTTGAAACCCCAACCAATGAAGATGTCACAAGCCCAGTATCATATTTTTGCTTTTCCAGAACCATTTCCACTGAATTCTAGGAAATATTAATTTCTCTTTGTCTCATCAGCCTCACAGTTTCTATCCTCTTCTATGATTTTCCTATTAAAACACAAAAAACAAAAAACAAAACTATTCTCACATCCTCTACTTTTCTCCCACTTCCTGATGCTCCAGATGTGATCAGATCCAAAAAGGAAGCCAATGCCTTAAAAGTGACTTCCTACAAGTATCAGATTCCCACCCCCCCACCCTCCCATTTCACTGAAATTTGACAGAAGTTGGATTAAATGTTCTTAACAGTAAAAAACACTTTAAGATATTTCAGATGAAAAACTATCAGATCAGTGCTTCCCAATCTTCTTCTGCCAAGGACCTCCCTCTTTTTGTCTCACCACCACCGCTTCTTCCTTCACCTTGAGATGTTGGTCTGACTTTCATAGACTTTTTCTAGTCATCTATCCACTTATTCATCTGATCAATTAACATGTACTTGCAGATGAATTATGTTTGTTTTTAATCCTCTGTTCCCATTCCTTTAACATCTTTTGAATAGTATTTCTTTGCTTTCACAATTTTTCTAGGACCCTGTTTTCCCCCTAATATCCTCCCTTCTTCCCAAAGTAACTGTCTACCCGCCCTATGCCTTTCTGCACAAGGCAGTCCATTATATCTTGATTTTAAATTGTAGTGAGTTAATGTAGTTGCTGAATTGTACCATTACAGTCCCATGCTGTATTCACAGATGAGATGAGGTAGGAATCCTATCCCCTTCCACATCTGTCCAAAATGTAAAGAAACTTTCTATAGCTAGTAACTGGAGGCAGTCCATAGTTGTAGTAAACCCCACAGGAAAAAAAGTGAGAGTTATAAAAACATAGGATTTTTCTAATTCTTAAATAAGAAAGTGCTCCAGGCTTACTATTAAGACTTCTTAGCCCTCTTCTCTTTTAGCTAAGTAATACTAGCACTAGACAAATTTGAAAATGTTTCCAACATGCCATTGATAAGCTCCATATTTTGTTTTCTGGCATTCATCTGATCCTATACTCCCATGGGATAATAATGGCATTTGTTCCAGAATTAAATTTTTCTGAGGGTTTTGATGAACCTCATTTATGTTAATGCCTTCCCTTGGTTCATTAGCTCCTATTTATCCTATATCTTTCTTTTTGGCTCGTACATTGCTCGCTAGACTATGAGCTCCTTGAGAGCAGGAACTTTTTCCTTTCTTTGTATCTCTACTGCTTAGTGCCTGGGAATTAAGAAATGTGTATTGACTGATTGTTAATGAAATTCTTCCATCAGCCAGTCACAGGGATCTCAAAGTTTCTTTGGACACTAGTTATACCACACATGGCAACACAGCACAACCAGGGAAGCAATAGGAAAAACAATCAAATAGGGATTCTGGTGGAATGCAAGTTCTATATGATAGGAATAGAACAGAATGGCAGCCAAGGAAACTAAAGAAATCTTAAGCTTCATTAAGAGAGATATAATGGGAGTGGGGGAGGCCAGTAAATAGAGTAATGGCACAGTAAACAGAGCACCAGCGTGGGTAGTCAGGAGGACTTGAGTTAAAATCCGGCCTCAGATGTTTAACATTTACTAGCTGTGTGACCTTAGCCAAGTCACTAAATCACTTACCCTAGTTGCCCTACCTTCCCCCCTCCAAAAGGGAAAAAAAAATTTCTTAAAGAGAGATATAGTGTCCAATATCAGGGACTAAATAGCTTTTTGGGGCTGTGTTCTGGTCAGACCACACTGGAAGTATTTTATTTAATTCTGGGTACCACATTGTGGGAAAAATATTGATAATGTGAGAAATGTTCAAAGGAAGACAACCAAGAGGGCCTTGAGGTCATGGTAAATGATGATGGGTTAAGACTACTGGAGATAACTCTTGGGGTGGAGGGGAGGGATATGATAGCTGTCTTCAAGTATTTAAAGAGCCATTTCATGGAAGAAGAAAAAAAATGCAGTTATACTTTTCATTTTGCAGGAGTTAGGGGCATGGTATCCCTGCAATCTGGAAAATTCATGTAAAGATTTTTGGCCCTCCCTTCATGCTAGAGAAAAAGTCTGAATTATTATGGTATTAAAATATAAAATGTTGGTATTATACAATACAATACATATATTCTATGTATTTATAAGAATCTAAACTTTTCTATGTCATCCGCTGGATTTTGCGTATCACCTGCAGCTTCAACAAAATTTCCTCAAAATTCCCATTTAATTTCTTATGTTCACTTACAATATATCAAAACTACAATGGGGAAAGTCATGATGGGAAAGAGATAATGGTAGATTCCTTGGTCCCAGAGGCTAGAACTTGCAAAAATCTATGCAAGATACAAAGTCTTAAATTTAAGTTTATTCTAAGGCTAGCTCTTAGAGCTATCCGAAAGTAGGGTGGGTTATTTCAGCAGTTTAGTGGATTTCTTCCTAATAGAGGTCACCAGGCAGAGGCAGGCCAACCATCTGCTGGGTATGTTGTAAAAGAGAACTCTTACTAAGGTATAAGTTGGATTAATGGCCTCTGAGGTCCATTCCAAACACTGAGATTCCATGATTCTTTGAAATTATAGTAGAACGCTAGGTCTAGAGTCAGAAAGATTCATCTTTATGAGTTCAAATCTGGCCTCAGGTATTTACTAACTGTGTGACCCTGGGGTGTTTGACCCTTACATGTTTGCCTTAGTTTCTTCTGGTTTGCTAAAATGAGCTGGAGAAGGAAATGGAAAACCACTCCAGTATTTTTGCCTCAAAAACCCCAAATGAAGTCAAGAAGAGTTGGATATGACTGAAAAAATGACTGAAAAATAAAATGAAAAGCAAAGAAAGCAACTGGCAATTAAATGACAAAGTAAAAATCAATTGATGTGGATTGATAATAGGGCCACCCCCTTACTTCCTTAAGGTGCTTTTGTATAGTCCATGCATAAAGGTTTCATTTCCAGATTCTTCAATAACCAGGATATACTTCCTACCCTTTTTAATCCCTATAAGAAGGAGAAGATAGAAATTGTGCTTCATTTGTTAGAGGTTGTGTGTTGTAGGATCAGAAAATCATAAAAAGCACCTGCTTTATTCTTAATAACATGGGAATTTAATTCCAAATATTGCCAAATGACTTTGCAAAAGTCATTTTTGAGAAGAGGGTCCTACTTCCTTGGAATAATAGTAGAAGTATAATTTAGAGCTAAGAGGCAGTGTGGGAGAGTAGAGAAAGAATCACCCTAGGAAACAAGAAAATGTAGCTTTAAGGCCTTTTCCCAACAAATAACTCTTTGGCTGACCACGGGAAAGGAATTTAATTTCTCATTGGCACCATGTATTTCAGACTATAAATTGGAAACTAGTTGCTAATTTACGTTGTTTTCCACACCAAGAGTTGCTTATGCTGACCTACTTACACAGGTCCAGACATCATCCTCTTGAGAGAGACACACACAGAGGGAGGGAGGGAAGGAAGGAAAGGGGGGGGGAAGGGAAGGGGAAGGGGGAAGAGAGAGACAGAGACAGAGAGAGACAGAGAGACAGAGAGAGACAGAGAGAAGGAGAGACAGAGAGAGAGACAGAAAGAGAGAGATGGAGAGGGGGAGAGGGGGAGAGGAGGAGGAGAGGGAGAGGAAGAGAGAGAGATGGAAAGATTTTAGAAATTATCTAGGTGAGAATTCTCATTTTATAGATTAGGAAATTAAGTTCAGAAGCATTTAGAGGTATCATTTGTCCAAGGTCACAGAGCTAGTCTTTGGCAGAGTCAGGACCAGAATCTAGCTCTTCTTACTAACCCAATCCTTTTCCCATGATACTATATTGCTTCTATAAAATGAGGAGATCCAACAAGGTATCTTATTTTTATATAAATTTGAGCATCTATGATTCTACGATTCAGTGAATTTAATCCCATATGGGATTAAAAAACATGTTTGTGATGTTTCAAAAATTAAGCTACTACGGGGTGGTTAGGTGACACAGTGAATAGAGCACTGGCCCTGGAGTCAGGAGGGCCCTAGTTCAGATCTGGCTTCAGACACTTAACACAAAAGTAGCTGTGTGACGTTGGGCAAGTCACT
This sequence comes from Pseudocheirus occidentalis, assembly GCA_028646575.1. NCBI lineage: Eukaryota > Metazoa > Chordata > Mammalia > Diprotodontia > Pseudocheiridae > Pseudocheirus > Pseudocheirus occidentalis. Next base: position 229,499,211 of record CM053595.1, read on the forward strand.
TAATCCCAACTGCCCTGCATTCCGCCCTCCCCCCCCCAAAAAAAGGCAAAAAAAAAAAAATTAAGCTACTTCAACCTCTGACCTTCTCTCTTCTACTCCTTCTACTCCTCCCCATTATAATTCTTTCTTGTCTTTTTATGTGCATCACTACAAAAGCCTAGGCTCAGTCTTCTTGGGATTGTATCAAAAATTATAAATGTTTTCCAAATGGGGAGACAGTTTGATTATTTGGGAATAATTGTTTCAGTCTAGTGTCTTCTTTTACAGCTAAACCAGGAGGAAATGCTGACTTGTCAGATTCCTCCCCTTTGCATTAGGAGAAAATTTAAAACCTACTCTATCTCTTTCTTTGGCCTGATGTAAAAATAGAACTTCCTTCCCCAAGTCTGGGGCTCCATAGGAATCTAACCTTGGCTTATAGCTTCCCAGAGTTATCTGAAGTATGATTTCAGGTAACTCTGGAATGGATTTTCCCTTCTATCTCCCTCAAAAAAACAAAACAAAACTGGTTCCCAGCCAACGATGAGTGAATTATAATATGCCATTTTCAATCACTTGTGATTGGCCGTATAAACAGTATCTTTTCTCTCCCTTGTGTCCTGCCCTGCCCCCCACCTCCTACCCCTAACCCCCCCCCCAATCTCTCTGAATGATTAAAAAAAAGAAGAAATTTATCTTACACCAAGCCAATTAATGAATGAGAGATAATGTTAAATGGAAATCCTGCCAACTGACTGGAAGGCTGCAGGCATCTCCTAGATCTTTGTGCCAGTCATCAGGTGGCAAATTCACCAAGGAGTCTGCCAGCTGTTTAACTTCATTACAGTTTATCATTATGTCTGACTTCTTTTTTTTATTTCTACATTTAATCACCTAATATCATTTTTATTGGCTTGTCAGGATGTGGGGGAGAGTGTAGGGGGGATTCATTTCATGTCTGTCTGTGCACTCTCTGTGGGTAAAATATTAGAGCGAGTTTATACCTTCCTCCCTTGAAAAATAAGATACAAGGAAACCAATTAAGGCCTAAGTGAGTACCCAAATACATGTAATTAATATTAGCTCACACGCCAAGGCGCAGCAGCAGGCTTCAGTGCAAAACTTGGCATGCTTTGGGTACAGAAGATAATGATAGAGTGAAGGAAAGCAGCCCCTTCTCAGGCCATTACTTAAGAAAGCACCTTCACAGCTCAGAGACTGCCCTCCCTTTGGGTAGGGGTACGTCTTTGTCAGTCTGACAAGATCTATCACATATTACCCAGCAATTGATCACTGGGTCCACAAGGGTCTTAATCCACTGTTTGATCACACATCAAGAAAAATTACTCTTTATGTCTCACCCGAAAGAGGGGGGAAATGCCGAGGCCCTGGCTTCAGGATTCAGCTCATTACGTTTTTGCAAATGATAGATGGGTACACTAGGTGATTTAACTTCAAAATGATCTTTCCCCTTCTTTGACAATGAAATACAAAAAGCTTCACAATGCATGCTTAGTGAATACGGATTTTTTGTAGGTTTCTTTTTGTTTTAGTGAGTTTGTATGTAGGTATGGATGGATGGGGGTAGGTAGGTGGTACAATGGATAAAGTACAGGACCTGGAGACAGGAAGACTCCCTGGGTTCAAATCTGGTCTTTGATATTCACTAGCTGTTTGACCCTGCACAAGTCACTTAACCTTTTTGCCTCAGTTTCCTCATCTATAAAATGATCTGGAAAAGGAAATAGCAAACCACTGCAGTATCTTGGCTAAGAAAATCCTCAAAGAATAGGATATGATTGAAACTAGTGAACAAAAGCAGTATAAAAATAGATACTATAAGTATACATGTTATGTATATATGTGTGTATATATGTATTGTATATGTATGTATATGTATGTATGTATAGACCTATACACATTCATACATATACACACACAGTAACGTTTTCCAGTGGAGAAAAAGCTAACCTTAATATCAGGAGACTGAGGGTCAAGGGCCAGCTCATTCTGATTACGCAAACCTGGCCAAATCATTTCACTTTTTAGGGACCTCTGTGAAGTCCAAAGTAACAAAACAGTTTGTGAATTGTATCAGTAAAGGGCATTTTCTTACTGGGAGTTCTTTATATAAATGAAGTTATGGGTCCAATTCAAACATTTTTTAAAATATAGAGATGATATATTGTGCACAGAGGTTTCACTATCTCAGATGTTGACATGATATGACCACTTTCTATATCGTTATTTGAACAAGGAAATTTTACACAAAAAGACTTAGAATGTTTCAAGAATATGACCAAAAAAAGACCCCCCAAACTTGCTTTGTAAGTGACTTTATGAGCCAATAAAACTCTTCTATAAACCATATCATTGTATCATGGATTCAGTTATACTGAAGGTCAAATCATGACCTCGTGTGCACAGAAATGTATAGTATAGTGCTCTCTATCTCCCCCCTTTTCCTTCCCTCCTTCTCTCCCCTTCTCTCTCTCTCTCTCTCTCTCTCTCTCTCTCTCTCTCTCTCTCTTTCTCTCTCTCTCTTTCTCTCTCTCTCTCCCCCCCGCTCTCTCTCTTTCTATCTCTCTCTCTTTCTGTCCCTTCCTCCTCTCCCTCTTTCATCTTTTCTCTTTCTCTGTCTCTGCCTCTCCTCTCTCTCTGTCTTTGCCTGTCTCTGCCTCTCTCTGTCTCCTACATAGTGATTTTTACAACGAAGGAATTACCTTTGTCTCCATCTACCCTATAACTGTCTACTCCTGTATTCACAGAAAGGAGAATCATTTGCATTGATAATAAAAATGCACCAAACCGACCAAGTTATCTAGGGTTAGAAGAGACTTTCATAAATGACCGCTATGTATGTGCGCACGCACACACACACACACACATACACACACACAGAAATCCTTTTTAAAAAATAACCCAGGCATTACTTTCTGAATTTCAAGTTTTAACAAAATGTAAGCATGAACTAGAACATGTTATCTGTTCTCTGTGCCAGCTGGATTGTTTGATGTCTATGCTGAAGAAAAAAATTTGCATCTCTGTGGCTGTATCTCTTCTTCACCTCTGCTAGTGCTCAGCCCCTTCCTCTCCCCCTCCTTTAGTCCTTAAATGTTGTATGTCATTTTTGAATTGGAGCCTTGAGCAAATGACACCGAGGCTCCAAGAGCTCTTGTGAAATATCTGATTGGCTCATTTCTTTGTTTAATGGCACATGACTGAGGTGGCCAGAATTTCTAAGTATCAGCCATGCAGCTCTATGGTCAAGCCATGGAACATGGGATAGGGCAGAATGTTTCAGTCATGTCTGGTTTTAGCTCTGCTAATGCAGAGAGACACTGATTGAGGCAGGACAAATACATATATAGTTCTCCAAAAGGATTGCAGGTCGAGGTTGTTTCTACACTGGCAGTATGAAGAGCTGAATATGCCAAGATTCCAGGGAACGAGATCCTCATATGCATCTGGGAACATTTTTTTTTTTTGCAAATTCTCTATGGTGCCTCTGTAAATTGACTCCTCTGGAATTGTTGCAAAAACTACTTTGTCTAGTGGAAATAGCTGTTGATCACATTTCAGCTGCTGCCAATTTAGACAATTCAAGATCACAGATTTCAGGATGATAATTTATGTCAGTGAAATAAATGTTCTTTAATTTTTTTAATTTTGAACATAAACACCAAATAAAATGGGCATTTCTGTAAACATAAGAGATCAGAAGAAGATTGTACACAAAACCACTGACTTCTAGTATGTATAACTTGCTTTTTCTTTTAAATATATGATAACTTTCAAAGCTCTACTACCTGCCTATGATTCCTTCTGACCTATTTTCTCCTATGCATGAAGTAAAGGATGTTTTAATGACTTTCTTTTCTCTTTTTTTCTAACCTTTACCCATCTCCTCTCTCCCTCCCAAACCACTTTGTAACAAATCTACAGAGCCAAGCAAAACAACTGTCTGCATTGGACATGTCTGAAAACGTAAATACATCTTCTTTACAGAAATAATGAAGTTTTCAAGCAGAATTATCCAGATTTGTTACTTTTTAGTCATTTTTTCAGTTGTGTCTGACTCTTCATGACCACTTTTGGGGTTTTCTTGGCAAAGATACTGGAGTGGTTTGCCATTTCCTTCTCCAGCTTGTTTTACATAAGAAGAAACAGAGGCAAACAGGGCTAAGTGACTTGCCCAGGGTCACATAGTTAGAAAGGGTCTGAAGGCACATTTGAACTCAGGTAGTTCTGGCTGTAGACCTGACACTCTACCCACCTAGCCTCCCACTTATCCAGAAACATATTCCAGTTTTACCATATTTATGTTGATTATCTTCCTCTTTACTTTGTGCTTGGTAAACGATACATTAATGTTTTCAAAACTGATCTACTTTTCATTATTTCCAATTTGACTTACAGAATTTCTCCAATCCAGTTGGATAGAATTAGATTTGTATGTATGTATGTATGTATATCTAGCTAGTTAGCTAGATATGTATGTGTATATGTGTGTGTGTATGCATTATGTATTTTTAGAGTTGATGTCATAAGCCAGAGACTGGGTCTGCATTCTCAACAATGGAATCCATTTGGAGACTGATGACTATAGCTTTCAACCAAACTAGGGTCACGGATTCAAGGTTAGGCCAGACAACAAGCATCTATTAAGCTCCTTTTAGATGCCTGGTACTATACTAAATTCTAGAGATACAAATATAAGCTAACATGAGATAACACTAGTAAAGCGCTTAGCACTGTGACTTCCTCTAATTTGCACTCAATAAATACTTATTCCCTTCTCTCTTCAAAAAGAAAGACAATCCTTGCCCTCAAGGAGCTTACAGTCTAAGAGAGAAAAGACACAGAAGCATGCTGTAAAGGTGGGATGGGATAGTGCAGAAGGTAGGGGGTGCTGAAGTCTGGAAAGCCAGAAGCACAGACAGGAATAGAAACACAAATGAAAACTTTGCTCATGGATGACTCTATATAAATTGGTCAGATTAGATCTTTCCCCAAAATGGAGATTGCAGGAGATATTCAGTAATGGGATTGGCATAGCAAAGGGATATTCTAGGGTGAGACTGTAAGTGAGTCATGGTATTGAAATGTGGACATTCAGAAGCATAGATGGAAGAGAATTTAAAACTGAAAAGAAATCCTTAAGGCTTATTCAGTCCAACCCTTTCACTTTTTAGATAAGGAAACTGAACCCCCAAAAGGGTTAAGAGACTTGGCCAAGGACATATAGTAACATGGGGTTCAAACCGAGATTCTTTCATTCTAAAACAAACAAACAAACAAACCCAAAAGCAAACATTCTCTTCAAAGTGTTTAAAAAAGTAAGCTCTAACTCGATTTTGTTCAGTCATTTTCAGCCACGTCTGACTCTCTGTGACCCCATTTTGGGATTTTCTTGGCAACGATACTGAAACAGTTTGCCATTTTCTTTTCCAGTTCAATTTACAGATGAGGAAACAGAAACAGAGTCAAGTGACTTGCCGAGGGTCACACAGATAACAAGTGTCTGAGGCTGGATTTGAATTCAAGTCTTCCTGACTCCAGGGTCAGTGCTATTCTGCTGCTCCAAAATTTCTAATTTGTTTGGAATTACAAAAATATCCTTGGGTTGTCCTTCTCTGCCACCACCATATTCTAATTTTTAAAAATTAATCTATTTTTATTTATTTTATATATTCACTTCCATAGGATTTTGAGTTTCAAATTTTCTCCTCCTTCCTCTCCTCCCCCCCTCCCTAAGAGGGTGTGCAATTTGATATAGGTTCTACTTATACATTCATACTAAGCCTATTTTCACATTAGTCATGATGTAAAGAATAATTAGAAATAACAGGAGGAACTATGAGAAGAAGAAACAAAACAACAAAAGAAAAGAAGAGCAAATAGTATGCTTCCATCTGCATTCAGACTCCAAAGTTCTTTCTCTGGATGTGGATAGCATTTTTCATCATGAGTCTTTTGGAACTGTCTTAAATCCATGCATTGCTGACAGGAGCTAAGTCTATCAAAGTCAGTCATCACACAATGCTGCTGCTACTATGTACAATGTTCTCCTGGTTCTGCTCATTTCACTCAGCATCAGTTCATGTAAGTCTTTCCAGGTTTTTCTGAAGTCCACCTGCTCATCATTTCTGATAGCACAATAGCATCCTATTACGTTCATATACCACAACTTGTTCAACCATTCCCCAATTGATGGACATCTCATCAATTTCTAATTCTTTGCCACCACAAAAAGAGCTGCTATAAATATTTTTTTGTACATGTGATCCCATTTCCTATTTTTATAATCTCTTTGGGATGCAGACCTAGAAGTGGGATTGTTGGATCAAAGGGTACATTCAGTTCATGCCCTTTGGGCATAATTCCAAATTGCTCTCCAGAATGGTTGAATCAGTTCACAACTCCAACAACAATGCATTAGTGTTTCAATTTTCCCAAATCTTTTCTAGCATTTATCATTTTCCTGTTTCGTCATGTTAGTCAATCTGATAGTTATGATGTGATGCTTCAGAGTTGTTTTGATTTCCATTTCTCTAATCAATAGTGATTTAGAGCATTTTATATGATTTAGAACATTTTTATATAACTATAGATAGCTTTAATTTCTTCATCTGAAAACTGACTGTTCATACCCTTTGACCATTTATCCATTGGAGAATGACTTCTATTATTATAAATTTGACTCAGTTCCCTATATATTTTAGAAATGAGGTCTTTATCAGAGACACTGGTTGCAAAAATTCTTTCCAAGTTTTCTGTTTCCCTTGTAATCTTGGTTGCATTGGCTTTGTTTGTACAAAAACTTTTCAATTTAATGTAATCAAAATTATGTATTTTGCATTTCATAATGTTCTCTATCTCTTGTTTGGTCATAAATTCTTCTGTTCTCCATAAATCTGACAGATAAACTGTTCCTTGCTCTCCCAGTTTGCTTATAGTATTAGCCTTCAGATCTAAATCATGTACCTATTTTGACTTTATTTTGGTATGCAGTATAAGATGTTGGTCTATGCCTACTTTCTGCCATAGTATTTTCCAGTTTTCCCAACCACATCCTAATTAAAAAAATTAATTAAACATTAAAATCAATTTTGTTTCAACACTTTCCCAACACCTTCTAGGGGTAATAGGAGATGGAGGTGGTGATGCTAGCGAGGAGGCAGGTCTCAAAAACAGAGACTGGAATCACTCAGTTCAAAAGAATGAATGATACTATCATATTTGTGGGCTATGTTACCATATGGGGGACCAACTGTAGTTAGCTGTGGTTGAGAACAGGATACATTTGGGGCACTCCTGAGCACCATACCTGAAGACTTGGTCCTGATCACCCATGCATTTTATATGATTTCTGATCAAAATTTCCACATGGTGCTGTACACAGAAAGAGGTTAGAGTTGGCTAAGAGCCAGTCAGTATAGATGTCACACCACTAAAAAAGATGAGCTTAGAAACATGCCTGGAAGTTTCCGTTTTTATTTTAAGCAAATACAAGCTGAAGATTAACACTTGGCTGACCCCAGTTCCCAAATGCTAAATGTAATGTTTGGAGCAATATAACACCCTGACATGCCCCAGGTCCTTAGAATGGAGTAGTGTTTTCAAACATCCCTTGATTTTCCCAACCTCGGGGGCTTTTTCCGGATGAGTGTGATCTGCTGTCCGAAGAAATAATGAGGTCCAAATCCCAGCCAAATGCCTCCTGATTCCCTTCCCATACCCACACCCCAATTCTTTTTACCCAGCTGCATAGAGTGATGAGGACTTGATGCTAGGTAGCTTCTTATGGGCTCCTAAGCAGTTGATTAAAAATAATACTTTGGTATCATTTATTAAGTTTGCATAATCAACTGCCCAGGAAGCATTTAGAACAAACAACCACTTTGATGCCAAAAACCATGTGAGTAAGCAATCAGCTCAAATCATGGGAGAGACAATTAAATTTTCATGTATCATAAATGAAATATCCATTAGGGACCTTTTCCAGTGACCTCCAGGTTCAGCAATTCCTGGGACCGAAAGCCCCATCCTCAATCCTGTCCCCGTTCTGGCCTGTGACACAGATTTCAGGCACTGCGAAGGGAGAAGCCCTGCAACAGTAAACAAATGTAACTAGTTTTGGAGAGCTGCTATTGACAGTAAAATTCTAATTTTACTCTTGCTCCCAGAACAGATGTACCTCAGAGTCCATAGACTGCAATACTTAACTGCAGCTACTCAGCTGTGACCTTCAGCCCCAGGCTCCCTGCAATAAAATTTTCATGCAACCATATGGAAGAATATTTTAATAGAGATTTACTGTCAGTAACTGTCCCAAAGGAGCAAATAAGGAAGCTGTAACATATTGCGTACAGTAAATCAAGGGGACTTCAATGGAAAAACGAAGCCTCCCTGAGGCTAGCATCTTTACAATTACAGGCAACACTTTGTACAAATATGTGTACAAAGGACTAGATATGCACTCAGTTAAGCAGCTCAAAATGGTTTCGATTTGGAAATATATTTATTTAGAATTTATTTATTGGATTTTATAAGTGGCAGGCACTTACCTGTCAGGGCTGAGTGCATGTGGCTCACTTCACCAAGGCTTCTAGGACGGAAGTGAGTGGAGGTGACATTCCCACCTGGGGGAGGTGGCAGCCAGCAGAAAGTCTACAACTGGCCAGGGCTGCTCCACACCACAGACATTGCCTTCACGGCCAAGGACAGACATTAGGACCAGAGGATTGAGAGGTGGAAGGGACCTCAGACATCATCCACTCCAACGTCCCTGGGCTTTATGTGGCCTGTGTCTAAAGAGGCCTAGGGAAAGTGACTGAAAACTGAAAAATTCAAGCAAACTCATTATTTGGGAAGCATAGATATCCAAATCCCAGGTGTGGTGCAGGATTCTTAGACAATATGATAGAAATGTAAGCCCCGAATTTAAATCATCTGGTCCAATTTCCTCATTTTAGAGATGAAGAAAATAAGGCCCAGAGAAATGAAATTAATCCCCTAAGGGAATGTGGCAAAGTTTGCACAAAATGGCTGCAACATGTTGTAGGGGAGTGGGCACAGGGGCAGACTCAGAGGACGCAAGCTGTGGGGAAGGATGTTTTTTGGCTTGACCAAGGACCCTATTCAGGGAATGGGCATGTAAAGGTATTTTTTTTATGTGTTAAAATTCCCTCTAGGAACTAAACTTACTCCCACAACTCATACTCTCATTACGAATTGGGTTCCCCAGAGGGCAGCTGTCACCCAGGTTCTTACTAGGTTAACCTGTTTCTTTCCTTTAAGATCTCTCTCATTCTCTCTCTGTCTCTCTCTCTCCCTCTCTCCCTCCCTCTCTCTCTCTCTCTCCCCCTCTGTCTCTCTCCCTCTCTCTCTCCCTTTCCCTCTCTCTCTCTCTCTCTCTCTCTCTCTGTCTCTGTCTCTGTCTCTGTCTCTCTCTCTCTCTCTCTCTCTCTCTCTCTCTCTCTCTCTTTCTCTCTTTGTCTCATTCTCTCTGTCTCTCTTAGTCTCTCTCTCTTTTTCTCTTTTCTTATGCCCGGTCTCTCTCCCTACCCTTCTCTCTCCCTGTTTCTCCCCTTTCTCTCCTCTTTCCTTATCTTCCCCTCTCCTCTCCCTCTCTCTCATCTCTTTCCTAATCCCCCATTGTCTTTCCCTCACCTTCCTCCCTCTCTTCCTCTCTCTTTCTCTTCTCTTTTCTTATCCACCCTCTCTCTCACATCTCTATCTATCTCAACTATTGGTTATCTTTCTATTCACATACATGTATTCATACATACATATCTATGAGGTCACTTATATATATACATACACACATACATATAAATCTATAGATATATGATATAATATAATATACACAATTATTTGTATATTGTCTCCCCCATTAGAATGGGGGTTCCCTGTGGGCATGATAATACTTTTCCCTTCTTCATATCACCAGCTCTTAAGACAGCATCTGGTACATGTTATCATTGTTCAGTTATTTCAGTCATGTCTGATTCTTCGTGACCCCATTTGGGGTTTTCTTGGAAAATCTTTGTTAATTTACCGATTAACTGACTGGCTAAACTGTATAATCTTGGGCAATTCACTTAATCTCTCTGGGCCTGAGTTTCTTCATCTATAAAATGAGGGGTGGGGAGGTGGTGATAGATGAGATTATCACTAAGGTCCCTTCTAGCTATGAATCTACTATCCTGAATCCCAGATATCTCTATTTTCAGCCTCATGCATTTACTGTTTCCTCATGTAATTCCTTCAAAGAAGTTAGTAACAAGAATACTTGAGCCCTGAGATCAGGAACTGCCCTTTCCAGCTTTGTGACCTTCAAAACAACATGTAATCTCTCTCTCTACCTTAGTTCCCTCACCTATAAAATGAGGCCACCCTGCCCTGGGTACCTTATTTGTGAGAAGCAAATAAAAAGAGCATTATAACCATAAGTTGCTGCACAACACAGGCTACCATCAGACACAGCCTGGGACTGTGAAAAGGGAACTGGTGTCCCAGTGACTAATGGGCATTGGACAAGGTGGAACCAGATAGTCAAAAGATCCTCCTCTTATCTCTTTCTTCCCCCTTTTCATTTAAACACCACCACTCCATAGAGAAGATCTCAGACTGAGCCGCAGAAGATGGAAACATGATAGAAAGTAAATAACTCGCTGCCTGTACCTCTCTCTGAGCATGAGTGCATGGCTGCTATCATCACACCATTTCCTTCCTTTGCTCTTGCCCCGACTATTAAGAGCATTTCTGAGATCAGATATTTGTTTCCTTGAGGGCAAACAATGCAGTCATTTCTCCCCTCCACTCAGCTGATGGAAACTCTAATACGAGGGGCAGTAATTCAGAGATAAATAGACCGAACAGTATCTGTGACAGTTCATATTTTATCATGGGAGAGAAGGCCTGAAACCTAAAAACCCGGGCGTAGGAGGCGTATTATGGAAGCCTCCTCATGTGATGATGTGCTCATGGTACATAATGAAAGGGTGAAAAAAATGCTCAGCATCCAAGTGAAGATCAAAATATCCAAGTGACCGAAAATAGGCAGCCGGACAGGTGATAAATCTTGATGTTTTCTTAAATGCCTGTGGGTTGTCGCATTTGACAAAGAGAGATCACAATGGAACAATTGTCATACCTGATAAATGAGTCTGGGGAATTTTATTCTTCTGTTGCAGTGATCTTGGTTACTATGAAACTCAGGTAATATGCACACACATACAGGACCCAAACAGGTTAGGTTACGCACTCAGCAGCTTATGTTGAGTAATCAGAACTTGGCTGAGCATTCTAAGTTAACAGGGGAGAAAGAGAGAGGAAGAGAAAGACATCTGTTCACACCATCGGGTTAATTTCTGAGTCATTCAGCTGGGTTCTCTGGCCCTGTGCCTTTCTGCTGCTCGACTCTCAATGGCTAGGACTCATTCTTCTTTGAATCAGTGGTTGTCTCTCTTCTTTGCCTTTGTGAGATGATGATGCTTGAAGCAACTTCGATGCTATCTCTCAGAGTCCGTGTCATCCTAAAAGTGGGTGTCTGTGTTTTTTGCTAGATAGATTCTCTGCTATTGAGCAAAGAGCTCTACAGTAAGGCATCATGGTCCAGGGGGCAGAGAAAATCCCCTTTCTCCCCTAATACCATCTGATAGAATAACAGGGAGGTCACACTTAAATATGGTTAGACTGTATGCTCCTTTGACAGACTATAAACTCCCTGAAGGCAGAGATTGTCTTTTACCTCCTTTTGTATTCCCAATGGGCTTAGCCCAGTGTCAGGCAGATTGATCGAATTTGCACATATTAATTCATTACCTCACATCTCTGTGAGTTGGTAATTAATTATTCCACACATTTTACAAATGAGGATGAGAAAAGCTGCATGATTTGCCCAGAAGTTGTACAACAGATAAGAGACCTGGGCTTGGAGTCAGGAAGACCTGAGTTCAAATTTGGCTACAGAGCTGTACTAGCTGTATGACACTGGGCAAGTCATTTAACCTCTGTTTGCCTCAGTTTCTTCAACTATTAAACAAAGATAATAATATCACTCACCTTGCAGGATTGTTGTAAGGATCAGACGAAGCACTTGTAAAGCACTTAGCATAGTTGGTGCCATACGTGTGCTGGCTCTTCGTTATTATTATTTAGGGCCATACAGCTAGTGAGTATCTGAGATAGGATTTGAACCTCAGTTGGGCTAATTCCAAGTCCAGGGCTACATGGGCTCCTCTGTGCTGCCCCTCTCATTGCTTTCCACAATAAACATTCCCCTTGAATCAGGCTGATTTCCCAAATGTCCTCTAAACAGACCGAGTTCATTCTTTCCTGTTTGCTTTGATTCATTTTTTTTTCCCACTTGAAATGCCCAGGCTACGTCATTTGCCCAGAGGCAGATGGTAGCTCAGTGGAAAAAGCACTGGACCTGTAGTCAGGAAGATGCAAGTTCAAATCCAGCTTCATATATTTCCTAGCTGTGTGACCCTGGGCAAGGCACTTAACTTCTGGATGCCTGACAAAATGGATCCACTGGAGAAGGAAATGGCAAACCACTCTCATGTCTTTGCCAAGAAAACCCCAAATGGGCTCAAAAAGGGACCACATACAACTGAACAATACCACCACAACCTACTCCAGATAATAGTGGTCTCTACTCTCTGTGAACTCCTGTTGTACTAATAAACAATACCACACTGCTTAAGACTTAGTCTTTCTCCGGGTGGCTAGGTGGCGCAATGAGTAGAGCACCGGCCCTGGAGTCAGGAGTACCTGAGTTCAAATCCGGCCTCAGACACTTAACACAAAAACTAGCCGTGTGACCTCGGGCAAGTCACCTAACCCCAACTGCCCTCCAAAAAAAAGCAAAAAAAAAAAGACTTAGTCTTTCTCCAGGTATTTCCTATTTGCATGTCTTGTCTCCCCAACAAAATGGTGGAGACAACAGAGTGGAGTTGTTGTAGGCCAAGACTTTCAGGGACCTTGGCCACATTCGCTCCCCAGTTCTACAAAGGTCCCTAGGCTGATGCGCAAGGACAGTATAATCTTGTTGGGTGGATGCTCTCATTGGTTTCATGAATATCTAAAGAAATTACTGAGTTAATTTCCAAGTCTTGATTGTAACACCCTGTTTGTTTGTGCCTCTGGACATGGTCCTAAGATAAAGAGCTTAATGAGTGATTGGCTTTGGGCTGGGGTAGAGAAAGATCAAGACCAAGGG
>CM053595.1:229512923-229537782 GCA_028646575.1 Pseudocheirus occidentalis
ATGGTTCAGGGGAGTGTCTCAGCCAATAGCATTCTTCCAAGTCATAGGGGAATTCACACCTTTTCACCAGTGGACAGAGTTCTATACTTAACACTAGGTTACTAGGATTTACTTAACATCTGATCAAACAAATTAATTACCATTACAATTCTCTATCCACTGTACCACCTAGCTGCCTGTGAGAAAAGTATTTTGACATGGAAGAAGGTATGAAAAGAATGATAATCAGATTAACTTTACACTTATCTAAAATAGACCAAAAAAAAGCTGAACATGCAAACATTCAGTTTGGTGTAGAAACACAATAAACTCAAATGGAAACAAGTAGGGACAGGGAGGGTGAGTAGATTAAGAAGATAATATGGAGAAGAAATAATTGTAAACCAAATTTACTGATCCCAGAAAAGGGAATTGAAAAGGGAAAGGGAGAAGGAAGAAAAAGAAAAGAAAGGAAAAGGAAAGAGAAAAAAGAAAAGAACTAGACTCTCATGGGATATCTTAGATAACCTCTTAGACACCTGGGTAAAGGCTAAATACATTGCAGTATGTGAATATAATATCCCATAAGAAATAATTAAAGAAGCAACTTCAAAGAGCTTGTATATGAATTGATACAAAGTGAAATGAATAGATTCAGGAGAACAATTTATACAAGGAAAGCAATATTATAAAGGGATAAAAAAAACTTTGAAAGAGTTAAGAATTCTGATCAATGTAATAACGAATCCAGAGGACCTATGATAAAGTATGCTACCTATTAGATGATGGACATAAGATGCAGAAAGAGATATATGGCTCTTGTGTGCATTTGTTTTGCTTAACTATGCTTTCTTTTGTAACTCCAGGTTCAAACTGAAGTCATTTGCTTATGATTCTTCTCATTGGTGGAGAGAATCATAACTCTACAATCTGTGCCTGAATAAGGAGTAACTTTGGTTTAAGGGTTTGGAACAGGGAAGACATTATTCTGGGTTTCTGCTTCAAGAGAGGAACATCGTGCTTCCATACGCTCTATAGAGAAAAATCTAGAGAAAGGAGGGTGGGAAATAAGACTTTGGGAAGAGGTTTACATGTAAAGGAGTTAGAGCCTCAACATGTCCCTGATTTTCAGCTTGCCTCCCTAGAACCTTTTCCCTGGGGTGAAATTAAAGCCTCTCCCCTCCACCCCCAAGCTAAAGTATCTTGTTTCCAGTAGGAGGGATCTTTCACTCTTCGTATTTTCTGATATATTCTAATCCGTGTATCTTCTCTGATTTCTGCTTGTTATCTGCTTGGATAAATGAATTTTCTCACAATTTGTGATAGTCTTATGAGTAACTAACATTTGGTAGAAAGGAATTAGACCTACAGACAAAGCTTAAAGTATTTCTTCCCCTTACAAGGAAAGCATTTTGAACCTATTTCCAGTTCAGTGCCCTTTTTTCTGAGGAGAGTGGCTGGCTAGCTTTGTGGTCTACTTTTCTCAATCTGGCCCAAATAGGAACAAAATCTTCCTTGGATAAAGGTAGGTTAGGTTTCCAAGATATCTATAAAACTCTTCTAGGCAAACCCATGTGACCATAGATATAACCTACTTAAGCAACACTTACCATACATTTCTTAAAAGTTTTTTTGTTTATTTGCTTTTCCCTTTTCTATTAAGGGAAAGTATAATGGTAGGCAGTTGGGGCTTTTAAGCAATAGTGAGAACAAAAAACGAGGGCCATTGGAAAAAAAAATTTTAATGTAAAGAAAAGAAGAAAATTCAGAAGGAAGTATAGACAAACTGTAAAGATTTAAAAGTAAAATATAAAATTTATTAGGTACTTTAGTAAAAAACCAAATTGTGAAATAGAGATTCACAGTTTCATATAGACTCTTTTTATATCTACTGTGTTTTTGAAAATGTTCTGTTGGGGGGATTTTTAAGTTTATAATTTAAAAAGTAAATAAAAATCTTAAAGAGAAGAAAATCAGCCTTAGAATCAAGACTTGAATTCCAGCCTCATCTCTGATACATACTGGGTGTATAATCCTAGGTCAGTGACTGATCTTTCAGTGCCCTGGGGAACTCTAAGTTTATAAATTCTCCAGTGGTAGAGTGAGTTTCCTCCACAGAAGTTCCCCATACTCATGAAATCACCAGGGACTTAGAACATGGACTCCAGAATCAAGAGGGCCTGAGTTAAAGTCCTATTCTGATAATAACTATGTGGTCTTCAACAGGTCATTTAATATTCCTGAACCCGTTTCCTTATTTATAAATGAGGATGTTGAATGAAATTACCTCTAGCATCTTTTCCGGCTCTAGATCTGTGATCTTATTTAAATCTGAAAGTTTCTATCTAGTGTCTTTACTGAAACTGAAGATTTTCATCATGTGAGCCATGGCTACTATTTCCCATGGATAAACATTGACCTAGTTTTGGTCAAAAATTAGTATGAATGAATTCTAGGCTGAATTGTCTGAACTGTTAATTAAGTATTTTGTGTGCACCACTGGATCTGTGACCTCTACAAGGTAGGCATTCGAGGTAGGGTTCCTGTTCATCTCCATCATTCTCACCCATATCTTTCCATAAGTTTGCCCCAAGGTGTCTACTCAAAGTGCTTGTGGGTACCTTCCTAAGGTTCTCTAGACATAGGACCTCACATCACAGACATTTATCTTTTAACCCTCCTTGTGGCTATGTCTTTTTTTTCCTGGTCTTACATATGCATATCTGATGCAAACTAATCACTTTGATTGCTTTTAATTGGTTTGGCTTTTCCTTGGTCTAAATTGGCTGTAATCAGTGATTTTGGCATTGTGACAAGACAGCTCTTAAGAAAAGCAGCTTGGGTGCTCAGGGCAGGACCAACAGCATCATTGCTCTTGAATGCCTCACTTATGACAAACAAACTACACTGGTTTGGTTGGTTCCTAAGTGCTTTGGGCCTTTCATCATTCTTGTTTGATAATCCCTTCATTGCCAGAGGGGAAAAAAAGGAAGGTTAAAATGAGTTCACTGAATAAGTCCTGGGTCTACCTTCTTTCTCACTTAAGCTTCTCAAAGATATGGTAGATAGCTTTTATCCAGAAAATCCAAAACCAAACTCACTATTCCTGTTCTACTTATTAGCACAGTCCAGACAAATGTGTACTTTGGCATGAGCCTTCTAGATACCTTCCTGAGGTCTCTAGTTTCTTTTCAGTATGGAGATACTTCATAAGCCTAGATTTCCAAAACCAAGGAATCCAGAGGAAACATTGGAAGAGAGATCCTTTTTTTGAAGGCAGAGTAGTTTGTGAAAACAAAGAGATGGTATAGAGCACATATCCCATTATCATTTCTATGGAATATTTAAGGAACAAAATCTATACATCCACAGTGTGGCTTTCTTCAACCACCAATATTACATTTATTTAGTGAAAAGGGTTTGTTAGGCTTTTTTTAAGATTTTTTTTAGCATACTTTCAAAGGATTTATGTGTTCGTGTTAAATAAATCCTGTTAAATCTTCCTAGTAGTTAGAAAGCATGGAAAATAAAACATCATTTCCTCCTTATTTAACTTATGTTTCCTAGTTTAGCTCACTGAGTTATTATGTAAATCATGGTATGGAAGTCATCTGACCACCTGATCTCTTTTTTCCTCAAAGTCTTTCTAGATCAATCCCATGGAGTTTCCATCAATTCACTCATGCTGGAAAACAGCTCCCATACTTGCACCACCACCTAGATACAACCGTAATCAATTTTTCGTATTTACATGTGTGTTGTATGCATCTTCATCTACTTTATTAGGGTTTTGTTCTCTATCTCCCATTGGATAATTCATTCAACAAACATTTATTGTTTGTTGTTATCGCTATTGTTATCGCTTACTATCTTAGTGATAGTAAGTGAGAGGCAGTTCAGTGCAGTAGAACAAAAGTTAGCCTTCGAGTCAGAAGACCTGAATTCAAGACTACTTTTGATCCAAAGTAGTGACGTGAACATGAGAAAGTCATTTATCCTCTCAGTAGACCCATGAAATTCTACAGAAGTGATAGACAGAATTCCCTGCATCAAGGAATTCTATAAACCAATGTAGATTTAAAAAACAACAACAAAACAAATAAACAGCAAAAGATATTTAAAATACTTCATAAAGATTTCTTTTCTATTTCTTGACATTCCTTTTATAGCTCTGTATAGTGCTCACCATTCATTTATTCATTCATTCAGACATTTATTAAGAATCTACCACGTGCAAGGTACCCGATAGCTCTTCAGCAGATATTGGCTGAGTGATTCTAAAGCCATGTTGTGGTCACTAACTTTGTTATTGGCCTTTCATGCAGTTCTTGCAGTTTAGTCTTTGAAATCAATTGGGTGGGGGGTGAGAGGTGTAGAGAGTTTAGATTAGATGCTAAATTCATTATCTGGCATTAGGAGTAAGCCTTCTCTGGAAGACCAAGGATACTTACTTGATTCAGTAACCAGAGCGCCAAAGGATCTTAATTTAGGGATGAAAAAAAAAAAAACTACCACCACAACAAAAAAAAAACCCATTGACTGTTCATTACTCTGATGTTGCTCAGATAGCTGAAAGCATGTGTGGTGTTTAATGTGATCTTCTACATTACTATCTACGGTAAATCAGAAACAGGGCATGAGTGCTGTAGCTGCTGTTTAATGATGGATGAAAAAGCTGCCTGGTAAAGTACCCCATTAAGAAAAGCTGAAACCAGGACTGCACAAAGACCTAATGAAATATTGATGCCCATGCAGCCAATAGCAAGACTTCTTACTTGGAACATGAAGCCCATCAAGCCCTTTCAGGAAGGCAAGTAAAGGAAAGAAAAGACTTGCAATTGAAGGTTGAAGTGAGCTATGCTACTGGAAGGGAGGTGAGCAGTAGGGTGATTAAGGTTGGAGACCATCTATTACACCTCACTCTATTAGGATACAGCCTGATAAAAATAGTTTGTTTTCTTTATTTTTTTCTCAAAGGTTTTTTTCTTCTTCAAAATAACATCAAATAACTTAAAAGCATCAAAGAAAAAAAAAAACCTCAAAAGCAAAATGCCTTTTAATAGTGTCACCAAAATTCTGTTAGTTAGAAATGTAGATGATACCCAGGCCCTAGATCCACTAGAGAAAATGCCAGCCAAATTACTCATCTTTTCTGTTACTGTAGAAATGTCTCAGTAATTGCAATGACATACTTGGTTTAAAACGCTTGGTATTACATGTCATCATATTTATCTGCATTGTTTTGATAACTGGTTTATCATAAGCTATACACAAAGCAATGAATTTTATGTCCTTCAGGGATGGTTTTGTTAACATAAAAAAAAATGTTTCTAAAGAACTGGCTTGAATATGGACAAACACATATATGTGTTGAGAAGAATGGTTTAGAGAGTTATACTTTTCACAGCCTTCTTTTACACTGAATATCATGGTCTATCACCATGATGAAGCAATCAGAGGGGGTACTATTTCTGGATCCTTGAGGATTGCTTACCCATGTAAGATGATTACAGTGATCAGCATGATGGAATATGAATGGCTGAAATGTCTCTTGGAATCATTCTGTGGCCAAAACTTGATTCATGAAGTACTTCCAATGGACCTTCATGAACCTTACAGTATTCCATATGTGAGTTATTATTATTATTAGTATTGCCTATTGAATTACAATCAACACAACATTTTTATTCAAGAGCCTACTATGTGTAAGCACAAAACTGTGGATGCAAAGAGACAAAAGCTGTAGTCTCTCCCTTCATGAAGCTTACGATCTAATTATAGATACAAGGCATGTAAAAAAAATTAAACAATAAAATATTCACCTAACAATTCATGACAACAACAACAAAATATCAAAGGTTAACTGATTCATTCATTTAATAGTAAATGGTAGAAGAGCTCAAAGACTGAGAAAGAACATATCCCGACTACAGTGACCAAAACAGACTTTGTGGAATAGGCAAAGTATGAGCAGAGAGTTGGGAGAATGATTTGGAAATCAAAGAGAAGTAGGGAGAGCATTCCAGGCTGAGGACAGAGCATGAGTAAAGTGTAGAGAGAGAAACAGACCAAATGTATTGGGGAAAACAGTGAGTAAATCAGTCTGATCGAAACATGGGGTATGAGTAAGGACCAGTGGAAGATAAGGCTATGGAACTAGACTATGAGAGCCTTGAAAAACAGGCTGAAATGTTTGAACCTTATCCAACTTCAAAGTAGTATCTATTGCAAAAGTGTTTTAGGGCTTCATTAGTTAATATTAGTAAAGTGCTTCAAAGTTATAGCCTAAAAGACAGGATCCTGACCCCAAATCTTTGTCTTTCTCCAAAAGGCAGACAACACTTTTAAGTCACATACATTGGATCATTCAGACTCTGGTAGTTGATTCTTAATCTTCTCCACTGTTTATACAAAGTGTACTTCTATTAATTATTTTATTTGTCTGATTTTTAAATAGAAGTAAAATGCAAGAGTTTAGTGCAGTTTGTTAGCAGACATGAGAAAGTGTCTGAAAGCCAATGTGACAAGTCAATTTGCTTGGAGAAGTTCAATTTGTATTAAAAAAAAATACAAATCCTTCAAAGGATGAGAAACAAAATCCCAAGAGACCAAGACATGGCCAATTATTATTGCTTTGTAATTTCTAATGCATCTGAGAGCATCCATTAATGACCCAGGTCACTTTAAGGAAAACATTGGTATGTGATGCATTCCATGGCTGAGAAAGTCATTGTATATCTTATTATAAAGCTGGAAGAACCTGCTGAAAAACTGTATCTTCATCTTGAGAATATTCCCTATTAATATAATCAGCCAAGGACCCTTCTTCCTCTATACTTGAGTGCAAGTGCACCCCACAGGGTATCTCTGTTTATTTTCTTTTCTCTCCCTCATGTGGTTGTTGCAAAGAAAGGTCTTTGTAAATCTCAACTCACTATGCTGTTGTGAGTCACAACTTTTATTGTTGTTGATGTTGTTACTTCAAAGGAAAAGCTATGTTTGTTTTGCTGGTAATTTTATTAGACCATATTATTGGGAAGAAGATGTGTAGTGGTTGATTGATGGCAACGACAGGTAAATGATGTGTGCCATTTAGTTTCAGATAATAGTTTCCATGATATTGGGTTTTTCCTTAGGAATGAAGATTAGGGTCAAAGAAAAGGAGAATTTTTTTCTGGTTAGTGTTAGGGGACATTCTTTGGGTCTCTCAAACTGTTCTAAGGGAAGCTGTGGTTTAGTGGTACCTACCTGTAGTCAACACCTACACTTTTATATTTTATGTCTCTGCTCAATAAATTGTACCTGCCCCCTCTTGCCTCTCGGATCAAGTATATGATATTGTAAAACCAATAACCATTTTCATCCATGTGACTCAGATATCAAGGAAAGGCAAAAGCAAAAGGTGAATGAATAGATTTTAAAACTTATTCATTAAATATTTACTTTATACAAAACACTTTGCTTAAACATCAGTGGTACAAATAGAAAAGTCAAGTCTTTGCTCCGAGCTCATATTCTAATGGGAGAGAGAGCGTATATGTGTATATACTCACATACATATATGTGGATGTGTGGATGTATATACATATGTAAATGTGTGTATACGTGTATGGATTTCTGCTGTAAGTCAGACAGAAAGGGCCCCCAGTTCTTAGGGTGACACAGCAAAGCACTAGCAATGCTTCTTCTTTAATGCTAATTTCACTAACAATATATCAGATTCTGAGGTTGAATCATCGGACAATGCCAATGACTTCAGTAGCTAGAGCTTTCTTTGCTGGGTTACCCATAGCTGTGGCTGTAGCACCTGCAGAAGTGGCTGCCAGGCTGCATCTCCACAGAGGTCACATCCCAGGATGATGGCTATGGGTGCTGGGCTGGAAGCATTGCTATTCCCAAGGTATCAGGGTCCCGGGCTATCTCTACTGGGGTAGGAGGGGTGACAGTAGTCAAGGTGGTAGTGGTGGTAGTGGTGATTTGACTTGCCTGGCACCTATTACCTCCTGTCTCCCCCTCAGGGTACCCTGCTCTATTATCCAGGCAGGCTTGTCTAGGACTTGACAGAGTATCAAATTCCCATAGCTGAAATCCACCTTCTCCCCAGAAACATTCTTTCTGATGTCCGTAGTGCCTACTCTTTTTCCTTCCCCAACCCTCCCAACAGATTAAATGCTTTACATCTGTTATCGATTATTTTACATTTATTATCAATACAAATTTTATAGAATTATGTAGCACTCACTGTTGACACAAAATTGCTATAAAGTAAAGGAATCTATGGTTAGACCCACAAAACCCCAACAAAGAAAATTTTCTTGCTCAGTAGTGACTATTTCTGATCCTTGGTTTAAATTAGTCCAGAAAAGGGTCATGCAATCAGTTCACTCTTCCATTGATGGGTAATTCTTGACTTACAGTGCTCATTTCCTACAGCACTTAGAGCAAGCATCACATTGACAATGTTACTGAGAAGTCAGCCTGCTTACTCATCAGCTCCAGCAGATATCCCCCTGGCTCTCAGCTTCAGGAAGCTGTTCTCTGCCCTGTAGAGACCCCGTCCCAGAGGTCTCTTTGGTTCCTAGTCTCCTAGTCTTTACCCCAGGGATCCTTAAATCATTTCCCCCTCCAGTCCTGCACTGTCCCTCTCCTGTGGATAGCTTAAATAAATTAATGTAAAGTTTATGTGACTACTTACCACATTCCCTTATTTCATTGTTTTATACATGCTTTAAAACACTTGATAGATATATTATGTTTGACTTTTTTCTGATAACTTCTCTCCCCTCTCATTATTGTATCTATATATGATAGATATGTCTATCTTATTTCCAGAAACACAACCTATTATAAGTTCAAGGATAGCCAATATTTATGTTTTCACTTAACTTTGTTTTAGCTGTTAGCTATCCCATTCTCTAAATCTGGTACTTTTTTTTTTCTTCAGAAAATCTCTTATCTACTTGGCCTCATATGACCATGAAAAGCACTTAACATCACTGATGGGTGAGTGTCATAGAGGTCAGAAGAACCTCATCTGGTCTCTTCTTTGCTCTTACCCAAGGTTACACCAGGGCACGGCGCTGAACATAGGCTTTCTGAAAGCAATAACTGCCTTGAAGCAGAGTTCCCCACATGACTCTCAAAGGAGATGTGAGAATTTTAAGAAGGTAGTTCCTGAGAAACAAATACAATTGATCTCTGTTCATTAGCAAAAGTCAAGAAATACAGGTGTAGAAACCTAAGGGAATGCCAACACTCCCCCAGATTGTGATAGACAAGATTTTGGTCTAGGCTTAGCTTAGGAGACTGCAGAAAGACCTCAGGAGCTCAGAGCACAGGCTCCTTTCCTGCCTATCTGAAAGACTCTCACCCTTTACTCTATTTCCATAAATCCTAACCTTCAAGGCCCCCTACCACATTGAGAAGCCTTCTCTTATGACCCCAATTGACATGCCTCTCTCCACTAATTTTCTATGATCCTGTTTGCACTGTTTACTTGACAGAAGTACTAATATGTATTATTAGTTAATGAATCACTAGTTTCCTTCAAAACTTAGCTCAAATGCTACTTTCTAGAGGTGACCTGTCATGATTTCCCCAGTCACTAGTATTCCATTTAAGCAATGACCTAGTACTTAATTCTATACATATCTTGCACGTACTTATATGTGTACATATTCTCTCCTCTCATGTAAGTTCCTTGAAGGCAAGAGCAACTACGTTTTTCCCCTTTCTATCCTCAGCACCTGGTACAGAGTAGGCAGGCACTTTATAAACACATGAATGATCCATCAGCTTGCCAGACTATAAGTTTCTCAAAGGCAGAGGCACTTGAAAAGTCATTGAGCTCATTTCTTAGCCTTCTCATTGCCAAATAATGTTGATCTCTCTATACTTTCTTCGCTGGTATTATAAAGGGTATCCCAAAAGTTTTAGTGCAGTTTTAAACTTTGAGATTTTCAAATAAGTTTTAATAGTCTAAAACTGTGCTAAGATTTTTGGGTCATCCTATATGTTAATCCCCCTTTTTTTTTAAAACACTCTTTGTATTTGTCTATATTCTCAGGCCTTAACACAGTGCCATGAACTGAATAATTCCACAAGTATCTGCTGGTTGACTGAACTGAATATTAAAGCTGTTTCAGATGACCAAATGTTCAAAATTAATTATGATTCTTAAAAATAAAAGTAAAATCTTGATATTTGATGATATGTAGTTTTTAATAGAATTATGAGCAATGAATGAAAAAAATTTAGAAAAATCAATTGAACCCAAAATTAATTTAAAAAAAAATTTAAAGATGAAATCCCAAAACTAGAGGAGTAAAAGTAGACTGTGAGAATCTGCAATGTGGAATGAAAAGAACATTGCACCAGCTTCTAGAATATGTAGATTCTATTCTGAATGCCACCATTTACTAGCTATATAAACATGAGACACCTAAATCTGAGTCTTTCATGAAGCATGTATAAAGAGAATGAATATGAGCTGTCTGAAGGTATGGGATGAACTATATGATTTCTTGAGATTCAATCTAGCTCTAAGCTCTGGGATCCAGGATTTCACAACTATTCAATCTTAGTGGGGGTGAGGACAATGAACCACAGTGGACCTGAATCACATTTCTGATTCAAATACACCTGTGTGTGATTTTACCAAGTGGGTACCCCTTATAATTTAGATTTCATTCTTCCAGGTGATTTCCTTTCTATCCAATGAATTCCTGATATACAGAGCCCCCTACAAAGGAATTTTAAGAGCTTTTTTTTTTTTTTTAAGTAGGCAAGTTCTGGTATGTCTGCCTAACTCAAAGTGAAAGAGTAATTTGAGATAAATGATCTATGTATGAATCACTGGATCTTTAGGCTGGAAGGGACCTTGAAAGGTTATCTAGTTCATCTTCCTACTTTAGGGCTGAATCTTACCCAGCCCAGACAGACAAGACTCTCTCTTATTTTAAACGTCTTTGGAGATACACGTTTTCCTCTTTCCTCTTTTGGTTGTCAAAACAATTATTCCCATCCAGCAAATCTCCAGGCTGTTAGCCATTCACATCCAAGTGGCTATGGATAGAATACTGGACTTGGATTAAGGAAGAGTGTAACTTCAAATCTTGTTTCAGACATTGCATATTTGTGTAAGCCCAGGCAAGTGACTCTACCCTCTCTCTGCCTCAAGTTTTCTCATCTGTAAAATAGACATAATACCTGTACCTACCTCACTGGGTTATTGTGAAGATTGAATAAAATGACAAATGTCTATAGCTTGGCAAATGCTGCTTATTACTATTTGCTAGCTATTATTATTATTATTATTTGCAAATGTCTTATTCTCAGGAGAGGTGCGCAAGAATGATTGGAAACTTTCCTCTGCCTAATACTTCTTAATAAACTAGATGCACATGTGCTGAAGTCAACAATGATCTTTCCCCTTTTTGGAACTCCAATTCAACTAGCATTTATTAAGCATGAAGAGCTACAAAGTACTTTGCTAGAGACACAAAGTTAATCATGAAACAGGCCCTGCCAAGTATTTTAATTGCACATTTCTTAGGCATTTATCCAGTACTTTAGTTATTTATGCTCTCTAGACCAGTGATTTTCAAAGTGTAGTTTGTGAACCCTTAGGGGTTCCTGAGACCTTTTCAGGGAGTCTATGAGATCCAAATTATTTCATAATAGTAGTAAAATATTATTTGCCTTTTGAAATGTTCCTCCTTTTCCAACTACATATCTGCATGAGACTAAATTTTCTTTAAATACTTCAACTAAAACAACATATTGCAAAAGATTGAATGCAGAGACAGATACGCATAACTATCTTTTAGGAAGCCAGACATTAAGAAGATTTGCAAAAATATATACTACAATGCCACTCTTCCCTTAATTTTGTTTTGGAAAATATAGTATTTTCATTAAAATATGTTAATGTGTAATGGTACATATTATCATTACTTTAAAATATTTTAAAGCAGTTAATATTTTTAAGTTATCCATTTCAAGTTCAACATTATAAATATCCATCTGTAAAATAGACACAATACCTGTACCTACCTCACTGGGTTATTGTGAAGATTGAATAAAATGACAAATGTCTATAGCTTTGCAAATGTCACTCCATGTACCCATCTATATTTTTAAAATGTTAAAATTTAATTTAATTTAAATATTAAAAATAATTTTTTGGTATCCTTAATAATTTTTAAGAATATAAAGAGGTCCTGAAACCAAAAAGCTTGAGATCTGCCACTGTAGACTATAAACTCCCTGAGGGCAGAGCTTATTTTATCCAGCTCTGATCTTTTCTAATGGCTTAATAAATGGGTGATATTTGAGTTGAGTCAAATTGAAGTTACTTCTTAGACTCTGGTTTGCTAAACTAAATATCCTAAGTTCCTCTTACCTCATTGCTCTGACTTTCCAAATCTTTTAGTCATTTCTTTTTCAGTTTCTCTTCTGAACTCCAAAAGATTTCCATTTTTTCCCCTGAAATTCTAAAAACCATAAGTGGATTTAGGACCTGACCTTGGGTCTGAGTCCTCAACAGGTCTAGGTCTCTATTACTTTTCCAGATGGCAGATCTTAAGGCCCCACTGTGGGCCTCCTATGAAGGTTTTTTAGCCAAAGGACATCATATTGGTTGGTATTCCCCTGGGAGAGGGCACTGATATCTGAAACTTCCTGCTCTCAGATGCCAGAAGAAATAGAGGAAGCAATATGGCCTTACCAATCTCTGCAGAGGATTCCAAGAGAAAAACAAGAAATTACAAAACAGGGACAATATTCCCCTCTCTTCAAAATTCCATGGGACACAGAGCTGACTTCTAGTAATAACGGTTAATATTTCTAGAATATTACATGTAATATGCACCTATTACATAATAACATATAATATGAACTTCACATCACTTTTCAAATATCTTCTCATCTGATTCTCACAAAAACTCTGAGAAACAGATGCTACTATTACATTTTACAAATGAGAAAACCCAGTCTGAGAAAAGTGAATTGAGTTTGTCAAAGTGGTAAAGGTATTAAGGTCTGAGGCCAAACTCAGGCCTTTCTGACTCCATGTTTGGCATTCTATCCATTATTCCAACTAGCTACCCTATGTAAGCTTCCAGAATTCACACACACACACACACACACACACACACACACACACACACACACACACACGCCCCCACAACCTTTCTTTCCACGATGATTTTAGACCCTTAAAAGGGCAAGGGGAAGGTAAAGGAAGAAGTGATAAAGATGTTACAGGTTTGCTTTGAGGACACAGAGTTTTCTCACCATCAAATATTTGCTCTGTGGTTGGAAATGTACTTCTAAGAAGTCAAGAATCCTTCCACTCTTTCCTCTTTCCTTCTATTCTCATGGACTTTAGAAGATAAGCAGCTGTCCTCACAAGAAACTGAAATCCCTATCATTCTCCTTCTCCCAATCTGTTGTCTCTCCTTCCTTTCTCATGGACTCTGGGAGATAAGCAGCAGCCCTCAGAAAAGGCTGCAACCCCTATCTTTGTTTGCCTGCTCTTCCACTATGTTAAGATAACACTGTAACTGAAGTACCATTTGTCTAAAAGATGAGTTTTTAGCAGAGAGCAAAACTGAAATAATTAGAGTTTGGTTACAATGTCCTTCTTTCTTTCCCTTTTTATTGCTTACCCTCCCTGAAGAAGAATCTAGATCAACCTCCTGTCCTGCCTTCCTTGACCTAGCATTCTCATCCTGGTACTCCCACCATATTGACGCATACCCTACCCTGTTGAAACTACTCTAGCCTAGATGTCATTCAGATGAGATATCAGCTTGTTCATTAGATAAACTAATTGATACTCAGGAGCCAATAACATTTAAACATGGACCTTCTGGGGACAAGAATTGGTTCATTTATTTATCTAATTCATCAGTGACTCTAATGTTAGGAATTTTAGCAGAGTTTAGGTCTGAGAAGTTATTTGTTATTTTTGGCAAGTAGAGTCTTTCAGTACCCCTCAAGTCATTGAATCATACAATTTTAGAGCTAGGAATGATAGTATATGGGAGGCTAGTCGCTCCATAGAAAGTATTTTGCTATTACTCCCATAGATACAGAAGCTTACCTGTCATCTCTACCAAGTTAAGCAGAATGAAAATCTGTTTTAAAGCCAGAATGTGCATGGCTGAGAGTAAGAACCATAGAATGTAGGGCCATTAGATAGTTTCTATTCCAACTATCTCACTTTATAGATGGCAATGTAATAGAAATGATCTCATTTTTGTCATCGTGAGATCTGGATTCAAATCCTAGCTGATACTTGCTGCATCACCCTTCTGAGCTACAATTTCCTAATCTGTAAAATGATAATTTTAGTTCTTATACTCCCTTTATAAGGTTGCTTCAAAGAAAGTGCTTTGTAAATCTCAAAGAGCTCCTTAAATGTGAGTAATATTTACAAGAATGTTGATGTCTAAAGTCAAACCAACAAAGGAATACTTGACAAATTAAGAAACAGTTTTAAGGTCTTACAAAGTGTCATGCACAGTCCCAACGGATGGGAATACAAAGACAACTGTTAAACAGCCTCAACCCTCAGGAAGCTTATATTCTTTTTTTAATACTGAAATACAGTTATCAAGATTTTTTTTAATTTCTAGAATAAAACAAGCATATCCATAAGATAGTGTAATAAAAAAGATGATTGTACATGAAACTACACATCTATTGTGTACAACTTGCTATCCTTTTAAAATAGAGAATAAAATTATCATGTAGATTTCTTTTTTTCTTCCTTCCTCCCACTCTTGAAATAGCTACCATTAGACACAGATAGGTGTATGTATATGCGTGTGTGTAAAATTATTCTATACATACTTTTCTTTATCAGTTATTTCTCTGGATGCAGACAACATCTTTCTTCATATGTCCTTTATTGCTAATTTGGCTATTTATAATAGTCAAAATGACCATACACAATGTTCTCTTGGTTCTGCTCATTTCGCTCTTCATTATTTTGTGCAAGTCTTTCCATGGTTTTTAAGATCATTATGTCATAATTTCTTACAGTTATTTTTCCAGTTCTTGCTGCAATAAATATTTTAGAACTTACCTTCTAATGATAATTTCTGGCAAAGCTAGGATTCTAAACTTCTATTTATTCCTTCTGCTACAGTACCACAAAGAAGAGTCAGAAATTCTGTAGGGAATAATGGCAGCTTGGCAAAGAAAGGCCCAAAAAGAGAGGGCCATTTGGTCTCCATGAAGATACTAGAATGAAGGTAGGGTGGAAATCTACATTCTTCTGTTTGTAAAGGAAACTGCTCCAGAGCTGTTCCATTCTCAGCATCTCATAAATAAGTATAATCATTTGCAGAGATTATATCCATGTTCAAACAAACTGGCATGACCAGGTGTAGTGGAAAGATCACTGGATTTGGAGTCAAGTGACTGGGTTCAAAGGCTGGCTTTGCTTCCTATTTGCTGCCGCTAAGTCCCCAGGCCTTAAACTTGGGCTCAATAAAACAAAAACGTCTCGAGTACAAGATGAGACATGTATAGATAGTGAGGCAGCGCTTTGCTTGTAAAAGAATGAGGCATTTGGATGAACTGCAAACCCACTATGACACAACTGTGTAATATGTCAGCTGAGAAAATGAATGACAGCTTAGTTGCTTTAAGAGAGGCACAGTGTACAGCAGTAGAAAGGGACTGATCCCGTAGTACCCTGACCCAGTCCCATAATATCAGAAGTACTGTCTTTAGTTGTGGGTGCCATATTTTAGGAAGGACACTGCTAAACTTCTGAGCATTGAGAGAACAGTCAGGATGTTGAAAGACATAGGGATTAATACAATGTTGGAATAGGGATTTATTCTGAAGAAAAAAAGTCTAAAGGGGAATCCAATGTCTGTACTGTGGAAGAAAGATTAGATTTGTTCTGTTTGGCCCTAGAAGGAAAATCTAGGCATTGTGGGTAGAATTGCAAAGAGACAGAATTCAGGCTATCCAAAAGTGGAAAGAGTTGCCTTAGGAGGAAGAGACGCCTAGCTTCACTGGTTCTCTTCAAGCATGTTGGAAAGGTGATTTTTGTTTAGGTGCAGCAGCTTACAAATGGAGGTTTCTTCTAACTCTGAGATTCTACGACCATGGGCAAATCACTTCACCACCATGTATCTCAGTTTCCCTATTTGTAAAGTGAGGGGCTTAGGTTAGATATCTAATCATCCTCTGAACTCTGAAATCTAAGATTTGACCCTTATGTTATGACTCAGTGGTAGCCTTGCCCTTTAAAAAGAAATGTGTGGGAGGTTCTGGCTGTGCTATATTGAAGCAACTAAAGCATTGTTTGGGGAACACAGTTAATGCTTTATTGTTAGAATGCACCAACGGGGTGCATTTTTTCCTCACAAACTGATATTGTGTTTCCACTAAAGACCTCTTATGTTGTCTGGTTCTGAAGAAACACTCCCAAGCACCCCCTCTGGATCTCTGGGCACTGAAGCCAACACCTACTCCCCCTTTCCCCCCTACCCCCAACCAGGAAATCCAATCCCCACTTCTTTTGTACAGAGTGAAATCATTTGAGGTTGGAGTATAACTTTCCACAAAGTGGGTATTTTAATGATGAATAATAAAAGGGATTACTTAGATAATTGATGCAGCTACATTGCATTGTGCAAGAGAGTACCCTGAAGGAAAGCCCTGAGACTGCCGGAGAGCTAAGATTATAATTAACTTACAAAGAGCAGGTGATGGGAGCAGCAGCCTGGGGCCCTTCCACTTGTCTATTTAAAGAAAGGAAAGCTTGACAAATATGTGCATGCCAGAGTTTGAGCCCTTTCTCCTTCCCCTTGAACCCTCCTGAAAGATCTTAGCTGCAGATATCTCGGGGAGAGGGGAAGAGGGGAAGAGGAAGAGAAGGGAGGAAGGGAGGCAAAGGCAGAGAGACAAACCCAGAGACAGAGAAAGAGGTCAAACAGGACTGTTAGTGGATTTAAGATAAGTACCCTTTCATTTTTAAGGTATAATTGATTTAAGGAGCAGGGGAAAACGGTAGGATAGAGTTGATCTAGAAATACAGGGTATCGATGGAGTATATTAAGGTGCAATCTGTCCCCTCAACCTCTCCCTTTGCTCTACCTCACACACATAAAATTCTTGTGCTACCCTGAGAAACAAAAGAAACTTTGGGTCTGAATTGAGTCAAAGTAGGTTTGAATTTCAGTTTGGGCATAGCTGTGTGGCCATGAATAAGTTATTTTACCGCTCTGTGACTCAGTTTCCTCATTTGTAAAAAGAATATTTATACTACCTCCCCCCCATCCCCAACACAGAGTTGTTACAAGGACTGTGCTTTGTAAACTCTAAAGCATCATATAAATGTGAATGATCATACTGATTATAATATTAATAATAATAATAATAAAGATAATAATGTTAGAGTTGCAAAGACTACAGCAAATACCTAGTCTAATGATGTTTGGGTGGCACAGTGGATAGAGCGCCAGGCTGGAGTCAGGAAACTTATGTTCCTGAGTTCAAATCTGGCCTCAGACACTTATTAGCTATGTGACCCTAGACTAGTCATTTCTCCCTGTTTGCCTCCTTCCTTAAGAGTAAAATAAGCTAGAGAAGGAAAAGGCAAACCACACTAGTGTCTTTGCCAAGAAAACCTAAATGTATTCAGGAAGAGTCAGACCTGCCTATAAAACGAATGAACGACAAAAAGCCTAATGATTGATTCATTTCACAGATGAAGAAAATGATGACGGGAGAAAGAAGTGACAAGAAATGAAATGGCTAATAGGGAGTCAAAAGTCAAGAAAAATAGGGAACTGGTAAGAGAGCCCTTGGTTAGTTCAAGTCACCCCAGGTCATGAACTACCTGTCTCCCAGGGCACTGAAAAAACTGACAGGATTTTGTAATGACTTTCAAACATATTTGAAAGCCTGGGGATTCTAAGACAGGCATCACAGTATCAGAGGACGAATGTTGTCACAATTTTCCTAGAAGTGAAGAAAGTAAAGTCTCAGAACATAAGCCTTCATGAAGCCTGACCTCAAATCCTTGCAAAATTCTACACTGTGTTTATTAAAGGGATGGCCAGTAACCGTCTAGAAAAGAAAATACCAACAATTTCCTGAAGCAGAATGTAAACGGTATGGGCTGTCTCATTTTGAATATGCATCCTCAAGATTTATCCATGCCTTTACACGAATAAATGCTGGTTAATTGATTGGAGAAAAGGTCATGGCAGACCAACTTCATAAAGCAGAGGAATGTCATGAAAATAGTTTACCTAAATTCTAGAAAAAAACATTGAAAAACGTATCTTATGTTATTCTTGTGGACAAATTGAAGCAATACAGACCAGATGATAGTACAGTTAAGCTAATTAAGAAATCCTTCAATGGAATCTCTGCTTGTTCTTGTGCTTTATAACATTTACATCTTGAAGTAACCCTGGGGTGGCTAAAATGGGATAGCACGATGGAGTGAGGAACTCTGGATCAAATCTAATAAGATTAGATTTATAGGAATAAATGCACAGTCTTACATTTTGCTTCAAAAAATCAACTTCACAAGTACAAGAAGATGGTAGTGGTGGAGATGGGTGGGAGGGGACAAGATGGAGAAAAATGTTTTGCTGGAAAAAGAGCCTAAGCTTTTAGTGGAATGGGACTCACTCAATTGAGAAATATAGTGTCCAGGCCTAGGGAGGTGACAGTATCCAAGTATACCACCCTGGCCAAACCATAGACAGAGTGTTATGATATTACCCATGTGACTTTGAGAAAGCCTCTCTGTTTCTTTAGCTGTGAAGTGAAGGGTTTCAGCATCAATGGTCTCTCAGGCCCCTTCCAGCCCTAAATCAATGATCTCACCATCCCATATTCAGTTCTGGGCACCACATATTAAAAAGACATTGGCAAACTGGAAAGCAGCCAAGGGTAGGTAAATGATGCTGGTGAGAAAACCTTGAGATTTTTCTATATGTTGCCTTGATTAAGGAACTGGAGTCAGCTGACCTAGAGAAAAGCCATCAGTACTATCTTTAAGGACTTGAATATTTGCAGCCTAGAAGAAGGATTAAAAATTTACTCTCCTTTTGCCCTAGAGGCAAGTTTTCTGTGGAAGTTACAAAAAACCAGATTTAGGTTTGAAGAATAAATCTAAAGATTAGAAGTATTCCAATGTCTAATGGCAGAACTCAGCCTACTGGGCAGTCTTCAAACTGGAGAGTCTCCAAGCAAAGGTTGGTTGACACAGGTATAGTATAAAAGGGAATCTTCTTTGGGTATGGGTTGGACTAAATGACATCTGAGATTCTTTCCAACTCTGAGATTCTCTGAATTACCCATTGTCACACAACTAGCTGAAGAGGCAAGACTAGAATCCATGTCTTTTGACTCAAAGTTCAAGGCATTTCCAGCTAGAATAAATTTTCCATAGCAAGTGCTTCATTAGAGCTATAAATAATGATCATAAGTAGCAAGATGGATCTAAGGGTGACTGTGCTATACGGTGGATAGAGTTGGACCAGGAGTCAGGAAGACCTGCATCCAAATCTGGGCTCAGATGCTTTTTAGCTTTGTGACCCTGGGCAAATCATTTCAATGCTGTTTGCCACAGTTTCCTCAACTATGAAATGGGAATAATAATAGCGTCTATAGCCCAGGGTCATGCATACCTGGAACATACTATTTGTTTAATGAATATTTGTTTCCTTTCTTCCTTTCTTCTTGGACCAATATGCAGAAAATGCAGTTACCTACATGCTGAGATTTGTGGACCTTTATAAACCCCTATCTGTCCATGAATAAATGTTTCTCTGACATACTCCCTTGCCATTAAAGTCTTTGCTTTGAGCTAAGTAATTGTGTTTCCAGAATGTCTCAAGTAAAATGTAAATGCATTACCTGGGAAAGAGAAGCTGTTTTATCAACCTTTACTACATGTTAGGCAAGTACTTCTCTGAGAAGAGAGGAAAGGTGAAGGCCAAGTGTGGGCAGCCTACAACGGTGGGAAATCTTCTGGAATGGGGGAGAAGTGGAAGGACACCAATTACCTGGTGTGAGGTGTCATAACAAGACAGAGAGCAACAAGGGGTAGTGGGAGGTGCCAGACACATATTCAATGTCAATTTTGCTAGGAATGGGATCTGAGAGAGTAGAACAATATTTGCCCACTGAATGGCATTGACTTCAAGGACACCATTGGGTGCACAGCTACCAAAAGGATGCATTCAGGAACCAACAAACCTTTGATTGCCTTGACTGGACATTGTTCACAAGTTCATCTTATGGTCCTGTTGAAAGGGTAACATGTGGAGCTTAAGAGTTCTTACTTATAAAATGAAGGCTCTTGATTAGATGACTTCTGATATTCTAGGCTTCATGTCCTCCTAAGTGTGAGATTTTCAGTAGCTACCCTATTCTCTCTCTTATTCCAGTCTTGCATACATGATAGGAGATTATTGGAAAGAGGAAGTCAGTGATTGAATTTCCTTGTCAGGCATGTGTCTACAAATGAGACTTTGTACATGGAGAAAGTGTCAAAAGAGTCACAAGTAAAGTATACATGATAAATGACAATCAAAATTTGAACCCAGGTCCTCTGGCCCAGAATTCAGTACCCTTACCACATATACCAACAATTAGTTGGCTACAAACATGTACACACACACACACACACACACACACACACACACACACACACACATACACATACACATACACACTTCTTTTAACTCTTGTTAAATAAATTCTAGGGGTGAACATTTCCTGCTGTATATTTCAGTTCTATGTATATATAAGTGTTTACTATGTCCAACTTTGTGTGCTAGTTAGTAGAATGCAAAGAAGATGATATAGTCCCTTCCCTCAAGAAGCTTAAATTATCCTAGGACCAGGGTTAAGAGAACAGAGAAGTGTAAAGCCATACATGAGCAGATTCCCAAAAAGAATACGACTGTGAACAGCTTTTAGGGTTCAGATTACACAGTACAGTAAACACTCCATTTATTCCATTACAAATCAAGGCAAACATTCACAACAAATCACAATATAATATC
Source organism: Pseudocheirus occidentalis (assembly GCA_028646575.1). NCBI lineage: Eukaryota > Metazoa > Chordata > Mammalia > Diprotodontia > Pseudocheiridae > Pseudocheirus > Pseudocheirus occidentalis. The sequence goes on from CM053595.1 coordinate 229,533,962, forward strand.
AGTTCCTGGCACACACTGAAGTTCACAGGGTCTAACACATTTCAAATCCTTCACCACTTCTGTTGCTGAGAACTCAAGGATCAACCAAGCCACAAACCAACAAAGGCTTGACCCGGTCATGCTTCTTCAGTCCTCCACCAGTTCAGCTGGGCCTAGGACCCAGAAAGAATCTTAGACTTCCAGGTGGCCTTCTCAGCAGCCCTCTCAGCCTTCCAGGCAGCCTTCACCAGATTCTGGTTTCAAGAAAACTCCACCTCAGTTCTTTAGTCCGGCAGCCCAGCTCCCAGATGCTGGGACAATCCTGCTTCCTCCAACAGGAGCCATCAGGAGGAACATTCCTGATTCTGTCTCTCTGTCTCTAGAACTCTTCTTATATACACACACTGGACTCCTCTCTCAGCCAACTCCCTCCTGCCACATCAACAACAGGAGAAAGAGCTCACACCTTTGGTACTTAGCCCTAAGTTACTAAGGGCTTAGTATCTGCTAAATAGATTACTGTTACAGGAGGGGAGAAGAAAGATATATATATATAAATGAATAAGTAGGATAGATTCTGATTGGGGCAAAAAAGAAATCCAGGAAATACTCTAAGATTGTTTGAGAGAAAGAAAAATTTTAGCTAAGGGGTGGTAGTCAGGAAAGGCTACATGAAGGAACTGAAAACTAAGCTAGGCCTCAAATGTCCTCTCTCTGTAGATAACACACTCTATCCTTCAGCCTACCTAAGTCATGCTGCCCCATTTCTCCCCACTCAAAAAAGCAGCCTCCAGACTATAACTCCAGAAATCATACCCCCCCCCCCCATTCTCAGGGGAAAGGTAATTCACTAAACTTTGGAACATCTTCCCCATCCCCAGCTGTCTTGATTTAGGGTATATAAACTTATTTAGCTTGCTATAACTGACTGTCTCCACAGCCAACTGTGATTCACATCCCATTCTGGCCACTGAATGGCAATGACCACCCTGGCCATCTTGTCATTTGCTCTGCTGCCATGTATACCCCACCCCTACTTTCCACCTCTACTCAGGACACAGTAATCAAGTCAACTGTACCACTACTTCAAAAGGTCAAGACAATTGGCTATACTACAGATCAAAAACACAATTTCTGTCATTTCCCAGACACCACTCCCGCAGTTCCCCTTTGTCATCATTTCCCCTCTATATTTGGTCTCCCTACATTGGAATGGAAACCCCTAGAGGACAAAGACTTTCTTACTCTTGCTTTTGTGCCACCAGCCCTTACCACAATGTCTGGTACACAGAAAACACTTTATAAGTTCTGGTTTTTATTCTTTAATTCATTTGGAAATTTAAGATGGCATCCCAATCTCTGTAAAATGAAAAGTTATCATTTTAAATATAGCTCATACTATGAAGTTCATCTCAATGTGAAAGTTCCCATATATCTGAAACCAAGTCTCTTTTAGAGTAATTTTATAATATTTGATGAATCACTGAATTTTAAAGTAATTGCAATAGGTCAATTCTAAGCCAACTAAGAGTTGAACAGAGGAAAGGATGCTGGATTTAGGGTCAGAGGCCTTGAGTTTAAATTCTGACTCTGATACTTAATATCTGTGTGACTTTGAACAACTCTTAACCTCTATGGGCCCCAATTTCCTTATCTAATAAAACAAAGATTAGGTTAAATAATCGAAGTCCTTTCTGGGTCTAAATCAACCAATCAATTCGTCAACAAGTACCTACTAAGTGGGGCGGCTACATTCTTTCAGTGGAAAGAATGCTGGGTCTGGAGTCAGGAAGACCTGAGTTCAAATCTGTCTTTAGATACTTTCTACTTGTGTAACCCTGGGCAAGTCACATAACCTCTGTCTGTCTCAATCCACTGTAGAAGGAAATGACAAAGCACTCCAATATTTTTGCCAAGAAGACCCCATAGACACTCTCAAGACACTTCTTTCTATGATCGCAATAGCATATACGACTATGTATATCAATATCTATATTTATCCATCTATATAGACACATATGTGTGTCTATACATGCATATATACATGTATGTGTGTATATATACATATAGATATATACATATATCCATCCCATACGGACCTGTGTTATAACCATCAAATATTTTTTTAACATGCTTTGGAGACAGTTATAAAAGTATATGACTGGATCTATATGCATATCTGGTTGATCCAATTTTTAAAAATGTGATTAAATTTTAACCAATCCCTTTGTCCAATGAGCTCCCCAGTCTAATTCTCCACTGATTCAAAGTGTTTAATTGTGCCTATAAGTAAAGCCCTAGTACTAAAATGGGAAAACAGTTTCATGGATATCATTTGGCAGGTTAAAAGGCTTTAAGAAATGTCTCAGCAGCCTTTCATGTGGGAAGTTGGCAAAGACAAAAGTAAGAGAAATATAATTTTTCTTTAATTCCGTATCATGAGTAGTTACTCATTGAGTGTAAATAGCTATGTACAAGGCTCTCTGAAATCTAAGTGCTTTCTGTGTTTTGCTACCCCTACTCTTCCTCCCCACCCAATAAAAAACAAACCTGTGGAAAGCAAAGAATATTTGCAGTCTAATGACTCAAAGGCCAAAGCCAGAGTTGGGCTGCAACCTGGAGCTTAGAAGAGACACCAAAGCAGAGAGACACATTCCTTTCCCACTTCTTTCTTCCCTTTGTCTACTTCTCAGATTTCTTAAGTCCATTTCGTTTAATTGTTTCAAAATGAAGAACTGTATCTCCCCTCAACTGTGGCCAGAAGTAACCACCATGCTATTTAATGCAAAAAAAAAAAAAAGGAAGAGATTACATTAAGGTCCTGACACAAATTGACAAAAGCCAGAATATTAGAAATGAACACTATCACTCCATACTTAACTCATGTCATTTTAAAGCAAAAATGGTTTTAACAGAAGGACTGCACTCCAGTCAATCAGATTACATTTTTAAAAGATGAATGAATGACTCAGTAGAACAGCTAAATCCATATCTAGCATCACATCCTTCCCTTACAAGGACTCTGAAACCATTTTTATGAACACACTAAATGAAGATAATGGAGAGAACCCAGTTACATTGGGGTTCAGAAAAATATGGGGGAAAATGGCAGAGACAACAATCCTACACCAGGAGAGGAGCCCTGATAATATAAAACATTCTTGCCCCCATTTAATGTGCTCCCAGGTCTGGGCCCTTCAGAAGCTGGTATGAGGATTTTACACATTCAGAGTTGGGGTGCAGGACTCCAGCAGCTCAGAAGAAATCTGTTTTCAGAGACGTACTTGAAAGCAATATTCTTTTTCCCAAAGCCAAACATTTCACATCTATTAACTGTGTATATCCTAACAACATCATTATTCCCATTTTATTGATTAGAAAACTGATGAGCAGAAAGGATAATAAACAAGTTGAAGTCTGAAGTAGGACCAGGAATTCAGAAATCCTGCTCTGGTGCTTTTTGTCACTAGGCTCCTTATGATTCCTTCTAGTAAGGCAATGGACAACCCTAGGCTTTCTGAGTCAGTGCAGAGATGGGGTGGTAGGAGGGGAAGAGCCAAGAATCCCCTCACCTTCCAGCTGGCTCTAATATGTAAGCAGCTTTTTACCCTGTATTATAGATCTCTGGTTATTTGCAGGGATGATGTAGAGAGCACTCCATATCCTTAAGGGCGTGTTTTCTGCAGGATTTTCTCTGGCTTATAAGTAGTAAGTTAAACAGACTTGTCTTTCAACTGAACGAAAGATCTGGAAAGACAGGAAGAAAGGGAGAAAGAAAGAAAAAGAAAGAAAGAAAGAAAGAAAGAAAGAAAGAAAGAAAGAAAGAAAGAAAGAAAGAAAGA
>CM053595.1:229538282-229568457 GCA_028646575.1 Pseudocheirus occidentalis
CACAAGAGCCATTGTGAATAAAACTAAAAAAAATTTTTTTTTTTTTTTTTTTTTTTTTTGCTTTGCAGATCTTAAGCCATTTAAATGTCAGCTAATAGAGGTAGCCTGGAGAAATGGATAAGAGTACTGGACTTGGAGTCAGGAGTACCTTGACTTCAAATTCCACCTTAGTGGAATTTACTAGCTGTGTAAGCCCTGGAGAAGTCACTTAATGATTCTGTGCCTCAGTATCCCCACTATAAAATGAGAAGGTTGGACTTGATAGGCTACAAGTTTTCTTCCTGTTCAAAAATCTTTCATCCTGTGATTCCCCCCCCCCCCCATTCTTCTTGTTGCTGTTCATTTTACTAGGCTGGGAGGATAAAAATCATACTCTTGTCTCTACTCAGTACAAGGCAAGTGGAATAGTAAAAATTCTCCTCCTTAGACTAGCTGTATAAACTTGGTCAAGGGACTTCCTACCTCTCTGGACTAGATTTCTTCTCTGTAAAATGAAAGGGTAAGATTCTCTTCAAATTAGCACAAGATTTGCCACATTGTGGGCTGTGTAGAAATACTTATTCCCGGTCCCTAGCTGTAGATCTCTGTCTTTTCATCCTTTTCTCTACTACCCCTGTATTTTTGGAAGGAGAGAGGATGTGGGGGTGGAATTATACACATATATACATGCACATAGTCTGCAAGATGCATTTTCTCCTTCATGATTTGTAGATTTCCAAAAGTTCCTCCAAAAATAAACTCTGAGCCCGGCCCAGGGTCTGGGGGCCACTGGAGCCCTTGATTTCATAGTGAGAGGAGGCTGCTTCTGACCGACAGTATGGAAGCCGGATCGCTGCTGGAAGCCGACTTTTATTTTGAATTTCTCAGGGAGACCAAACTAAACAGCCTTGGAAAACTCGCTCGACGAAAACAAAAGTCCTTTCCAGTATAAGCCCAGTCCCCCTTATGCCAAGTTCCAGCCCGTAATAAATTTTATTGCGATGTTATAAACTCCTGAAAAGAAGAGCTCTAAGTGCTGACACAAGACTCACCAAGTAGCGCCACTTAATGCCGGTGGGCTCTGCCCTTTCTGGGGAGTGGGGAGATCTCGGAGCCCTTTGCTTGTCAGACACAAATTTTTATTTTCCTTTTTCTTTTCTTTTTAATAGCAAGAATTAAGTTTCCCCTCAAAGGAAAATCAGCTCTCTAGCAAACAATTTGCTGGAAGCTCCGGAAGATTGTGGCTTAAGGCGACTAGAAATATTTAGGCAAAGTTGAATTCATCTTGCAAATAAAACCGGCTTTTTTTTTTTTTTGAGGGAGGGGGGAATGCTTATTCACTTAAATGACAGCTTTATATGCTATAATTACAGTCATTAATGAAAGCCCAATTACTTTATCATACATTACCAGGATCAAAGACACTCTCTCCAGAATCAGTTTGTCGGAGAGAGAGTCAATGCAAAAATTAGTCCAAATGCAAGCTGGCAGATTGCGCTTAAATAATGCCCTGGCACCGCGATAGAGGGACATTTACAAAGACACACTAGAGGTCACTGTTGCTACTTCGAGCAAAGCCTTTCCCTTCTTTTGTAGAAATAGAGCTTAGACTGAGGAGCCCTCGGCAAAGTTGGGCTATCTCCATTTTAAAAGAAAGCATCTCGGTGCCCTCCATCCACCCCCACTTTGAGTCGTGCACTGTTGGCCATTGCGAAAGGGGCAGTGTAAAAAGAAATCTTAAATCCTGTGGATTTCTTTTGTGATCTGGGTCCAGGCACGCACGCTCCTCTTCTGTGTTCGGCAGACTTCCGCTCACTTTGTGCATTGGGGGAGAAAAGTCCTTTTCACAGATAACACCCTGAAGCAACCCCAAAGCAAATGTAAATGAGGAAAGCTGGTAGTTAGGCTTCCTCTTACCAGGGAAGATATCGCTGTCTCTCAGTATTGTTCATAAATGTAGCAGATTGTTACATTTAGTCCTATGTTTAGAAATGTCCGGAAGAAAACCCTCTCTCCTCCCTATGTGTGTAAGGGCTCTGAAAAATTTCTGTTCGGCACAGAGTTGTTTCTCAGAACGATGCATTAAGGATGGGAGCTTATTTGAGCAAAGTAATGATTTCCCCAGGTTGGTCATTGTGACCTTAATGAGATGTCTAACCCGAAGCACCTCTTTATTCGTGGGGCATGAAGGGTACTCAGCACTCTCATCTTGTTTTCAGCCATAGTTTAATTGACCAAAAAGACACAACAGGGTGTTCATTGTTTCGGGAAGAAGACTGTTTTAGAGACTCATAATCCAGTTCCTGAGTGGATTAACTGAGCCTCTAAAAGCCAAGCAGTTTATTCCAACGAGAGAACCAGATCACTGCCAAGGAAAACCATCAATTTACTCCTATGATAATTATTTCATATTAACATTTAAAAGTGTTGGTCTCAGGCATAGATACTATGATTACAAACAATTGCTATGGTAGTGTGAGCTCTTACACCAAAGTCCTTTCCTCCCTATTCTCCCTCCCCCCCCCCCAATCCCATAAACACATTCCCTTATGGGGCTATTTAGGGGATATCTATGGAGAAGTTAGATTCAGCAAATATTTATTAAACACTAGTTAGGCATTGAGCACTCCTGCTCGTAAGGACTTAATATTCTATTTGGGTGAGTGGGTGGATGGGGGTGCACAACATGTACACATATAGGCAAATGCAAAATATATATAAAGTGTAAAGGTAGATTTGGTACAAAGACTATCTGTTGGCATTGGTTGGTCTAGATCAACTAAGGGGGCATCACGGACTGGGGGACTGCTTTCAGGAGACTGGTGAATCGCAGCAAGCATGGACATAACTGTGTTGGCCTACCACATTGTTGGGGCAGCCTTTTACCATTGTCTGTATAGCCAGAACTGTTGGAGGAGAGGTTCCCAAATTTATTTGGCCTACTACTCCCTTAAAAAAAAAAATCAGCGTCTACCTAGAGACCTACTTTCTTTAACCCTTTAACAATTTTTTTAAACTTTGCATCATTTAATAAATATATATATATAGTTTTTATTATGCATCTTCAGTTAAGAATTTATTGTGAATTTGTCAGTTTTTTCCTGGATTGAAATTTTGATAATGCAATATTGTATCACATAACTGTATAGTATCATATTGTAAACAAGTTATTACATACACATATTTCTGCCAGTGCATGCTGGACTTCCCGACAATGCTCCACACTCTTGCCTGCCAACACTTGCTTGTTAAGATCTGTCAGCAGACTTGACCATTGATAAGTTATAACTTGCATTTTGTGTGTTTATTTGGAAAATACAGTGATCACTACAACTTTAACTCTGTTACACAATGGGTGAAACATGTACCAACAGTTTTTAAAAATTTCTTATCTTTTTTTCTTTCCTTATGTTTACACCACCCCCTTATTTTCATTCAATGCCCCACCCAATTGCTCCCTAGGCTTTTACCTCCCTCCCATTGTTCCAACACCCTCCCAGGGAATCTATGGGAACTCCAACAGTCTTTAAAACATCTTGCTGTAAAGCCCATCACAAAAGCAAATGCAAAGTGATTTCTAGGAAAGGACACTAGCAACTAAAGGACCCAGAAAAGCCTTTTGTAGGAGGTAGTACTTGAGCTGAGTTTGGAGGTTAAGGCAAGGCAGGAAGTTAGAGAAAGCCAGAGGAAGCAGCAAGCAAGTGCTACCTCCCCAGCCTTGACTCTGTGTTCAAATTTGTAAAACATCTCTGCTACTTACTCTATCTGACCTGGGGCAAATCACTTAACACCTGTAAACCCTAATTCCTCATGAGTAAAATGAGCAGTGGGGGGTGGGAGTTAGATGAGGTGGCTTCCAAGATTCCATACAGCTCTAAATTTATTATCCCATGAGTTGTAGGATAGCATGATAAACTTGCTTTTCATTTTCAGTCTACTTATGTAGAGGAATTCCTTGCAAGTTTAGAGTCTAGAGCAGAGAGTTCTCAACCTGGGAGCCGTAGGCTCTCAGGGGGTCCATGGATGGATGTCAAGGAGTCTATTAAAAAGAATTACATCTTTATTTTCTTTCATTTTAAACCACCTTTTAAATATTTTTTCTTTTTAATTTTTTCCCAAAATTTATTTACTTATTTTTAATTTTCAACATTCATTTCCACAAGATTGTGAGTTCCAAATTTCTCCCCATCTCTCTCCTCTCCACACCCCATGCTGATTACCCCTTCCCCCAATCTTCCCTCTTTTCTATCCTCATCTTCCCCTTAACCTCTTTCCCTTTACTTTCTTACAGGGTAAGACAGATTTCTATACCCTATTGCTGGTATATCTGATTTCTCAGTTGCATGTGAACACAATTTATTTTAGCACTTCTTTTTAAAACTTTGAGTTGCAGATTCTCTCCCTTCTTCCCTCCTCGCCCATTCCCATTGAGAAGACAAGCAATTCAATATAGGTCATACCTGTGTAGTTATGCAGAATACGTCTTTATTTTCACTAATTCTACGTGAAATTTTGAATTTCCATTAGCTGTGCTTGTTGTGACTGTTGCCAATAGAAATCACAGATAGTTTCCTAATACATTAAAGTTGTTGCCCAGATCACAAAATGTCATTTATACCCATCACTACTTTTAAGTAATTGTAGTTACTGATCCTTCCACTGAATCACCTGTAATCACCGTTTTCTTGTCTGCAGACCCAATTTCAATGATTAGTTTCCTTAATAATCCTATGCATTTTATTTTACACATTAAAAACATCATCCCCAGGTCAAAAGGCTTCCTCAGGCTGCCAAAGGGGTCTGTCTCACACACATACACACACACACACACACACACACACTGACACACACTCACAAACTCACACAAAGGTTAAGAGCCCTTAGTCTAGATGAAGTGAGTATTTTAATGTGGATGCAGGATTTTATACACACTTCAAGATTTCTTATAATATCCCGTAAACATTCTTTATTTAACTAATGGAACTCTTGAATGGAATGGAGATGGCTTCGGTTAGTGTATGTTGGAATCACCAAAATGTATTGAAGAAATATTTTGTGCTTTTGTATGCTCATACACTGGAACAGACACTGAAAGACAGAAGTTGCATTTACACACAAAACAATTATGAAATGGATTGGGGTGGAGGAGTTTGGAAAACATTTGAATTTAGTCAAACTAAATTCAACTGATATTTTGCAAACAGCTTGGCTTAATTCATTGTTGTTATTGTTGTTAATTGTTGTTAATGTTTTAATAGCTGGGAGAATAGAATCTCTTAAGAAATATTATCACCATTATCATTACTTTTGCTAACAAAACTGAGCACCTTTTACAAAGCGGCAGGGCTATTTCATGATAAAAAGAAAAAAAATATCCTGGGGATTTTTGTACAGCAGCTAGTTCCTGAAATCTGCCCTGCAGTCCACAGCCTGGGTGGAGGGTGGAGCTGGAGTTCACTAGAGTTAGAGGACAATGGAAAGGGCTCCACAGTTCTTACAAGGTTGAAAGCCACTGTCCTCCCTCCCTCTCTGGTTCTGGTTGTAATTATAATGTGAAATAAGTTTTGTTTTAAATGGAAGTTTCAGTAATGAAATTTGGAAGCAAGCGTCATTTCCCTTCCTTTGCTCACTAGCAAAAAAATAAAAATAAAAAGATGATCTGAGGACAAACAATAAAGGAAATAAATAGCCCAGTACTATTTTGTGACCTTGGGCAAATCTCTTCAAGCAGATTTCTGCCTGTTTCTTAATTTCTCTAAGCACACAAGTGAAAAGTAAAGCGGCAACCTGGCAAGTCTGTAGGTTTTGTTGTTCGCTTTTTTTTTTTGTTTTTATTAATGTGAACAGTGAACGAATTGCCAAATCTCTAAATTAACCCAATAATTGCCCAGACTGAGAAACTTCCCTAGAGGCCAGAGCTCTCCTATTCCGAATTACCTGCCCATATTTTGCTGCCTTTTTGCTTTTATTTCCATCCAACACAATGAATTCTGGGCTCTGAGCCGGGCACTGTTTATATAGAGTGAAAAGAAGTTGCTTAACTGCAGCAGAGGAATTGGTTGAGAGGTCCCACCTGATGGAGTGGGAACACGGTCAGGGACTTTTCTTTTTTCTTTTTTTGCCATGTTGACACCAGTTTTTCCACTTGAGAAACTCAGAAGGCTTGCCTTTTGGCTTTTAAGATAAATAGCATTTCTCATCTCACAGAGGAAGCCCTGCTGAAAGCCAGAGGCACTGAAGGAAGGGGTGGGGGGGAGTGACTGGAAGTCAGAGAGGACTTTCCAGAGAGTCCCTAAAACCAGCTCCAGGCGGAAGAGCAGCGGGCAGGCAGGGACACCAAAGGAAAAGAAAGGAGCCGCAGAAGGGTTGCGGCAAAGCAGACACTTCTGTCACATTTCTGCCTGGTGCATAACAGCTAGCTTTTGTTCGAGTATCTGTTATTAGCCCTACATTGGAGTATATAGCAAAAGACCTCTTCCCTTAGTTAACCAGGGAGCGAAACTACATCTTTAGGGGCTCCGCCCCTCCTTTTTTGATAGATCCTGATCAGCTACTTATTCTCTCCAGACTTCCCAGATTTCTGACACACACTGGGTTGATGACACTAGAATATCTTCACATATTACGGGGTATGGTGAGAGTTATGAGGACTTAATGCTGCTTGAAAAAACTCGGAGCTCCTGATGGAAAATACAATGAAAACAGAAATGACTAACTCTTATTCATGGTGATTTTATGGTCTTCACTAGAATTTGTCTTCAGCCTGTGCCTCAGTTTGCCTTCTGGCCTCCCTCAGATCCTTTTTGGCCGTCAGAAAATTAGCATAGTATTAAGTAAAGGTGTGCTTGTACAAAAATTGATCAGACTGGAGTGAGGAGGAAGAGTGTAAAGGTAAAGATAATTCCTTTCATAATTGTAATAGACTAATTTTAGTTTAAGCATGTGACCAAAAAGATGGGGGTGGGGTAAGCATCTTTCTAACCTGGGGAGCAGGTTCAGGACCACTGTTGTTTGTAGGACTATCTGTCTCTTCAATTCTGGTTCATGGATTATGTTGTACCCTCCCCTGGGGGATTCATGTAGCAGTTACTTAGTGATTTAAGTGGTACTGTTTGGTTGGAAGGGCTGCCAAAGTCTGCCATTGACCAGGGGGGTTTAGATTGGCCTAGAGTGAATTGCAACTGGAATTGCAGACCTGATGAATGAACTTGTCCAGAGTGCCAAAGCCAATCCAAAATGGCTGGAGGGTGGGAGAAGCCGCAGACAGAAGGGAAATACAGAGAAGAAAGACATTTTTCTCTGATGGGTTCAAAATTGAACAAGATGTTCTGGGGCCCAAAGAGAAATCATGGTGGGCCAATGAAGATATTAACTAATTAGAATAGTTTAGGAAGCTTCTGAACCATATTGACTGCTCAATAGAATTTATATATATATATATAATTTTGATTCCCAGAATGCTACAAGTATGTTGTGAACATGGGATCACAGATGGAAAATTGAAAGAAATCTTAGAGATCATTCAGTCTAAACATCCTAACTTTACAACTGAGACTTAAAGAAGATAAACAGTTTCCCCAGTGTCCAACTGCTTAGTGACATGAACAGAATTGAGATTTTACGCCAGGTCTTCTGATTTCATATCTAACACCCTTTTCATTCTCTCTGTTATAAACAAAATCTCCAGGAAGGGGTTACTTCAGATCTGGAGGGTGTTGGGGCTATAGAAGGGAAAGAAAATTGGATGCCGGGGTCAAGGCATCCAGGTACAGTGAGTAGAAAGAACTTTAGGGAGTTCAGGACTAAGGTCATAGTAGACCAGAATGTAAAACTCAGCCTGGCTCAGCAATGCAAAGGAAGAAACTCAGAGTGCTGGCTCAGTGCTGAGAGGTTAAATCTTACCCAGAGTCAGTATGTGTCAGAGCTGATATTAAACCCAGGTCTTTGCAGCCTTCTATCCATTACGCCATATGCCTCTAATAAATATAGTAATGCTTTTAAATTAATCAATTTTTTAAAAATAATAGCGGCATGTAATCACCTTTGAAAAAAATCTAACATGAATGGTAGTGTTATGTAGTTGACAGTTATATAGTAGTCAGGAAAACCTGAATTCAAATGCTGCCTCTGATATTTTATAGCTGTGCAACCCTGCCTATGCAGGTCATTTAGCCAAATATCTGGCACTTATCTCATATATCAGAGGTGGCTTGCAGTCTGTTCTGATGGAATGAAATCTTCTACAAGTAGCTCCTCCAAATGACAAAATCTTAGTTCCATGGGGCCTTTGAATACACACATACATACATGTGTATGCATATATGTACATATACATGTGTGAATATATGTGTATGTGCCTATAAAATGTGGATGTGTGGATGTAATACTTATCCCAGTACATAGTTTGTTGAAGCCAAATATGGCAATGCTTTGTGTATATTCAAGGTTGATTTGTAATAACTCTCGAGCCTCCTAGAATCCTGGGAGCTTCAGTTTGGAATCCATTGGCATAGAGTTCAGAAAGGAGGAAGAAGGCCCCAGTTATAGGATCTACAGTTAGTTCAGAGGAGTGAATCCTTTTTGGTAAGCTTAGGGAACCTGGGACTTGAGCCCTCCTTCACAGAGGGCTAGTACCCAATACTTAGGGTAATAATGGCATCAACTGAATTACTTGGGGAATTACTTTTCATTTCCCCCATAATATTCAGCAATTTCTGTTAGTCATGAATCTAATTAAGACTACAAGACTGATAGCAGGTAAAAGAGTTATTAGGTAGAATTTTTTTAGTTACTGTGTTTAGCCCACACTAGCACTTCTGTGAGAGGAAGATACCTAGTAAACAGGTCTATTTTAGCTGTCTTTGTTTTTATGACTCTTAGGAACATGGGATTGCACTTTTAAGTCTTCTAATGTTAAATGAAATTACAGATCCTTGATGTTGAAGAAGAAAGCAATTTAATCCAATAAACATTTATTAAAAGCTTGCTATGTGCCAGGCAATATGCTATGCACTGGGGTTACAAAGACAAAAATGAAACAGATCCCATCCCCAAGGACCTAATAGTCTCCTGAAGGGAAACAAGAAATCAAAATCTAAAAATCACATGTGTATAAGTTAATACAAAATAGATCCAAGATAAATATAAAGGAATGGGGAAGCACTACTGACCAATGAAGAAATAATGAAAACACCTCTTGTAGGAGGTGGCACCTGAGCTGAGCCTCTAAGGGAGATAAAATTTACAAGATGCAGATGAGGGGAAAGTGTTCTAAGAGTTGGAGGCTCTGGAATCAGATCATGTTTCCTCATAGCCAGAGACCACTCCTCTAGGAGACCCTGGCCAACTGAGACAACCACGGAGGAGAATGGAGAAGTAGATGAAACACCTGGGCACTTTCAGGAACTCTGGGGAGTCAAGTGGTCATGACATGTGAAAAGGTATGGAGGCAAGAGAGGGTCAGTGATCTTCAGGGAAGAGCCAGTTTGGCTAGAATATGGAAGGACATGAAGGGGAGCAACTGTCAATACATCTCATGTTAAATGTTAAGAAAGGGTTTGGTGGTATCTTTGGGACTCAGTTTCCTGATCTGTTAAATTAAATTCAATAAACTCATATATTAAACACCTTTGGAAAGCATTGTACTAGATGTTACAGGTCAATCTTAATGATCTCTAAGGTCTCTTTCAACTTTCAAGTTCTTTCTCTGAGTGTGGGAGGAAGAAGGGGTAGGGGTGTGAAAGAGAATATATCAACTTTAATATGTCTTGGTTAAAAGAAAAAGTCTGATATGATTGGTTAAAGGCCAATTTATAAGACCACAGATGACTTAATGCTCTATTACACAGTGAATTTCCATTCATTCTTCCAAATGAGATAAATCTGAAACCAGTAGCATATATGTATTCAAGCTGGTATGGAAGCCCAGGTTCTATACATGTAGCAAAACTGACCCAGGGTGCCTAACTGATGCCAAATCTAACCACTTTTAAAAGGACATGTTGTCTAGCCTATACCAGACTATCCATTTTGATAATGTCTTTCCGTTTTTCATTTCATTGTTGAGTGGATTAATGATCACATAAGTTTCTTTGAATGAATACATTCCTTATAAGGCATGCTTAAGAGAGGTTCAGGGGAAAAAATGACCATGACTTCGTTGCCAAATAAAGTTACATTTATACCATTTCTGTTTAAAACATCTTCAGCCTGATCAGCCTGGCCTGTCAGACTAACCCCAGGGCGGGGGAAATGAAGCTGGGGCTCTTTTTGTGATTACTTTCAATTCTTTTATTTCTCTGGTTCTCCGTTTCTTCATCTGTAAAACAGGGAAAGGGGAGGGGATGATTAGAACTGATGATCTCTTACACTTCTGCCAGGTCTTAAAGTCTGTGATGCTGTTCTGTTCTCTTGTGAAAAAAGCTGACTCCAAATGGCATTGGTAAAATAGTGGCTCTCTATGATGGTAAAATCTGTCTCTCATGAGAAGGCTGAGGGGGTCTAGTGCCTTATCATGCTAATAGGAAATTCTCATCAGAACCTAAGAGGAGGCTACTTAGGGTCAATATGTAGGACCACAATCTTAGAACTACAAGGGGCCTTAGAGGCCATCCAATGGAACCCTGCTATTGTCCAAATAAGGAAACTGGGAAGTTAAATTATTTGTTCAACCTCATACAACAGATCCAAGCTATAAGTTCCTGGTTCATGGGCTAGTGTGTTATATTTAGAAATATCGTTCCATCAATTAGAAAAATACTCTTAGGGTTTCCTCATGATTAAATTTATGTTGAAGCAACATAAATTTGATGGATGGGGAAAGGTCGGTAGGTGGCTAACCTTTTATTCATGTAGCAATTTGTTTTATACCTATATAATGCATCTATCAAGTCTTACAGTATGTTACTGTTATCTGTATTTGCATCAGATCCATCCTGGACTCTGAACTCCACAAAGGTAGGAACCCTGATAACAAAGTTATTTAAACTTTGTATCTTCCTCACCACCTATTACAGGGCTCTGTACTCAAGAGGTGTTTAATCTATGTTTGTTGAACTGAATTGCTGACCCTATGGTAGGAGTACTAACATTTTTGACTGATATCTATGGAGTAATAAAGTGGAGGAAGCAGTTATGGGAGTAGAAGATGTTATATCTCTTAGAAAGTAGATGTTGTTTTTGGAGTTTCCTCCCCAGACACCTATCCTTGGTAATTCCAGCTGGCAAAACCCCTGGAGTTGATTTTGACCATACCTCCTCAGAAAAGCCTATAAGCCACTGGGTCAGTGGCAACCAGATCAGATTGGTGAGATCCACAGGATGATGCTACTAAGTCACCACCACGAGGTCCAGGCTTTTAAATTGTTTTTGTTTAACAATGGAGCCAGTTTGGTGGTAAATCATCCACAGTCTTGTGACTATCTTTGCAGCCTACTTTTGTGAGATGACTGGCCAGCAGTATAGGTCATGGACAGCACTTGTGGTGTTCGTCCAGAGCTTTTTTCACTTTATGAAATTTAAATGGTTTCTTCAGTCTCTTATCACTGTAAAAAACTATTTTCATTTCCCTTAGAGATCTGCTATCTCCACATATGCCCAACAAAAAAACCCCGTAGCCTAATTCTTTCCTAGTCCAACTGTTAAGGCAACAGTCATGAGAACAACAGTCTTTAGAAATGGCAAACATAACCAACTGGGTC
Organism: Pseudocheirus occidentalis; assembly: GCA_028646575.1. Taxonomy (NCBI): domain Eukaryota; kingdom Metazoa; phylum Chordata; class Mammalia; order Diprotodontia; family Pseudocheiridae; genus Pseudocheirus; species Pseudocheirus occidentalis. Next base: position 229,549,961 of record CM053595.1, read on the forward strand.
TTCTGAAAACCCTAGGAGAAAGTTTGGTTGAGATGCCCAACTATGGATACCTCATTCATTTTGGGTTCTCTTTTATCTCAACCACCTTCAAACTTAGATGTGAAAAGAACACTGAATTTTGTGCTTGGATGGTATATTCTCATTTTATATCAGCCAAGTGGAGTAGTAGATAAAGAGCCTCAGCCCTGGAGTCAAGAAGACTTGAGTTCAAATACGGTCTCAAACACTGGGCCACTCAGAAACCTCCATTTGCCTCAGTTTCCTTATCTGTAAAATTGGGATGAAAATAGCACCTAAATCCTAAGGTTGTTATAAGGATCAAATGAAGTAATAATGGTAAAGCACTTAGCACAATGCCTGGCACATAGTAAATTAAACACTATGTAAATGCTGGCTTTTATGACAGATGAGGAAATTGAAACTCAGAAAGAAAAAGTGGCTTGTGCATGGTTGCCCAGACATCACATTGTGTAACCAGGACTTCTGACATTGCTTCCAATGCTCTTGCCCCTACACCAGGATTCTCACGTGGGGTGGGATTTCTTGGGTTCTGTTTTTCCATTTGGCCTTCTTGGGCAGGCCACTTTCAGGGTTTTGATGTTTTCAAGTAGGTTTTTTGGAAGCATTTTACCTGGTGCTCTATGGGGAATTAGGAGGAGGTCTAGTGGTTTATTTGGTGCAGACAGCTAAAGTAGCATCTAGAGCAATTACACAAATTAATAGGAGACGTGTAGCATGTTATGGAAGCATTTGCCACATTGGCATAAGAGATTTGAATGGCAGCATTTTACAGCTTTGGATTGAAATGGAGCCATGTCTGAGGGTGGAGGCAGGGAATCCAGTGGCCCAGAAAGCTGTGAGCATCTCTGGCCAAGCAGGCTTAGGTCACAGAAGGCATTCCCTTCTCTTCTTGAAGGTTTGGGCCCAGATGAAGCCTCTCCTGAAATAGCCCCAGGGTGGAGAACAAAAGGCCTTAATTCAGAGGCCAGACCAGAGGAGAACAAAGGGCTAGCTTGGATCTGGTGGGGATTTAACCTGTGGCTCAAGGGAGTCAGAATGATACATACCTGAGACTTCCACTACTACACTGCCTCTAAGCACAGGCAAAACCATGCTTGTGACGCAGCAACCTCAATGGAAGGAAATTAATTAAGCTCTGGAACTGACATTCCCTTCTGAGCTCGTGCCACCACGCCAGAGACGGCAACATATCACTCTGCAAGAGACCAGACATGGCTGTAGGAGCTGTCTAGACCTGCTGTGATTAAGAAGGAATATTCTGCCTTAATGCGGAATGCATTTTCTTGTGTCAGTATTGTAGCCTAACTGTAACATGACTAAAATGTCAGAGGGGTTTGGTTTGTCAAAGAAATGAAACATATTTCATCTTTCTGTTTTGGTTTCCATTATGGTCTGTTGGGTGGAGCTATGTCTACAGCCAAGGTGCTTGACAATATGTGTCTTCCCTCCCATGGGCTGTAATGCATAAACACATATTAAGGCACTTTAAAAAAATTCAATGAAAATGCTTTATGCCAATCAGGGGCACCCAGTGCCCACAATGCAAATGAAGGGGGGCATGTGGATTATGTATTCAGAGTTAAAATCCCTGCAGTTATTGTACATGCTTCAGAGCCACTTTTCAAAGTGAAATGTCTCTACCATTTAAAATGGCATTTTTATTTTGTCAAGACACTAAAAGCAATTAGAGGGCAGTGTTGACTGATCACTCGCCAAATTTCAATTTTCAAATCAAAGCTGTTTTGGAGTTAATATGTGTGAGTTCCCCAAACATCCCTAGTCACTCTATTTTCATCTAACATTTATTCAAAATCACTAGTTGCTTCCCCCCCCATTACCACTCTCATCCCCCCCTCTATTTTTTTTTAATCGAAGCAACATTTCCTCTTAAGTTGAAAAGACATGACACCCTAGAGCAATCTGTTATGGATAAATGATGGACCCCTTGATAGAATGGTTCTTAATGAAAATAGGGAGGAATCTTTTGCCGAAGCCTGGAGGGGGTGATGTCTGGGGATGGGTGGTGTAACCACTGTTGAAATAATCATAGTAATACAAGTTTCAAGATGCTCCCATTCTAAGAACCAGCAAAATGCAATCATTAAAGTTTTCATATTAAGTATTTGAATGATATTCCTGTTCTGTAAAATAACTAGAACATAAAACATGAAAAATGAACAAGATGCTTTTCTTGCTGTCACTTAAAAAAAGGCAAAACTCCTATTAGACCTGTCATATTCTGCCTGCCTTACAGATTTTGGCAGGCAACTCTCAGAAGCTCCCGGGTCATGTGTCATCTCTTTGGTGGACTAGAACCATGCTCAGTGAATGAGCCTTGAAGTAGTCATTAGGGACATGTTGAAAAACTTTCAAATGTCAGATGTTGTATTGCTGAGCCAACATGATCATGAGTTTGAGCATTTCCATGTATGAGAGCCAGTGGCTAAAACAACAGCTTTCAATTAGCTCCAGATCAATATATTTGGACATTAAAAAAAAAGATACCTTTAGCACCTTATACAGGACCTTGCACATAGGTGGTGCTTAAAGTTTGTCAGGTGAAGGATTTGCTGGAAACATGAGCAGTTTAATATTGGTGTTCCCAGAAGAAGGCCAGGCTGGATGGATGACCAACAACGAAATACTTGTGCTTCTTTTTTTTTTGTCATTTAAAATGCAATTCAAAACATTCTGTTCTAGGGGCTGGAACAGATGCAAATTTTAGATAAGACATGGTTCTTGCCCTCATGGGTCTTACAGAGTAGTAGAGGAATAAGGTATAGACACAGAAACTGTGTGTGTGTGTGTGTGCGCGTGTATGTGTGTATATACACATATGTATGTGTTACAGAAATTCAAAGCAAAAGACTATATATGATGTTTGAAAAGGCAAATTGTTTTTGACTGGGGCAATCAAGTAAGCCTTCTTGAAGTAGCATTTTAATTGGACTTTAAAGGAGGTCAACAGAAGAGGGAATGAGAAGATATTTTAGGGATAGGGAACCATTTGAACAAAGGCATGGAAATGAGAAAAAAACAGGATATGTCCAGGGATAGAGCATTCTAGTTTAACTGAAGATTATAATACATTAAAGGGAGTCAGATTTAGGAAAGATTAGAAAGGTATAGTGGTGCAGGATTGTGGAGGGCCTCAAATGCCAGAAAAAGGAAGTTGAATTTTCTTAGGCAATAAGGAGCTACTGAAGATTTTTGAGCAAAGGAGTGATGTCATTGTGGAGAATGCCTCAATAACCCTATGAGAAGGTATTACTACCCCCATTTTAGAGATGATGAAATTGAAGCAAACAGAGGTTAAGTGAGTTGCCCACCATCACACAGATAGTAAGTATCTGAGGCTAGATTTGAATTCAGATCTCCCTGATTCTGAGGCCAGTACTTCATTTACTATAGCACTCAGCTGCCTTAAATGGACCAGTTAAAAGCCAATTGCCATAGCAGGTGCTATGGCACCTGCTATAATTAAGTGGTAACAAAGTAGGAGGAGACATATATGAGAATGGAGTTGGTGACCCTTGGAAACCGATTTGGATATAAGAGGTGAAAAACATGGAAAAATTTAAATGATTATTATCTTTAAACATGTAGAACTATAAGAATTGGGACTGGGATTCCACTAGCATGTGTATGTGTGTATATACATGTGTATATACATACATAGATAGGTATGTATGGATATGTATGTACACATACTATATGTGCATGTATATGTGTGTGTTTACATATACATACATACATACATACATATATGTAAAAAGTCAGAGGAAGAGTAGATTTTAGAAGAAAGAAAATAAGGTGAGTTTGATCCCTGTAAAGTTTGAGCTTACCATGGGACATCCATGTAGAGATAACCTGTAGACTTGCAGATGTGGGTCCAGAGTTCAGAAGAGAGATTAGAATCTCTAATACAGATTTAATAGTCCTCACAGCAGTTGCAATAGACAATGTTATGAATGACAATAACAATAGTTATGAATGAGGTTACCAAAGTATAGAGTCTTAGTCAAGAATCACATAAGGGGTCATGAATATGATAAAGTCAGTGTATACAGAGTGCACAGAGAACGAACATTTAAGAATTGGAAGGAAAATCAAAGATGAGAGAAAAAAAAATTGAAGTTAATGAAATTCTTCCATTAACCATATCCCTAGAACAGTGGTTCTCAATCTGTGGGTCATGATCCCTTTGGGGGTCAAATGACCTTTTTACAGGAGTTACAGGGGTCACAGGGGTTGCCTAAGATCATCGGAAAACAGATATTTCCCATGGTCTGAGGAACCGAGACACTGCTCCTCTGTCTCCAGGCAGGTCCACCCACATGTAGAAGCATCCACATACTAGTATTAAAGGGTTACAGCTTTAGGAAGTTTGAGAACCACTTCCCTAAAAAGTTTTTCCAATGATTCTAGAGGAGAGATCAAGGCTGATGGCTTTGCATAGCTCTGCCTCACTTAAATTCAATTCACTTGCAAATCAAGCCATCCACCCTGCTGCTGTCATTGGTCCTCTTCTAGAATGAAGGATGAACAACAAAGAAGGTTTTTCGGTGATACTTTATAGATACTGCTACGTTGAAATAATAGAATCTCAGGGATGGAAGCAACCTTAAAGACCACCTAGTCTTTATTTTATTTGTACCAAATAAAAGATCAAAAGACCAAGGTCTAGAGAGTCTCTTAAATGATTTGAGAAACGTTAGATAGGAAATAAGTAGCAAAGTGAGGAAAAGAACCCAGATTTCTTCCATCTACTGTATTCCTCATTAAATCAGTGGTCCTAAATTGTGTGTCCAAAGCTATCAAAAAGTGTTTCTGAGCCAATGTTTCTGATTCATGGCTTCTCGATGTGTATACTGTGTATCCAAACTAGAACTTTTAATCACACTCTTTCCTTGTGCTTTATTGTATTTATCCCCTTAGACTGACACAGGGATAATTTCAGTGTTACTTCAAGTACTTCAAAATATCACCGCTAGGGTCAGTATTGGCACTTTCCCCATTTGTACAGTTTTCAATTCTTTTACTTTTTAGTGAACAGTTTAAAATAGTAGTTAGTATTAAATTAAGAATTAAGATCTCAAAATTGGTAAGAATATTTAGTTAAAAAAATTTTTTAGTTCTTGAAGGATCTGTAATTTCCTAGTGTGAGTTCTCTCTTCATGCATTAATACAGATCAGAATCCTTCTATAGCTTAGCAGATGATCGATGAAATACATCATCCTTTGGCCAGCCTGGTGATGAGCCTTCCTGACTCGGATAAACTGGCACTTGGATGTCAGTCATCACTGTCATTACTAGGTTAGTTCTTGAATCCTTTCCAGCTTAGCAGGACCTCCCAGCCACTGCACTCCCCTCTTCCAAAGGCTTCAAGAACTCAGGATCACCTCTATCTACTACCTCATCATGAAACATGGATTGCAGGGACTTCGCCATCCTGTTTGCCCTTTTCTGGACACTTTAACTTATCAATGTCCTTTTTGAATGGTGGCACTCATATTAAATATATATGGTTCCAAAACAAACTGTTGTATGTGACATCAATTCATCTCATTTAAGCGTTGTAAACCATTTCCTTGACAATAGTCAGATGTGTCGATATGTTCAGGACAGAAGTTTTTCTCTTGCAAATCTAATCATTGTGGTCTGTCTTTGTAACAATGTAGACATCCAGATGGGATGGTCACTCCCATAGTGCCATAGAATAGCTCAGATTAAAAGCCATGATTGGTGTAATGCTTATGTGCAGCTGCTAATAGAAGGTTAGGCCAAAATAATTAGCAGAAAAGTAAAAGATTCAGTTAATCAGCCAGTTGTTTCATTTACTTGAAACATAACAACTGACCCAAGTAATTCAACACCACACATAAGCTTCAATAGAATTGGTTACAAGTTCGGGTCCGTGGAAACATAACATTAGACAGTGTTCAATAAAGCTAAACCACTCTATTCTAGAGTGTCAATTTCCAACCTTTCACTTTGCTGACATTAGAAAGAGTAGAACATATTTAGAAAACTCTCCAAGAAGAGGAAAATGAAGTTATTGGCTTTTCTATTCTATGTAAGTCACTTACACTCAGTTTTGTGTCACCCGTTTCTTTACCTGTAAAATAAATGCGTTGATCTCAGTATCTAATGATTCTTCTGCCTCTATATTCTGGTATCCTACCTTTGCTCCTATTATAATTCCAGGAATTTTCTTTAATTGTATACTGCCCAGATTTAATGCAATTTAGTTTAACAGGTTTATGAAGCAAGGCACTGGGGGTGGAGGAGTTGGTACAAATACAACATTAAAAAAAATAGTCTCTATCCTCAACAAGTTTATAGTCTACTAGATCTCAAACAATAGTTTTCTGAGTACATAGCCTTGTTTGAGATAAAGATTCCCAATAAAAGTATAATAAGCTTCAGTCTTTGTCCATATCAAGTTACCCAAAACAACCAAGGCACAACCAGTTATGTCATTTTGACTACCTTGTCAATGATAGTGACCTCAAGATCCATGTCAGTCAGACCCCCTTTTGTTCATAGAGGTGGATAAAATGACCATGTCAGACTTGTACACTCTGGTCATTTTATACACAATGACTCAGCATAACTAAATCATTTCTGCAAGGTATAAACAGAATCATGCCAAAAGTCAAGGATTTCCACTCTCACCCTAGACAACACTTGCCTTTGTCTCTACTGAAATACATTATAATTAGCATTTCTTCCTGGGAGAGATAGTAAAACAGAACGCAATTAACTGAAAAGAGACAGCAGATTTTATAGGAAAAAATAAAAAGCCTTTAAAGACTGACTAGACAGATGCATATTCAAAGGTAGCAATTTTAAGGTGGGGCAGCCTTCTTTATTTGGTAATAATGTTCTGAGTGGCAGTGGGCTTTACCATAGTCTGCACGTACTTGTGAATGTACCTTTTGTACGCTGCTATGGTTCTTGCTTATGAAACTCTGTTTACTGACTAGACAGAGTCTACTTTCTATGTGTAACATGCACTTATATTCACATTCCCTTTTCTAGTAGTATTGTGCTGTGGTTCACAATTCACTGAGCACCCCCAACTTGTAGAACCATTTGTACTACCTATGATCTTGGTAATAATTCAAGTTACCACACTTGGGAAGTCACATACACTGCTTATCAGTTTTGTTTGTTGTTTAGTTGTTATCACATCCAAGTCTTCATGATGGTGCGGACCATTCTGTCCATGGGATTTGTTTTGACAAACATATACTGGAGTAGTTTGCCATTTCCTTCTACAGCAGATGACCTTTTGTTAGAACACTCTTCTATGACCTATCCAACTCAAGTAACCCTGCAGAGCTTAGCTTATAGTTTCATTGAGCCTATGCAGGTCTCTCTGCCAGGACAAGGTAGTGATCTAGTTTATCCATCTATAAAATGGGAATGATAATCCATCTCCCTCACCTTTCAGTGCTTGAAACCAAAAGGAGATAATAGTACAGAGGAAGGGGATGGAGCTAGTTACAGCACAAAGTGAAGTCAGACCTCCTAAATATATGTTCTAAGACATCCTAAACAGAAGGAATTATAAGAGACTGGCACTTAGTTTGTGTTTCTTTAGTATCAGACCTAACATTGGAGTCTTGGAAAAAGACTATGGTCAGAGGAGATGTCTGTCCATCACTTAGTGTTTCAGCCCATAACTTTCTCTGTCCTGGACACATGGACTTTCATTCCACAAACTGTCTAGAAGGAAACGAAAAAGAAAAGCCTTCGGTCCAATCATAGAAAACTGGGGGAAAATGCTTGTGAGTTTGTAATAAAAGATCAAAAACCAATTGTGAAAAAACTCAAAGCAGATGTGGATTGCAAAACTGTATGGCTGGGCAAAGGGAGGCTGGGGAAAAAGAAAAGAAACAAAATGGGCAATGCTTTTATCTTGTGGTGCAAATACACCAGCCCAGAGATACACTTGGTTTTATTGAACAGGCAGAAGCAGCTTTAATTTAAAGTTTGCTACACTAGCATTCTCACCAATGGGCGCCATTTACTGGTATGCTTTTGGCAGTGCCTTGAGGACCACTGTGGATTGATGAATGTCCAGGTGCGTAGCTGAATGCTAGCCATTTGCACACATAGGAAACTGGGAGGATGTTTGTGATTAGGGAAATCATAGAATTTATTTGTTCACACCATTTTTTCCCTCTATTATATGAAATAGAAAACATTAGCTTACTCAGAGCTTGCCTAAACGTTCTATTGGACTTCAGAGTTTTATGAATAACCTTTATAATTAGAAATAGAACCCTTTGCTAGTAACATCCACTCTCCCTAGCCCATCTTATTCTGTTCAGAGTAGAGTCAGAGAACCTGTAAAAAGTAATCTGACAGGCGTGAGGGAACCCAGGGTTTAAAAAACATGCTCCAGAGGACAAATCTACCACCAAATGAGCTATTTTCCATGTTTAATGTAAACTCAGTCTATTTGAGCTATTCAGAACTAGGTTACTGAGTTGCCATCTGTATCAATCCCATTCCTGGATGTCATGCCCCTGTTAATGAAATCTGGAAGTGAGATTGTAAATGGACCTAGTGAATGGTAGATGTCAGCCATTGCGTGATGGGCAATCATCAATCATCCATTGTCAGTTATTTCTGTCTCAGTGAGTAAGCCTTTATTTAAAGCATAAAGTAAGAATGTTGCCAGACCACAGGAACAAGCCCTGAGCTGTTTGCAGGTGCTGCTATTCACAGCTGCCAATTAAACCCTGACATTTCCATAATGGCCATGAGGCAAAGCATATGCAATTGACATACACATTTAAAAAAAGAAAATCAATCTCAGATTATCAATACTCATGTCTTTATTTTTTTTCCCAGGGATCCAATGTCCTACTTAGGAAATGGCTTATTACAGAAATAGAGAGAAAGAAGGGAAAGTAGAAAAATTGGGGTGAACCCAATCATCAAGGGTATACAGAGGATTCTTTCACTAACTGAGTTGAAGGGGGAGTCTTAACTAAGAATCTCAGCCTCATGTAAGGGAAGTCTCCCCGTAAATCAGAAGACTCTTTGGAGATCTACAGTTTTGAAGCATCCCTTTCTCATTTTTTTTTTCAGTGTCACCATTTGTTCCTCCATATTCCTCACCCTCCAATAGTGGCTTAATGTTCGCCAACCCAATCTGATGAATTTTTTCTAGCCATGTAAACATATTCAGTTTTCTTTATTAAAAACACATTAGGAATTACAAATAATAAATTAATATTGTATATGGGCGTATATGAGAAGATATATTACCATAAATAAGCAGTTTTAAAAAATCACATTTCTAGAGAACAATAAACTGCTCAGGATTGCTTTCTGACATTTTTTAGTTGGAAAAATGTGAAATTTTTCTAACAGTTCTCAGCTGTTTATAGTTATTTCAAGGGTGTGTTCATCTGTAAGTAAATAGAGAAAAAGCAAGGCCTGTATTCACCTTTCCAGGGATATTTCGTCACTTTCTAATTGCTTTACTCTGTTTTTCTGCGTGCAGCCAGCAAGAAAAAATAAGGTGAAATCTAGGGACAGGCATGCACATTTTAACAGCATTATTTTTCCTCATTAGTCCTCAGAAAAATGAAGATATTTTCAGTTATTTTAAGTCCATTTAAAGTTCTGACCCTACTACGGAAGTCTTATCATCACTGAAATTGTCTTATCAAACAAAAAAAGGACAAAAACCCATTTTTGGACGTAAGTTTATTTCTTTGTTTTCTATTTTCAGCAGTCATACTTCATTGCTTAATTCCACCCCCACCCTCTGGACTTTTTTTTCCTTTTCCTTTCCATCTGGCTGAGCTAACAGAGTTCCTTCCATGTTCTTTGAAATCCCCTATTCCCACTGATTTCAGGGACATCTGTTAGGGAGGGCAGAGTTGACAAACTTGGGATCTCTTTCAAATAAACTTAGCTGATGGTTCCAGCAGGTGATTCTGTTTCTTCAGGGTGATAATTTTATTTTATTTTCTTGCTTTTTGAGGTGGGAGTGGGGGTGGCAGAACAGCAAGGAGAAAATTGGCATCTACTTTGAGATTTGAGGAGGCCATCTTTCATTTTAAACGGAGAGAAATTTTGTCATTATAACCTATATAAGATAAATTTCTTTTAAAATAATATTTTTAAAACAGATTTAAAAAAAAATAGAAGCTATTTTTACAACCTGCCTGACATACCGAGTGCTGGAGGTCTGATAAAATTTTTTAAAATGTCACTGTGTAGAAGATAAAGTAGTATTTGGAAAAAGAAAAGATTATTAGGCCCCATAGTTAGAGCTGGAAGGAAGTTTAGATATCTAATCCAATTTACTCATTTTATAGCTAAGGGAACCATGGTAGACCCCTAGTGGTACTCAAGATTACACCCACCTAGGAGGGAGAGGTTTTGAAGCCGGAATATTAGATGCTAGACGCTATACTTCTACCACAGTGTCAGATGGCATCATGGCCTTAGTCAGCTCTGTCTACAATGATTCTAGAGTACTCAGAGAATGTGGTGCATTTGAAACATCTCTGACCTATCTCATTGTGCTCTTGGTAAGTCTGCTAATAGGTCTAATAAAAGTATGAAAGGAAAAATTGAACATTGCCACTACCACAATACTATGCTTTAACTAGCCCCATTTAAGTTAGTTCCACTTGGGCCAATGAGGTCATGGCAACAAGCTGCACCTTTTAACCGTCAATGAACATGTCCTAAACATGTGCCACTCAACAAGGAGTACAAGTGTATACTCATCCCCACTATTAGAAAAAAATAAACAAACAGTTAACAAGGAATCAATATACACTCATAGTGTATGGACTTCATAGAGACTCATCCAAGGAAGAATCATGGAATCGTACAAAGGACCTTAGAAATCATCTGGTCTTCATTTAAACTGATAAAGCTAAAGCCCACAGAAGTTTCGTAACTCATCTAAGGTCATATAGCACAGGTCTGTGGACCTCTTGTTCAGGGCACTTTTAGTGCATGCCATACTGTCTCCCCTGGGGGAAGTTAATAAGTTCATCCTGATTCCTTCCTTCATTCATCTAGTCAGCATTTACAGAACACCTACTACCACAGGCATAGCAGTACTTTCATCTTTTATTCATGTTCATACATTACTCAGTACATAGTAGGTTCTCAACAAATGGTGAACTTAGTGACTATAAAACAGATACTGCTGTACAACATATAAGTACTATGTACGTGTACATATATTCCCATACACATATACATCTATATATATATATATATGTTTTATATACATGCATGTCAATGCCTTAACACATCAAGGACTTGTGATTTTGTCAGTGTGGAAAACATATACATGTCTATGTACATATATATGTATATATATGTATATACATTTATTCAATAATTCAGTTCAGTAATCATTTGTTAAATACCTATGTTCCAGGCACTGTGATAAGCACTGGGGATACAAAAAGAGGAAAAAGACAATCTATTAACACTCACAAATATGGGCCATAACACTTGCTCATTACACATCATTAAGATGGAAGTGTGAGGGCCCATATTCAGAAGCCTACCTATTCACAAAAAACTGTTTCTCTCCTTAAGTGATGAGATAGGCCTTGCCCAGCCTAAATGAACAATCCAGTCATTTAAAGCTGAACAACAACATTATCGTTCCTTAAAAGAGTGTTGACAACAATGCACACCAGGGCACCTTTCATGTAAGCTAAGCAGATTCAATATTACCAAGCCACATTCTAAAGGTTCTATCTTCTACAGGTGCCATCTAATGAACTTTGTTTTATTATTTTACTTGGTTCACATCAGAGAGATAATCTGACATGATTACTATCAACTCACCCCCAAATCACATTGACAGTCTCAAATGCCTCCAGAATCTTGGCAGGGGTCCTCTGTACACAGGTGAATTTCTACACATGGTTATTAGCGGACATAAATTAGTCTTGATAGTGTTTGAAACTGACACTATATTGTTATCAGGATATATTAGTGTTAATAAAAAATGGAACCTATGATCCTTTCCATACATGTACACATGTAACCTGATTCTATTTATGCTGTTCTACTTAATTTAGATTCTCCTATTTCAATTTTTTCCTATTCTCTGGGTATCACAAGCCACCTATATCATCACCTTCAGATATCCCTCTCAGAAGAGGAACTCACCTTATAGTTCACTGAAAAAATGGAGGCCATCTATCATGACTTCCCTGTCCCCCACAAGTTTACTTTCCCTTTCCTCCTTTGCTCCTTTCTTAGAGAATGAGGGAGAACTTTTCCTTACCACAAAGAAATGAAGCCTTTGACCTTGTCCTTCTCCAAGATCATTGTTGCTCATCCTTCATTCTCAAAGAGAACCAATGAAATCAGGAGGGTGATGTCTTGCAAGTGATTTGGATTTAAATGAGGCAGACCTCATTTAAAGTCATCAACCTCACTTTCTCTTCCAGAGTCATCAGAGTCTAGTGGCAAAACATAAGTCAGGACAACTGGCAACAGACCCCACCTCTAAGAGCTTGCCTATTTGATCATCCCCTCACTTTACCCAAGTTTCAACCCTTAGGTATCCATAGGTCCTTCCTTGCTTTCTTCAAACATACACAGATTTCCTTTATCCTTAAAACAGTGGTTCTCAACCTGTGGGTCCCAACCCCTTTGGGGGTTGAACAACCCTTTCACAGGGGTCACAGGGGTTGCCTAAGACCATAGGAAAACACATATTTCCAATGGTCTTAGGAACCGAGACACCGCTCTTCTATCTGTTTCTAGGCGAGTCCACCCAACATGCAGATTTGCCCACATACGAGTATTAAAGGCTCGCAGCATTAGAAAGGTTGAGAACCACTGCCTTAAAAGAACAACAACAGTGGAAGCAGCAACAAACCCTTTACTTGATCCTACCATCCTTGGAAACTACCAATGCAATCCTCTCTTTCAAAGTCAAACTTCTGGATGAAGTTGTCTACATTGGTTGTCTCCACTTCCTCACCTCCGACTCTTCTTAGTCTCATTCCTTTTGATTTTCATCCGTACTGCTCTCCTGAGACTGTTTTCTCCAACATCATTAATTAAACTCATTCTCACTAAGTTCAATAACCTTTGCTCAGCAACTTGACCTCTCTACAGTGTATAAAACTGTTGACCACTCTATGCTTTTGTATACCCTTTCCTTTTCAGTTTTCATGTCACTGAGTCACAATTTTCTTCTTATCCTGAATGACTCTCCTTTTTAGAATCACTAGCCTAATTCTAGGCACATCATATGTTCTGAATAAATGCTTTTTAACTGATTAATTGAGCTTATGGTCTTTGACAACCCTGTTAGACATTTACCATTAATGGTGTCTTTCTTGCTTCTTCAATTTTCTGGCAATTAGCAGCTCTTACTCATAGGATTCTTGTATCTTTTCTCTAGGTCTGTATTTATGTTGCTTTCTTGCCAGCAAGTTCTCTCTCTGTATTATGAGAACCTGAGTGTCAATGAGCATAGCCTCTTTGGGATAAATTCATGACTGTCTAGCACCTAAGCCTTTACCATGGTTTGTCATTTTAAGAGTAAGTATAGTTGCTGATAATAATGACATAGCACCTGTATGGAGACTTGTAACATATAAAATAAATATTTATTAAGCACCTACTTTAGGCAAAGCACTGTGCTAGGTGTCAGGGAGGCACAAAGTTTAGGCGAGGCATGGTCTCTTCAAGGAACTCACAGTCTTGTTAAGTGATGAGAGAAAGATAACTATAGTGCACATTATTATGTGAGAATTGCATTGTAAAGGAACAATACAACGTGCTATTAAAGTTCTAGGGAAGCTTGGTAGTGCAGTTATTACAGCTGGATTTGGAGTCGGGAAGATCTGAGTCCAAACCTTGCCTTAAGATACTTAGTAGTTGTGTGACCCTAGACAGGTCACTTAACATTTTTCAGCCTCAGTTTCTTCATCTGTAAAATGGAGATAATAATAACCTCTACCTCACAGAGTTATAAGGATCAAATGTGGTGACATGTGTAAAGTTCTTTGAAAATCTTTAAACTCTCTGTAAGTGTTAGTTTCATAGGGAAGATTGTTACTAACATGGGAGGAAGGGGACTAGGGAAGACTTCCTGAAAGATATGCAGTTTCAGTAGTAGTAGTAATAGTAATAGTAGTGGTAGTAGTAGCAGTAGTAGTAGTAGTAGTAGTGGTAGTAGTGGTGGTAGGAATAGTAGTAGTAGTAGTAGTGGTAGTAGGAGTAGGAGTAGTGGTAGTAGTAGTAGTAGTAGTAGTAGTAGTAGTAGTAGTAATAGCACTGACATAATGCTTTAAGGTTTGCAAAATGCTTTATAGGCATTATCTTATTTCATCCTTAGAGCAACCATGAGAGGCAGGTACTATTTTTTATTCCATTTTACAAAGCAGGAAACTGAGATAGACAGAGGTTAAGAGTCACACAAGCTGTTAGTATCTGAGGATGGATTTGAATTCAGTTCTTCCTAACTCTGGGGTTCAGCACTCTATTTTCTACCCTATCAGCTGTATGCATATCATAGTCTGAATGTTTCTCCAGCTTGTTCTGATCATTAGTGACAAGTTCACTTCAAATTGCTGCCACTTACAGGATGCCTTAGAATACATTTTTTCCAAGCACTAGTATTTTTCTCTATAAGGAGGTACCTTCTCTCCCGTCCCTCTCTCTAAGCACATACGGCCACAGAATATGTTGCAAGACAGGCTTTATGTAATTTGACAAGAATTCTCATAGCTAATGTTAGCAGAGTCATATTGATCAAAAGACACTCAGATTCTTTTTGCTGTTACAATTTGTATTGGTCAACTATAAGGCTTCCCTCATTCCTCATCCTGGAAATCCTAGTTTTATGATAAAGTAAAAGGGCTGACACATCTGATGGAAAAGTAGAGCTTTGATACCAGAGGAGGACCTCAGAATCTTAAATAAGAAGCAGCTTCAGAGGTCATATGATCTAAAATGCTTTGGAACAAGCCTCCCTTCTAAAGCAACACTGATGAGTAATTAATTATTCAGCCTTTGTTGCCAAATCTCCAGTAAAGGGGTACCACCTGAGGTAGACCATTCCATATGGGAAGAACTCTAATTATTTGGAAGCTTTTTTAAAAAGCTCTAATTCATCTTCTGTCTTACTGTTTTTTAAATTGAATCAAATATTCAATATTGAAGATAGCTATCATATTCTCCCTCAGCCTTTTCTTCTTCACTCTGAACATCCCCATTTCTTTGAAAGAGTCTTCATATGGCAACAAGTTCATATTTCTCTTGATTGTTTTTTATCTGTTTCTAACTGACATAATCACTGGAATTGTTAAATTTGGGGTGCTATTTTTCAAACATTTTCAAAGCTGAAACACACAAGCCCTTTCATTTCCTTTCTGCCTATTTCCATTCCCATACATGGAAAGTCACATATTATGCAAGAAATTAATCATATCAGAGCAAAGTAGCTACTGAAAAATTGCCAAACACCATAAACATTGGTCAAAATGCAGTCCAACCATTTGCACACAGAATAATTGAAGCTATGGATTCACTGGGGTAACTAGCAACTTTTCATTATGAATTATAAAGCTTTTCAAACATAAAATGATATCTGAGAGGAGTGCATTACCTAAAAGGTTTCGATAAGCAATGAAAGGAGCTTTAAAATATGCAGGAGGGATCAATCATCTAGACGTCTAACGTTACTTATACTTTGTGGCGTCACACACATTCCTTGATAAACAATGTCCCATAACCTCTGAGCATTCCCATTATTTTCTTCAGCATCCAGACATAAGAAGTGACAAAAATGTCATATGATGTTTTATTTACTGATATAAAACAAGTTCTACTGGAAGTAGGCATTCCACGACAATGGAGGTTTATGAAGCCCATTTCCCGGCACAAAAATGATTCACTTTGTTCAAAGAAGATATAAAGCCTGTTGTCCGTGATGAATTTTAATTGAAATGTTACTCACTGTAGGCATTAATTTCTTCCATTTAGGAAATGACAGACCCTGCTTACAAGACTGAAGGACAGCTGTGTGTACTCTGGAAAAGGGGGAGCCGGGGAATCTGGTCAAGCTTTTTGACACTTGAAGGGCGGAGACACCTTTCTGTTGTCCTGGCATAACCTGTCAAAATTAGCACTGAACTATCTTTTATCATCATCATTTTCATTAGTTCCAAGAGACAATTAGGGCAAGGAAAAGGGGGTGGTTCTCTGTTTTCTTCTGTCCTGTAAAAAAAAAAAATGGAAAAGGAGGGAGGAGAAGAATTGTGGGGTGGAATGGAGAGGAGAAATGGTAACAAATGGCTCCCTGCCTGGCATTTACTGTGGAGCACTAACTGAGGGCTGGCGCTTCATTTCTCACCATTGAAATTTTATTGAAGATAAGATGCTAGATGCAGCAGGGCGGGATATAAAGCAGCCGACAAGATCGGTTGCAATTACTGATTCTGTTCTCAGGGACAGAAAAAGCTCCTGGAAAGACTGCCAGGTATGAATGTATTCTATCGGCATTGCTTAATGCTGGCAAAACTGAGCTCTAAAAAGAAGGGCATGACAAAATGGCTCCCAAAGAGGTTAAAGGAGGAAGACGATTTATGGGAGCACAGTTCCAGGAACTGGTAGTTCCACAAAGGATAAAACTCATTTATAAGCCCTCATGTGATTAAGTAGACAATTTCATTTAGCAAGAGTTCCAAGAGAAATTTATTTACACTCACAAAACTGCTTTGGTTCAATATAACAAGCTGGCACTTTTCTCCATACATTACTTCTCCTCTCCATGTATTCTTAGATTCCAACCAAAGTAAGCTATTTGTCCTCACCATGCACTTTTTCTGGCCTCAGTCTTTGCTTAGGCCATTTGCTGGTTCCTAGGTGGACACCCTTCCCTACCCTAAGGAATTCCTACCCATCCTTAATAATCCAATTGAAATGCTACCTCTAAGGTTTTCCTGATGCCCTCAAGCTGTAATGCCCTTTCTCTACAGTGTAGTAGAAAGAATGATGTATTTGGAATTTAGGTAGATATAAGGGTTTTCAGTCCTTTCCTAGACACTGCATCATCTGCAAAATCTCTTCTCTGTAGTAACTGTTGCACAGGGTTATGGTGAAGCTTGAACAAGAATGTAAGTGTTTTGCAAACCTTAAAGTGCGATCTACATGTCTCCTCCCTGATGCACTTAAGTATTATGTTGTGGTGTATCTATTGTATGTGGCATGTGTCCTTATTAAGCAATAAGCTCCCTGAAGGCAGAAACAATGTACTATCTAAATGTTTTCTCTTTAGAACCTGGAAAACTAGTCCAGTGCTCTGTACACAATAGGTAAGGAGTCACAGTGAAATAGAATTGAATTAAATATACTGGTATGCTGTACCATCAGGCCTACACTAAAGTAAAAGGGGAAAGTGATTAGAAGGGAAACCTGCATTTTTCTGAAGAAGAAGGCAGGCAGAGACACTCAGTCTCCAGCAGGATAACCAATCCATAGAGTAGAATATATGCTCCTGAGGACAAGGATTGTTTCAACTTTTACCTTAATATACATTACCTGGCACAATGCCTTACACATAGGTATGTGGTTAATGCATATTTGTTGAATTGAATTAATGGATATAATGAATGCTTAGTCTGACTTTGCTGTGAAAATAATTAAATCCTGCCTGTTTCCAACAGATTCAGGAATTAATGGCTTCAAAAGTCAAACGAAAGTTTCTGAAGCAGTCAGCTCTATTGAAATCATAGGAGCCAAAATAGATGTTTAAAACACATACAAAGCTTCTTCTTTGCTCCATCCTATTTCTGCATCTAAGGCAGCTAGGGTGTAGTGGATAGAGTGTAGGGCTGGAGTCAGGAAGACTCAACTTCCTGAGTTCAGATCTGGCCTTAGACACTTACTAGCTGTGTGACCCTGGGCAAGTCACTTAACACTGTCTCAGTTCCTCATCTGTAAAAATGATCTGGAGAAGGAAATGGTAAAAAGAAAAAAATCCAGTATCTTTGCCAAGAAAACCCCAAATAGGATTATGAAGTGTCAGACATGACTAAAACTATCTAACAGTTAGCAACTTCTGCATCTGGAAATGCACCTTTCATTTGGTTTTTCTCTCTTATCTTCCCTATAGCTATAGCTTTGCAGGAACTGTGTGTCTAACAAAGTATAAAAGAACACCTGACTGTAACCTGAAAAAGCAACAACCAAATTGCATTGCTCCCTCTGCACTCATGAAGTGCTTTATAACCTTACCTGCCACTGTCCTTAGCACAGAATTGGGCTTTAGGCAGCCTTTTCTTATTGTAAGTAAAGGGTTGGACATAGTCATCTTCCTTCCTTCCTTCCTTCCTTTCTTCCTTCCTTCCTTCCTTCCTTCCTTCCTTCCTTCCTTCCTTCCTTCCTTCCTTTCTTCCTTCCTTCCTTCCTTCCTTCTTTCCTTCCTTCCTTCCTTCCTTCC
>CM053595.1:229568957-229594677 GCA_028646575.1 Pseudocheirus occidentalis
GAGGGAGGGAGGGAGGGAGGGAAGAAGGGAGGGAGGGAAGGAAGAGGTATAGCAGTTGAATCTAAAAGTATATACCAGTGTTGTCCACTGTGGGGCCTGACCCTCGTAGTCTGATCCCAGGGCTGTGTGATCAACCAGTCAGAATAAGGGAAGATGGGTAACATCCTACCCTCCTCATAATAGCCAGCTGTGGTATTTGTCTTTGACCGCATAATACCTGCCTTTATTCTCTGGTGCTCCTTTTCTCTTCTGCCTCTCTCTACTAGGCAAGCTCCAAAAATCTTCTCCTCGACTCACTCCATCCAACACATACAGACAAACACTTTTGAAACAAATATTAGCAGATACTGGTCTCTCAGGGTAGTTATAACCTAAGAGTTATATAAGTACCTACAGCAGCACCATTGGGGTCACTGAAGAAATTTTAGTGTCTACTCAGTATTCCAGCCCCTGTCTTTCAAAGCACATGTACTTTAAAGAAGTGACCAGGGAAAAACTCTCCTTTTTGCTTTCAGTGGGACAATGTGTATTCCCCAGGATGAGTAGACATCGATGGGTTGAAACAGATGACAAATCTCATCACATTATCTTCTCCTCTTCCTTCTAAATTTCCCTGCTACTGTTCAAGTCACCATATCCTTCCATTCACCCAGGTCTGCAACCTCAGAGTCAGCTTTGATTCTTCACTCTTCCTAACTCAACACATCCAACAGTTATCTCTTCCTGCACATTTTTCATATCTGTCCCCTTCTTTCTATTCACATAACAATCGCTCTAATCCAAGCTCATATCACCTCTTGACTGAACTGCTAACTACCATTCTTGCAACTCTCTTCAGTCATCATCTATCCTCCACATAGCAATCACATTCTTAAAATAAAGGTCTGGTCATGTCACTCACTACACACAATAAATTCTAGTGGCAACATATTGGCTTTAGGATAAAATAGTATTTCATCTTTTTCTCATCCTTTTAAAATGTCCGTTTTTGTATAAATTCTTATTACGCATACATTATTAATATATCAATATTAATAGTGTATCTATAATTTATAAATAATTAAATCTATACACATGGTGCCTATTCAAAAGGTTTTACTGATGGGAACACGCAATCAAAATAGTTTGGAGACCACTAGTATATGCAATGGTACAGTCAGAATTTCCCACCTCTACAGTGAAGAGAAGGTACATTTTCTCAGCTCTGTGATCTTGGTCATTAAAATTATACAGCATCCAGTTTGTGTTGTTACCATTGTTTTTCTTTCTATGTAGTGGCCCAAGTCTTGGGAAGACACAGTGACATGTCTCATTTCAGAATTTCTATCTGAGAGGCAGCAAACAGGGTGAAAACTATTTTGTAATAGGTATTCCTAAAAAGGCATATAATTTCTTTTTAGAAAATTAAAATATACTCAAAGAGCTTGCTATTTCTTTTCAGGAACCCTTTTTGATCCTCTTTCTAAATATCATGAAACTTCCTATCTTCCCCATTCATCTTTTGATTACATCTGAATTTCTATATTGAGTCTGTTTTAATGTTAAATGCATCTGCAGCTATAAATGATCAGATTTCTTATGTTGTATTTTATGGTAACAGTACCCCGTATGCTTTCTTCCCCCATTTTCCCCTCCTGTGGAGGTTTTTGACCAGTGAAGTCTCTATATCACTTTAATTAATTAATTTACATATATGCAAACCATAGCTTTTCCCCAAGCTAACATTTCATTATATACACCAAGATCTTTCACAGGGCATAAAGGGTCTATACAAACAGTGCCAACCATCTTTAAATACATTCTAAATTAAATTATGACTTGTCATGTTTCATTATAGCTTAATTTATGACTATTTGCTTAAGCCCTCCTCTTCAGCTCAGTACTGGTGCCATAATTCTCGATTGTGAGCATTGTAGTCACTGATTTACTTCAATGTAAATGCGATTCCCTGTTTGCACATATACAGACCATCTTCATCTATGGTTTCTGATTTATTTGGAGGAAGAAGTTGCTTTTTCATTATTCTAGCTATCAACCACTCTAGTCTGTCATCAAATTTCGCATCTTCAAAAGGAGCACAAGTGGTGAATCTTTTTCCTGTCCTTCATATCTACTGATTTGCTACATTTAGACTT
Source organism: Pseudocheirus occidentalis (assembly GCA_028646575.1). Lineage (NCBI taxonomy): Eukaryota > Metazoa > Chordata > Mammalia > Diprotodontia > Pseudocheiridae > Pseudocheirus > Pseudocheirus occidentalis. The sequence goes on from CM053595.1 coordinate 229,571,093, forward strand.
GTCTAAAGTCTTAAAAGTATACCAAAACTGCATAGCATTTCCTAACATTGCTTCCTACGATATGTGTGTGTGTTTGTATGTATGTATATATGTATATACACATACATGTTTTAGGCATCTTCTAGATATATTCTCTCTTTACATATACACACATATATGTATATTTATATTCAATGTATTTCTATCCACTTCCCATTCCCCAAAAGTTTAGATATTATTTATTGTCATTAGACTTTGGTACCATGAAAGAAGTGTTAGATGGATTCATTGATTGCACAGTTAGTTTAGAGTAGTAGTTCTCCAAGCTCTAGGAGGTTTGCAAGGGTCAAAACTATTTTCATAATATGAAGACATTTTAATTTCCAACATGAAAAATATTGATAGATATAATGGACATAAACAAAAACTCTCTGGAGGCAGTCCTCAATCATTTTAAGAATGTAAAGGGGGGGGGCGGCTAGGTGGTGCAGTGAATAGAGCACTGGCCCTGGAGTCAGGAGGACCTGAGTTCAAATCTGGCCTCAGACACTTAACACAAAAACTAGACTGTGACCTTGGGCAAGTCACTTAACCCCAACTGCCCTCCAGAAAGAAAAAAAAAGAATGTAAAGGGAACCTGCAATTAAAAAATTTGAGAATAACAAGTCTTGACTTTTGCCTGTCCAAGAAAGCTAGGAACAATTAATAGCAACCTAAACAGTGATATAGCAGAAAAGAAACTGAAGGAAAAGGACACAAGTGCCTCTGTGTTCTCTGCAATACACTTCAATGAGCCCTATGTTTGTGGAACAAGCCAATGACAGTCTGAATAAGCTAGCATCAAAAATGAAGCTAAGAATAATCTGGCAATTACAATTTCAATCAGAGCTGTAATTTCTGTTCAAATGTCTGCTAATCATTTATTCAAGTATTTTGTTGTATCATTTTTTCTGACTGGACTTGAGTACATTAAGAAACCTTGGCTCATAAAAAAAGTATTTTATCCAAATATGAAGTACTTCAGCAAAACAAAAATTAATGATTTTTGTATTGTTTCCTTTTCTCAGAAACTCAGATTCTAGTTTCAATTGTTCTTCATTGACCACCTTTAATAAAAAAGGGCATCCAGTAAGGTAGTTAGCAAGTATTTATTAAATGCTTATTCTACTGTCAGTCAGTGTACTAAGTCCTGGGAATGCAAAGAAAGGAAAGCAACCGTGACCCATCCGGAAGTTTCTGTTTGCAGAATAATACACTGTTTTGCAATGTCTCTGTGAGCTCTGTGCAAACTAAATTCATATTATTTTCATCCATTCATTCATTCATAGTTTAAACCCAAGAGTCTGCAATTTTAATGGCTAATTTTTCCAAAATGGCCTTATGGAATTTTTTCATAGAGCAACATGCTGACTCAAGTGTCTACAGTTCCTTTCAAAGCATGGAAGCCAAGTCTGGGGTCAATAGGTCTGTTTCAGGAAAAGGTTCAAATTTTTGACCCTGTGTCAAGGAAGGCAAATAGTACTGATGAATAGCCTACCTCTGCATGGCAGAAAACAATGACACATGTATTGACATTTGGAAGTTTTGCACATATCTGAATGTTTTCTGGCTTCCTTGTGTGAAAGTATTTAAATGAATTGTTATTTTAAACCTCATCAATTATGAATCTTTCTCCTGACATATAGAATTGTTGATGTGTAACTTAATGTTATATTTGGCTGTCCTTACGACAAAAGAGCAACTGGGAGCTAGAGGCCTAAGAATTGGGTGAGGTTACATGGAGAACTTCTTAACGTAACATTTACCGAATACCTTTTCATCAAAATTGTTCTATTTTCCTCCCAACATCAAAATTTCCTCCTCAATTTCAGTTATTTTAATAGAATTTTTATTATACCTCAACACAGTCTCTTTTTACTGGAAGTTGAGAATAAAAATGGCCTGGTTTCTTTAGTTTGTTTTGGCCATGCTTGGAAATGGAAGATTTGCAATCAGAAAACCAGGATAAAGTCTGGATTTGATTACTATATAGCTTCAGGCAAGTTACCTAAATTCTATAGGTCAGAGATGGGGAAGCTGTGGCCTCAAATATGGCTTTTTGACTGAAGTCACTTAAGGACCTAGTCACATTCAAGGACCGAGACAGCCGGCCACATGTGGCCTCAAGGCTTCAGGTTCCTCATCTGGAAAATGAAAGGCTGTTTGGACTAGGTCTTTAAAGGTTCACTTCCAGGTTCTTTGTCATTTGAACAGAGGAGATATTTGAGGAAAGTACCTAAGATGTTCATAATAAACACATCTAATGCTAGGTTTAGAACTCTACTGTGGACATTTAGTGAGACCATGCTGAATGCAAAAACTTGTCTCCAGAACACGTGTGACACTTGAGAAATACGTTTACTCTTTTATCACTAGTGAAAAATGAATATTATTCCAATGCCTTGAAGTAATATAGGTCAAGGACTGAAAGAGTTCATGTACTTTCCACAGTAGCTCCCTTACATCCCAGGAGTTACTTATTCATGGCAAGGGAGCTTACCATTCAGTCCTAAATTCAGAAAAGAATGCTAAGGACAAAGTTATTTTTTAAAGCAGCAATTGAAAGCAACCGATTTTCTAACCAGGAGACAGAATGTCCTTTTCTTCTAATGTCTCACAAGCCACAGAAACCATGTCTTTGAAAAATTCTTTTGTATGAGAGGAAGCCTCTTCCTTCCACCCAGAAAAAATGTGGATTGTGCTTATTGGGGTGAGGGGTGGGGTGGGGAGGGAGAACTTAATCATTCTTGGAAGTTAAGCTAGCAAAATAACACTTGTAAGTATCATACGTACAAGAAAGGAATAGATCTAAAACACCAAGTGAAGTTAAAACTTCCTCCCACGACAAAGATAATAAATGGCTGAATTGAAAACAATCTTCAAACCCATAAATTTTAATTTTGTCAATTGGAAATAATGTTATGGCCTACAGCCGTAACCATTACCATAGATTATCATGCCTCTTGGGTAATGGTTTATTGGTTATGTTTAGCTTTTTAATCTGAAGTGCTATGGTGACTCATAGTAATTGTACTAATTAGCCTCTTGGAAAAAATGACTTGGCATATTTCTATTTCTGGCTTCATCCTAAGAAGGAATAATCTTCGTACAAAAGACAGATCTGTTGATCATAGAATAGATAATTAGCCAGTGACACAATTCCTTCAAGGAAAGAGAACTATATGAAAATCTTGTTGCCAGAGTATATTTTGTCTTAGTGTACGGAAGAGGGGCAAGAAATATATACCAATATGAATATCTACCACTAGGCTATAAGCTAGCTCAGACATGGCTTGATAAAGTTTTCACAGAATTTTCTTCACAACAACCTTTCAGGATGTAATTATCTGCATTGTACAGGACAGATGAGAGAATAAAGTTTAGGTTAAGTGTAAGTAAAGTCAGTAGAAAACTTGGCACAGGATAGAGAGATTTGAAAATCATCAGTATAGACATGGTAATTTAATGCATGGGAACTGATGAGATCACTAAGTGAAATTGTATAGAAGGAGAAAAGAGTATAGCCCAGGACAGAGCCCTTAGGTTCAGTCTCTCTTTCTTAATGCTTTTTATACTTTACAGTGTTTAGTACTTTCCAGCTCCCAACTCCAACTTCTTGAAAAAATCCTGATGATACTACATACGAAATTTCTGTATAGCCCCTTTGGTCTTATTTATCAGTCTTCAACTGTATTTTGCAATACCTTTTTCATTGTTCTCTGTTATGCCCACTTTCTTGCTGATGTAAATATGTATTAAAATATATGTTGATTTAATTGGGACGATCTTACTGAGTTCTTTATAAAATTTCCCTATATCTTCATCCTCTATGAGATATGTTGCCACATAAGCTGTAATTAGCCCTAGAGCAGTCTTTTAGCAAATAGTCAATCAACTGATCAATTGATAAAATTTTATTAAGTACCTACTATGTGCTAGACACTGAGGTATGTGTTGTGGATACAAAAAGAGGCAAAAGATGGTCCTTGTGTTCTAGGAGTTTACACTCTAATGGAGGAAACAGAATGCAAACAAATATATACAAAGCAAGCTATAAACAGGATTAATTTGAAATAACAAAGGGAAGGCACTGGAATTAAATTTGGGTTTGGAGAAGGCTTCTTGTAGAAGACGAGAATTTAGTTGAACGAAGGAGGGAGAAACATCTAAGAAATTTTCTCAGGTTTATAAATAAGGGAAGAGCTCATGAAAAACACATGGAATAGAAAGGCAAACAAAATGAATAATTTTTTTGTTTTTAAAAAGTTTTTGCACAAATAAAACCAATGCCACTAAAATTAAAATGGAAATGGATAACCTGGGGGGAAATCTTTGCAGATAGTTTCTCTGGTAAGGGTCTCATATATAAAATATATCAGGAACTGATCCAGATTTACAAAAACAAGAATCATTCTCCAATTAATAAATGGTCCAAGTATATGAATAGATGGTTCTCAGAGGAAGAAATCTAAGCTATTAATAGTCATATAAAAATGCTTCCAATCACCAGTAATTGTAAAAATGCAAATTAAAGCAATTCCACCAATTTAATTGGAAAAGTTTATTTAAAAAAAGAAAAGAGGGGCAGCTAGGTGGCGCAGTGAATAGAGCACCAGCCCTGGAGTCAGGAGTACCTGAGTTCAAATATGACCTCAGACACTTAACACAAAAAATTAGCCGTGTGACCTTGGGCAAGTCACTTAACCCCAACTGCCCTCCAAAAAGCAAAAACAAAAAACAAACAAACAAAAAAGAACAAATGTTGAAGGGACTGTGGGAAAACTGGTACATTAAGGCATTATTGGAAGGCTTATGAATTGGTTCAGCCATTCTGGAATGCAATTTGGAACTGCACTAAAAATTTCTAGACTGTCTAAACCCTTTAACTTAATGATTCCACTACTAGATCTATACTTCAGAATGATCAAAGAAACACAAAAAGGACCCCTATGTACAAAATTTTTATAGCCATTCTTTCTATGGTGGCAAAGAATTGGAAACTGAAAAGGGGTGTGTATGTGTGTGTGTGTGTGTGTGTGTGTGTATCATTGAGGAATAGCTAAAAAATTTATGGTATATAAATGTGAAGGAATAGTATTGTTCCAAAAGAAATTATGAAAGGGAAAGTTTCAGAGAAACTTGTGAATAAATTTATATGAACTGATGAAAAGTGAGCAGAACCAGAAGAATTTATACAATAGCAACATTTTTCAAAGGGACAATTTTAGACTCTGATCAGTGCAATAACCAATCAGAATTCCAGAAGACCAATAATAGAGCATGCTTTCTACTTCCTAAGAGAAGTGATAAACTCAGAATGCAGATTGAAACATATACTTTTTGTACTAGGCAATGTGGAAATTGATTTTCCTTGATTATGCATATTTGTTAAAAAATATTTTCCTTTTTCAAAATGGGGAGGGGAGCAAATTTTTGTGTATTGAAATAAAATATATTTAAAAATAAACTAAAAGAATAAGCACAGCAGAGTTTGAAGACTTAAAAGGAGGAGGAGGAGAAGAAAGGGAAGGAGGAAGAGGAAGAAGAGAAGCAAGAAAAAGGAGAAGGAGGAAGGAAGGAAGGAAGGAAGGAAGGAAGGAAGGAAGGAAGGAAGGAAGGAAGGAAGGAAGGAAGGAAATCTCTTCTTAGGAATCAAGGCCACTTTGCTACCAAACAGGCTTTCCAGTAAGACTTTAAGAAAGACATATGCTGTTAATAATTTATTCTAAAATTTATAACAACCTAAATTACTATGGAAGAAAACTTGAAAGTTCTAAAAATTATAGTTTTAAAGTTTTCTCAGTCACTTATGCTTATTGGAGTTGAGGTGTTTTTAGTAAAATTTTGTAAACATTGACTGTCCAAAGACAGCAACTTTTCTATTCTTAGGTCACTTTAAAATTAGATCAGGAAGAGATTTTATAAAGGAAAAATCACCTGGTTTAAGTGCACATTCTTGCTCTCTGTTTTAGTTCTAACTGATGAAATGTTTCCCTGAGGAATTTTGCTTTAGGCTATTATACTAAGCATTCAGAAGAAATCTGTGCAGATTCAATTTCATCCACTTTTTACATTGAGTTTGGTGTCTACTCTCTTATAAAATTAAAAAAGGAATATTGGCCTGGCATGGGCAGGTCCATGAGCCCTCTAAAGCAGCTTTCTGCTGGTGGTTCAGGGGAGGCAAAGTGAGGTGGAAAGATCTCACCATTTATAGGCAGAAACTCTTTGTCATTTACTATAATGCTAGGCAAGTCACTTAACCTCTCTGAGCCTTGGTTTCCTTATCTGTACAATGAAGGCATTTGGGCTAGATAGCCTGTAATGTCCTTTCCCATTCCATGATTCTTCTTGGAGTAGTTCACTCCAAAACTACTTCATTTTTTTCAAAAGTCAGGAAACCAGATGGAAAATAATCAGTTTTGTTACCTTTAGATGGCTAGACTCATCAGCTTAAGACACAAATGTGGGTCTTCTCTCCACCTAGAATATTATCACGAAAAATGTCCCTAGTCCCAACAAATTGGTCCATGCACTTTAGAGCTCAGGCCCTGCGGCTGAGTTGTGTTGATTAGAGAGTAAAGTCAGGGAAGACTTTAGAGAAGTAACCAGGATACAGGTTGCTGTATACAAGAGACTGAAGATAGGTGAGAACGATGGAAGAGGCAATCTACTGGAGAAGACAGGATGAAATGGGATGACTAGTTTATGCAGAGGGGTTCTCCTTGGCAAGCAGAGGGATATCTCTTCGTGAGACACAGGGGTGGAGAAAGGGAAAGACACCTGAGTGATACGAGATGAGGACAAGGGGAGAGAAGGGACCTCTAAGTAAATAGCATAATTTTTCTTCAGTGAGATATAAGGCAAAGTTCTCACCTCAGACAGTGGAAATAGGGGAAACTATGGGATGGTCAAATCCGAATGAAGTTTTAGGGAACCTGCTGTTGTGAGTGGTATAGTAAGTCAATTAGGGAGGTGGAAACAGCAGTGGAGATCTGTAGGGCACCTATTCAGCCCAGTTTCATGATTTTCCCAGATTTGTTCAACAGCGTATGAATAGAATTGAAGATAGTAATAAGGATAAGGCGGCCAGATCATCGTAGGTGTTTCTTACATGCTTCATCTAGCAACAGCTTTTTTCTTTCTTGTCACCAGTTGTCTAGGCCTTGTTGTATCGGTAAAATTGGACTATTCATTCATGGCTTCTTATACATGTGTATGTATGTGTATATATGCATGTATGTATAGACGTGTAAATTTTTCTATAATTACTCTTAAGCATTGCTTTCCTATTTTGCCTTAGATTTCCCCATCTCACTTTAGGTTAAGTAATCTATGTTAGGTTAAATAAGCTAAGATCCTTGGATCTTTGGAAAAGTTTAATTGGATACTTTCCCTTTTTTAAACTAGATTTTATAGATATATGTTTAACTTTTATGCCATAAATATTCCCTGTAGCCATATCATACACATAATCATCACTTATAGCATATTTTATGAAAAAATAATAAAAAAGGTATAAAAGAAAAATGTAAAATCATTGAATACATTTGTAAGTATGGGGTAAAAACCACCCTAACCCATGTTAGTTCTGATACATTAATAAGGTTGAGAGCATGTCTCAATGAAGCCATCAATCAAAGTGCCTTAGATTGAGTGTCAAAAGGCCCTGAGACTAGAGTGACATTGTCATTATTTGGCTAAGCTGAGGAAACCTGATGATATCTGAAACCTTATATAAGTAACCAATCAAGTTTAGAAGGGGTGAAATTCCAGAAATTAGAGTGAATGTAGAACCCCTGTTGAAGAATACCTAGTTGAACCCCTGAGAAAGAACCACCTTCCCTTTGACTAAAGAAGAACCCTGCCAATTTTGAAGAATCCAAAGGCTGTTGAATCTCCTCATCTTCCCATTGTATGATCAGAATCATACAACTGAGACAGCAGTAGCTACCATCTTCCTATTGCTCTCCTAAAAAGCACCCCCAGAGTCTGTGTCTGTATCATAAGAAGCCAAGGAAAGAATGATACATGACTAAGCAAGGAGCTCAGAAGAGAAACTGTACCATATTTAAGGATAACCTCTTAACCACCCATCAGGAAGGTGACGTCATGACTTACAAGTGAATTGGATTTAAATGAAAGAAGGTTGTGCAGTCACCAGCTTCACTCTCTCCTCTGGAGCCATCTGGGTCCATTGGCAAGATATAAATCAGGACAACTTGAGATGGCCCTGGATACAGTGGGAAACCTTGGCCTTTTTAAGCTAAGATCTTTCCTAGGTCTTCACTTTCAAGTCATGACATCACCTTCCTGAAGTCATAGTCCTCTTCAAGAACAAAGGACAAGGGGCGGCTAGGTGGCAAGAGGGGCGGCTAAGTGGCGCAGTGAATAGAGCACCGGCCCTGGAGTCAGGAGTACCTGAGTTCAAATCCGGCCTCAGACACTTAATACAAAAAACTAGCCGTGTGACTTTCGGCAAGTCACTTAACCCTAACTGCCCTCCCCCCCCCCAAAAAAAGCGGAAAAAAAAAAGAACAAAGGACAAATAACTATCTGTGAGTAGTAGTAGCTGCCCCATTGGAGACCCAACTAGGCAGTTCCAGTTAGGCAATGCAGTTTCTTCCTTTGTTCCTTCCTTCCATTTTTCCTTCCCTCCTTCCCTTCCTCCTCTCCTTATGCCCACAGAGGGAATCATACCCTTACCTGCAGGTGCTCTGCACAATTTTTATCTCTGAAACCTCACAAGATATCCTGGGATTTATAGGCTAGATTTCTTTTTTAAGGACCAATCCTTAAATCCAACCAACCATAGGTCCCAGTGCAAGTCTCACTTGGTCATTATTTGGTGTCAGATGGCTCAGAGTGCGAGTAAACAGTAATTTTTTCTGTTTGGGCCAGAAGCCCTGAGTCTTCCCCCTCAGACTGATTTGTTTTTGTTTTCATTTGACTAGGTAAAAGAGGTCATTCTTAGCCCATTTCTTACCTAGCCTTAATCACTGAATGGGCACTGCCTCAGTCAAACTGAGACCTGGGAAAGACCTTAGCTTAAAAAGTTCTCTCTTCCATTCAAAGTTCATTTTCCTCCCATAGTATTAGACAGCTTTGCAGAGTAATTTATTCTTGATATGAGTCTATGTCTTTTGTCCTTCAGAATATTCTATTCTATGATGTGATGTCCTCTCATTTATTGCAGAAGCTACCAGGTCTTGGGTGTTCCTGACTATAACTACCCATTGGTACTTGAATCGTTTCTTTGTGATTGTCAGTATTTTCTCTTTGATTCCTTCCTATCTCTTTTCCTTTGAATTTTATCTAAGATATTCTTGTGACTTTTTATTTTGGAGTTGCTTTCAGGTGATTGGCGGATTTTTTGTATGTCTGTTTTGTCTCTAATTCTAATAGACTCTGGTTTCTTTTTTAAAAGTTAAAAATATCTTTTTAAAATTTTAACTTAAAAAATTTCTTTTAAAAAAATCATGGTTTTCAAGAAGCCTGATGTTTCTTAAGTTATCTTTCCTTGAATTGTTTTCTAGGTCAGTTATTTTAATTTCAGAAGTCTTAGATTTTCTTCCATTTTCACTCCTTTGATTTTGCTTTAATATTTCTTGATATGGAGTCATTGAATAATGTTTTTCTATTCCAATGTTAAGGGAGTATTTAAAGTAAGATTTAGCAATTTGTCTTCTAAGGTACTTGTTCTCTTTCCAATTCTTGCCTCCATATCTTTTATTTGATTTTTTAAAAAAAATCTCTTGTTTTACTTTCTCTAGGTATTCATATAGTCCATATAGAAAATTTGTTTTTGTTTTTTTTTCCGTCTGTCTCTGCAGTTATTACAAGGATTTTTGAAGTTATCTAAATTAAAAAAAATCATGCTGATCAGTGTTTTCTTTGATTTACATGAATAAAACCTCTTTAGGTTTAATGTCTAAATGGAGGCTTTGAGGATTTTATGCCCTAGTTAGGCTCCTTCCCCTTCTGTGCTTTGGCATACAGAGGTTGGTCCTCTTGATCTTGCCCTGTGTCCCTTATGCTGACCTCTACCTTTTAGAGTTAGTCCTCCTTTTCCTCTTTGAAGTTGAAGGTACTTAATCTTAAGGACCCAGTTTGGCATCTCAGGACAGTCTTAGAGCCCTAAAGCCTGGGCTGTCCTAGTTTGAGTGCCCATGATGGTCAGTACCTCTGGTAGCTGGTAGCTGGTTGCTACTCCCTAGGAGTGCCAAGGTTCTTACTAACCTGGTGACTCCTTACTATCTCCAATTGCAAATAAGAAATCTCCTCTTTGGCCCTTTACAACCTGTTCTGTTCCTACCTTTCTAGTCTTCTTACTCTTCACCTCTCTCCACATACTTTATGATCCAGTAACACTGACCTTACTCATACTTGAACACAGTATTCCATCTCTAACTCCATGCTTTTTCACTAGCTGTCCTGCCTGTTTGAAAGACTCTCCCTGTTTTGGCACTGGTCTTCAGTGACTCTGGAGGACAAAGTGAGGCTGACAACTTTGCTGCAATTCTGCCTCACTTAAATCCAGTTCATGCTGAAGTCAAGATATCACCCTCATGATATCATTGGTATTCTTCAAGAACAAAGGACTAATACTCTTCTTCTCTCCTCTGCCTCCTAGCTTTACTGACTTGCTCCAGGACACAACTAAAATTCCACCTTCTACAGGAGGTTTTCCCATTCCCCCACTGCTAATGCCTTCCTTCTGAGACTGCCTTCTACTTGCCCTGTTTAGATCTTGCATAGTGACTTCGAAGATACCTCCCCTATTAGAATGTGAACTCTTTGAGGACAGGGACCATGTTTTTGCTTTCCTTCCCTACTCCCTCCTCCCACCCCCAGTTCTTAGCACTGTGACTTCCACACAATAAGCTCTTAATAAATGTTGACTGATTGTTTGGATGATCTGTAAATTCTTTCAAATAATGCTTTGTTTTCTGTATTAAAAACTTCTGGGAGGTTTTCTTGTATTATTTCTTTCATTGTGGTAATTAGGTTTTTTTTGACTTGTCATGTTCTTTAGGGAGGTCTATGCTTCTTAATCTGTCCCTATACATCCTGTCTTCAAAGTGTCTTATTTTATAAAATCAGGTGTTATTTTAATGTTATTTATTTGTGCTTCCCTTCATGTTTTTCTTTATTTCAGTATACTCATATTCCCAATCTGTTGTTTGCTCACTTTTGCTTCTTTGAAGAGATTTGCCACTATGAATTCAAGTCTTTCTATTTTGCTAATTATTTATGCTGTGCATAAGGTCTAAAATATTTTACTTCTAAGTTCCCTCAAGATTCTGATTTTTCTTTTTAACTGTTCCAGAACCTGCTGCAGTTCCATGTATTCTTGGGAATTTGCAAGGTTTTATGTATCACCAGATGTTGGTTCAATTTCTTTTGTCTTGAAATATTTATTTAGAGACATTTGTAATCTCTTCAATGTCTTGCTACTCATCTTCCCTTCTAATTTTACTATCTTCTCTATTCATTCATCTCTTTGTGCTCTGAGTTTTTAACTTAATTTTTTCCCTCTGGATATCTTTGTCAGTTTTAGTCTTTTTTCCATACATTTCTCTGCTCTCTCTCTCTCTCTCTCTCACTTTCTGAGTTTTTTTCTCCTTGGAGGGTGAGGTGGGGGGGGGGGGAAGGAGGTTACCCCATGCCTAGAAAACTGCTTCAACATCCTTCCACATTGAAGAATTTACTTTTCATCAGCTTCCTTTCCCCAGTACCTTTTAGAGGGATAGCACAGTCTCTATCTGGATTCCAGACTCCTTTTGTTCCTTTACACTGTGGCCTCCCAAGCTAGTCCCCATTGCTATTTCCTCCAATCCCTAGTTCTGACTGAACTGAATCAGCATATGCTTGCTTTTTCATAAGGGTCAAAAAGAGTGGGGTGAAAGTTCTCAGCAGAATGTTCTGCTGCCTTGGAGTTCCCTGTCCTGGGGGCTTACTTCAGGGAGCAATCATCTCCCTCACCCTTCTCTCTTCAAATGGCAGGCCAGTGACCCAAAATGAAGCAAAGAGAGCCAGAAAAATAATATGCACCACAACTACAATGATGTAAATCGAAAGAACAATAAAAATAAATTGAAACAATATTTCAAATTTTTAAGAAAAAGTTTGGTCTCAGAAATAATGTGAAGACATCGTTCTTCTTTGTTATGGTTCAGGGCTATGGGTATGGAACACTGCATATAATGCTGGAATTCTTTAACATGTCAGTTTTGCTAGACTGTTCTTCCTTTTTAAATTCTTTGTCATAGGGGATGGCTCCTCTTTGTGAAGGCAAGGAAAAGAGGGGAGGAATAAGTTACAAATTGTAGATGATGTAGAAACCAAAGTTATCAATAAATATATTTTTGAAACAGAAAAGAACTTTAGAAAAGGTAATCTTTGAGGCCAAATAGTTTTGCTGATCCTCTGTTTCTTTGTTAGTAAAATGAAGATGACCTTTAAGTCAATAATCAGTCAGTAACATTTATTAAGTGCTTACTTTTTCCAGGCATTGTGCTAATAAGCACTGGGGATACAAAGAAAGGCAAAAAACAATGAGTCCCTGCTCTTAGGCAGCTCACACTCTAAGGGTGGAGACAACATGCAAAACAACCAGGTAAGAAGAGATGGATACAGGATTAATTTGAAATAATAAACAAAGGAAAATGGTAGAATTAAGGGAGGGCTGGGAAAGGCTTCCTGTATGAGGTGGGATTTTAGCTGAGACTTGAAGAAAATGAAGGAGAGCCCAGAGAACAGAAGAGAGAGCTCTCCATGCATGGAGGACAACCAGTTAAAATATTTGGAGTTGGGAGATAAAGTGTGTGGGAAGAACAAGGAGGCCAACATCACTGGATTGAAGAAGATGTGGAGAAGAGGGTTATAGGGTACAAGAAACCTAGAAAGGTTATTGGGGAGAAAGGGGGAAGGGAGGATGTTGTGAAGGGTTTTAAATGCAGAAAAGAAAATGTTATATTTAATCCTTCAAATGACCGTGAATCATTGGAGTTTATTGAGTAGGAAGGTGATATGGTTAGACTTGTATTTTCGGAAGATCACTTTGGTAGCTCATATTAGGATGGACTGGAATGGGAAGAGGTTGTGGCAGGTAGACCAACCTGTGAGTTATTATCATAGTCCAAGAATGAGGAGATAAGGGCCTGGACCAGAGGAGTAGCATTATCAGAGGAGAGAAGGGGGGTTATCTGAGTAGATGTAATCTCTTAAGAGAAACTAGAGAAGCAAGAGCAGATGACTGATACCTGACACATGGGGAATGTGCAACTTTAGGGGATGGGAGGCTGAGGAGTAGACATTAAAGAAGACTGAATGGGAGTGGTCAGATTATAATTTCAATATTATTATTAATACCTCATTTGTCTAATACTTGATGACTGACAAAGTACTTTCATCATAAGAATTTCTATGAGGTAGATAGTACATGTATTACTAGCTCCATTTACAGATGAGGAAACTGAGGCTCAGAGGGGCAGAATGACTTGGCCATATTTATAAAAATAGTAAGTAGTTCAGACAGGACACAGACAAAAGTTTCCTTACTCTAAATCCAGATCTCTTTCCAGAATCCTGTGCTCACCAGTCCTGTATTTATTAGTTCAATAAAGTATGCTGGAGCCAGTTCCTATCAGCTCCCAAGATCTAATTGTTAAATTTTTAGTGCAAACATTTACACCTCAGAAAACAGGTCTTGATTTATTGTTTTTCTGGTTGTTTAACTTAAGAAAGTGTTGGCAAAAATGTTGTATAAAATCAAAACAATATTGTTTTAAGAACAATTTTGAGTGACTAAGTAGTTTTGACTATTATAAATACCCAAAATAACTATAAAGGAAATATGAAGGAAGATGCTATCAGCATCCAGAGAAAGAACAGACAAATAGAAGTATTTATGGAATGGTTTTACATATAGATATGTGTATACATATATGTGTATGGGTGTGCACATGTATATGCAAACAGACAGAGAGAGATTTCTGTTTAATGAGAGCTATCTGTAGGGTGAGAAGGGAAAGAGAAAACGGAAAAAAGAGTCACATGATAACTTTATTATATATTTAAAAGGAATATATTGTACATAATAGATTTGAAATTTCATGTGCAATCATCTTTTTAAAAAAATTCTACTGTTATGGAAATACTTGTTTTCTTTCATAAATGAAAAATAAAATAAAAAAAAATTAAAAAAGAAAATATTAATAATGCAGGTTAAACATAAAAGTGTGTCACATGCACATTTATTTTTTAAAAGATCTGGTCATTAAATATTTACTGGGGGCGGCTAGGTGGCACAGTGAATAGAGCACCGGCCCTGGAGTCAGGAGTACCTGAGTTCAAATCCGACTTCAGACACTTAACACAAAAAACTAGCCGTGTAACCTTGGGCAAGTCACTTAACCCCAACCACCCTCAAAAAAAAAAAATTTACTGGCCCAACCCTGATTAACACTAACTGTGGTAGGTTTAGAAATAGAAACAACATGCTTTCTCTTCACGAAGCCTCATTTTACAACCATCTCCACCTACCATGACAAACTTGGACTCTACCTCTTGCTTCCCTAACCCCTATTCTGAGTAGGTGAGCCTTTTGCCTTATCTTGCTGGTAACCAGATCTCTATAATACTGCCCACAGTCTCCCAGTCATACCTCCTCTTCCTTTAGGGTACTCCTTTATGTGTTGTCTTTCTGAATCAGAATGTAAAGAACAGGTACTATCATTTTTATATTTGTATGCCCAGTATCTAATAAATGAATCTACTCTTTCTCTCTCTCTCCCTCTCAAATTATTTGCACAAAATTACCTACCCATCACTGCAAACAATCAGTTTCTTACAGATCCAACTGTTATATACTTTTTTTTAGACTGGGTCTCCTCATCTTGCCTAGACTAGAAGAAGAGCAGTCACTCATGAAGCAATCTCACTATGATCAACACAGTAGTTTTGACCTGTTCCATTTTTGACCTGGACCAATTCAACCCTATTTAGGCAACCTGGTTGCTACTGGCTCCTACAAACTCATCATGTTGGTGCTGATCCTAGTAGATACCTGATCAACTTAGCTCCCTGCAGAATGCCCAAACTCAAGAGATCTATCAGTCTCAACCTCCCACATTGCTGGGGTTATAGGCAAGAGTATACTATGCCCAACCTATTACCTGTATTATCAGAGACAAGAATGCATAAAAAAATCACAAATAATTCCCAAAGCTCTTTTAAGTCTTTAATAAAAACATGCCTTAGCTTTTTACTAGAAAGTAGGAGTAGAAAATAATGACTTATGGGCCAACCCACAGGAAGCAGTAGCCAAAATGATATTCAATAATTGTGTAATGGGAAAAGGGCACAGCCAGTCATGTAGCAAGAGCCAAGAATCACAAATGGACAGTACTACAGTGGACTCTACACACTGTTAAAAATCCTAGAAAAAAAAGCTACCAGAACATTGGGTCCATTCACTTTTCTACAATGCTAACAACTGACATTGAATGGTGCTTTAGCGTGTGCAAGGATTTTACATGCATTATTTCATTTGAGCCTCACAATAGCCCTTTCAGGCTGATGGGGCAGGCATTATTTTCTTTATCTTACAACAATAATTAAGTGACTTTATCACGGTTTGGGGGAGGACAGATTTTGAACACAAGTTCTGACCTCAAGTTAAGAAATCCATTAACTACATGAAAATTCTTCTTTTTAAAAGATTTATGTGAAGTCATGGCATTGGGGGAGAGGAGGGAAGGGAAGGAGCATTCATTAAACACCTACTATGTGTTAAGCACTTCATATAATATTGTTACTTTATACATGTCATTTGATTCTCATGGACAAGAATTACCCAGTTTGAGATAACATGATAGCTTTCAGTCTACTCCAGGAAAAGGAGAAGGAAATTGATAATATGGGGGAATAGAAGGTGGATGTGCCTGTCAAGGTGCTAATGAGGTGAGAAGGTGCTAACGAGGTGAGAACAAGAGTGGCAGCTACAGCACTGAGGACCCCCCACGGGTATATGCCTCAACATTTCTCTTGGTGAAGCTGGTCTCCAGAGCTAGTAGCAAAAAAAGACAAGAACAGAAAGGGTTGAGGAGGGATTGTGCGAAGACCTTCACAACATCCACAGTGTTTGTCTTTCTGCTTCAACTAAACACCATTTATGCTCATGGTTTATAAAAGCTAGTCTACCACACAGAGTAAAAAGTCAGGAACCTTCTGCATTGTCTAAGTTATCAGGGAGAATGAAGTGTTCCACAGAAAAATGGCAGAAGAGTTTCAATATGAAAATAAAGAACAACTCATCTTCCACCTTTCCCTTTCCCTCAGCCTTTATATCTCTTAAATTGATGTCTTATCTATTCTACCTCTATATTTCTTGTATGTATTTCCTCCCCCATTCATACAGAGCCATCATTCTATTTCTTTTTCAAATTTTCTCTTTACCTTGTCACCTCTTACTCAGACCCCTGTGATAGCCTCCAAATTGAGTTCTCTACCCCAAATTTATCTGCACTTCAATCTACCTCCCATACAACTATCAAAGCAGAGTAGCTAGCAGCTATTGCCATGATGGGGATTCTTGTTCAGTTTTTATACTGGTGCTGATAATCCAGCTCTGAGATTCTGTGCTGACCAGCTTACATGACTCATTTCTGTTAATGATACTACCAGGCTATTAGTCACCTGAACATGTGTTTTGAGTATTACTACTAACCCAGCCTGAGCACCCTGTCTTCTGACAATGGACAGTCAATAAACACTATGACTTGTGCCTTATGGGTTTGTAGACAACAGTCAGTAGACAGACAGGGGGAAAAAGACATTTCCATGAGTTCTCCTTCCCCTTCCTCTTCAGCCCTAATCAGACCTCAATGGACAGAATTCTCATCTCTCCAAACAGAAGATTGGGTCTCTGGAATCTCCCACTGTGCCAATGGCAAGAAAGGGATCATTTTAGATCACTGGTTACAGATGCTGTGGAACAGGATGCTGAGGCCATGCTGCAACTTCAGGTGGGTGACAACAGGGGTCTTTGTTCAACCCACCATCTTCCTAACACAGTATGTATGTGTTCATGTGTGTATGTGTACATACATAATACATAGATATACATACACATGTATAGAGTGTGTGTGTGTGCATATAGTGTGTAAAGCACCATGCTAGGCCCAAGGGATACTCTTTAAAGAACCCCATAATCTGCTTCTTACCCACACTGTTCCTTTAGTACTTCTCTAGACAAATCTCAGCCATCTTGTAATATTCAGCTCAAATAGTATTTCCTGCATGAAGCTTTTGAGCCTCACTCTTACTCCTCAGGAATACTCTCTTCCTACTCTGAATTCTCATTGTTTCCTTGTTTCCACTACATATCACACTCTGCATTGTATAAGTTATTTGCAAACATTTCCTCTCAGTCTTTGTACTGAAAACAGCCTCCTGAAAGCAGGCCCCAGTAAGCCCAGAGAAATTCTGTATTTTCTTGTGAACCCAGAGCAGAGGTCATCATGATCTAAGGGTACCCATGAATTAAATGTAAGAAAATGAAGAGTAGCTGCCTAAGAACACTTGCATCCCTTTATTCCCCAAATTTATTTACCCACTGAAGTCTAAGCATCTCACTGACCCTGAGAATAATAAAAATTGACATTATTACAATTGAACTTTGGTACCTAAAAACTAGTGAAAAGGAACTGCTGAGTTTCTTAAGTTTTAAATTTGGCATATGTTTAACATATTGTGTGAAACCAGGCATGAGAATAGTAACTCAGAGTAAAGCTACATGAAGAACTTGGCCCCGCCCTTTATTCAAGCATAAAACTGACAAACAAATAAAAGCTAGTTCAAGTACACTTCTCTTTTCTCAGAACAGGGGCAAAGGACTATGGATACAGGATGCCACACAAGCCATCATGGGAACTTTGCTATTCAAAATTGCTTATATCTTTCTCTTTATCACAAGCGATGGTTCAGTGGGGGAAATGCGGGTGGTAGTGGAAGGTGGAAGACTACCGGGAAAAAATAATTGTGTAAATCACAAAAGGCATCAATACAAATTAAAAAAAATAAAACTAATTCAACTAAGTACAGTGTGATGACAGATAATTCTAGAAGATACTATATGTTTTGTTTTGTTTTTCACCTCAAGTAAACTGGACACTGAGGGTCAAAAGAAGTCTATACTTTGTAACCTCTATTAGTCTATCCCTTCATAATGATTTAGAGTTTATGCCTGCCAATATTTACCATCCTCTAAGTTATTGATCGGTTCCATATTTTAAACATTTGCATTAATTTTAATATTGTCTTAGAATAATTTCTTTCCTATATTGATCAGTATCAAGAAAATGTGAAGAAATCTCTTGTGAACCTGTATACCACCTAACTCTAAGACTTGACCTTCTCAAGGACTTTTGTACCCCTTCCCTGTATTTGTCATAAACCCAGATGCCCTCAGGGCCCCCATCATTCCAGTTTCTGTCAGCTTTGCATACCTCAGTGAGGTCATCAGAGGCACACCTAGTTTCTTTAGCCTTTCTCTATAATTAATTTCCTTGAGTCATTGAATAACTTTGGCTGTCTTCTGCTGGAACTTTTCATTTTCTGTAATATCCTTATTTGTAATAAGTCAACCAGAATTGAGCGCATAATTCTAAACATGGCTCCTCTTCAACAGGGCTGAAATAATTTCTTCTGACTCATGCTTGCCAATGTGAGTGAGTGGTGACACAGGCAGCTCATAATTGTTTGCTTATTTAAGAGTTTTTTTGTGTTAGATTATTTAACTGTTTATTTCATTGGACTGCCCTGAAGAGTTCTCCTTTCCATGACACCTTGTAATCTTTAGAGTACCATGCACCTAACAAAGCCTTCTCTTGATCTAAGTGGTTCAAGGCATTACAGAGTTGAAGGTCCATTCTCTTGTGATTGTCCGTTCTCTCATTGCTTCCTAATGCATTGCCTCTGATCTTCATGGGCATTATTGAACTTCTTTTTGCCCTTGTTCCTCATATATCAAGATGACTTTAAAAATGAATAGAGATGTTCTCTTTTCTTTCATGTGGAAACCTCCAGGTCTATCTGCTTGGGTATTTGCCTTTTTTTCCTCCTATGTCTCCAGATGTGTGTTAAAAAGTGACTAATCTTTGTGGCAGTCTGCACATCACATCTATCTCTCAAATTATGTTAACACTTCCAAGCACCCAGTGTCTTTTTCCTCCTAGCCAGATCTTTTTATTAAATGCTTTACCCTTTAGCTATGGTCAAATATTTTGTGTGGCACCATATCAAAAGCTTTGCGAAGGTCAAGAGTCGGCAATGTATATACTCATTACTCTGTTTTTACTCTTCTTCATATAGTTTTCTGAAATTTTAACTTCTGGTTCCCAATTAAATATATCAAAAAGGAAGGTGAGCCAAAAGTCCCCTTGGAAAAAGTAGTACTTAGTGTTTATTTAATGTTTAGAATCTCTCCAGTTTTATTAGAAATAAGCTTTACCTGGGGTTTGATGGCAACTATTGAAGGAAGCTATGTGGGGAACACTAACTCAAGAGCTTTGAAAGGACACCTTCTACAGCCAGTGAGTCACAGATTTTGAACCAACACTCATGATATAGTACCTGCTGAGACTTGATTTTTTATTTTATTTGCTAAGGCTTTTAAGAGTCGGAAAGCTTTTAAAGGAACTATGCCCCACAATTGTCCTCATATACCTAACGTCAAAATGAACCAGGTGGAATTATATAAAATGGGTTTTTTAAAATCCTTGAGGTTACAACTTCATGTTAATAATGCTTATTTTGGGAGGAGAAAAAAATAAGGAAGGGAGTTTTCTGCAGTCATAAGTGCTCTGAGACCAAAGGAACATTTAATGGAGTTGGGCTGGCTCAACTGGTTTAGTTAATGAAATGAACAGGGCAGATTGTAAGGAGCTGTTATTGAATGATAGAATTACAAAATCTGAACATTGAGACCCAGGAAGATTTTTTTAAAAAAGCTTCAAACTCTGTTCTATCAAGCTCATCAAAAATAATAATAATAAGCATTTGTTAAATGATTACATATCAAACACTACACTAAGTACCAGGAATTTTTTTTAAAGGCAAGAAGATAGGTCTTGTCTTCAAAGTACTCATATTCTAATGGAGGAAATTACATGAAAACGACTAAATACATACATGTGCCAAGGAAATGAGAGGTAATCTTAGAGGGAAGATACTAAACGGGGGTGCGGGGGAGGGATAAGAAAAGGCTTTTTACAGAAGGTGAGATTGAAACTGTCTTGAAGGAGGCCAGGGAGGACAGGAGGTAAAGTGAGGAGGTATGGCATGCCAGACACACTGTAAATTAATGGAGTTGGGAAATGGAATGTTGTGTTTGAAGAACAACAGCTAGGCCAATGTCTTTGGATCACAGAGCATGCAGAGGTGACTAAAGTGGAAAGACTGGAAGGGTAGGAGGTTGTGAAGTACTTTAGAAGTCAAACATGAGATTTTGTATCTGATGCTAGAGTTAATTGGAATCCACTGGAGTCTGTGGAGTAGAGTGGAGTGGGGAGAGGTGACAGGGTCAGACTTGTGCTTAGGACGATATCACTTTGATGGCCAAGTAGAGGACGAGAGTACCTTGTACAGTAAATAACCACATGAATCCCAACAACTTTGTCCTTCTCTAAGGTCAAATATATAGAAACTACACATGGCCTTTTGGGTCTTACAGAACTCTGAAAGCTATAGACAGCCAAATACTATTCATGTTTTCAAAAAGGGGAATACAAGCTTCTTGAAGGTTCAGACTGTTTCATTTTTTATCCTTATATCTCAAATGCCCCTTATTCTCCCTGGGCTTCAATTTTCTCATCTGTAAAATTATAAGACAGGACTATATAGCCTCTGGGAACCCTTCCACCTATAAATCCATAATCCTATAAGAGGTATCTAATATGTAAATTAAATGTGTGTAGTAAAAGAAAAGAGGTTGGAGGACCTCCTTGTCCTTTCGTAAAGTCTGTTTGGATTGCCCTTATGGTGGCAGGGTTCCATAGAGAAATTTCAGGCATCATTTGATATAAAAACTAAAGGAAAATGTTCCTGAACCTGTAAGGGTAACACCTATGGCAAAATGTTGGTATGCCTGTATAGAGACATCTAGAAACTTTGTCTATACTCAGGTGATGGATTATTTGTTTATTTTTGTTTTGTTTTGTTTTGATCTTTGGAGCAGGGAAGGCAAGGCTTCCCAAGGTCACATAGCTAATAAGCGTCAAGTGTCTGAGACTGGATGTGAACTTGGGCCATCCTGATTCCAGGACTGGTGCTCTATTCACTTTGCTACCTACCTGCCCTTTTTTTGTTCTATTTTCTTTTCTTTCTTTCTTTCTTTTTTTCCTTTTTTTTTTGGAGGGGGGAAGGCAGGGCAATTGGGGTTAAGTGACTTGCCCAAGGTCCCATGGCTAGTTTTTGTGTTAAGTGTCTGAGGCCAGATTTGAACTCAGGTCCCTCTGACTCCAGGGCCGGCACTCTATTCACTGTGCCACCTAGCCCCCGCTTATTTTCTTTTTCTTTTTTGGAGGTGAAAGGATTATTTATAGTGGGAAGCATGGGAGAATTTTGCTCAGGATACTTTGTTTCTCCCCTAAAGGGTGAGTTGGTAGCTTCCAATTGACCACAGGTCTCTAATGCCTGTGGGGAAAGCCCTACATATTCTGAAATCTCCATTGTGACAAAGCTTTTCTTCTGACCTGGGAACCTTGATTTTTTCTTTCAAATTAATCAATAATTCAACCTAGAGAGTTCCAGTTTTGTTGTTGTACTTGATACATAGATGAACCCTGAATAGAGGTAACTGTTGGGGAATGTTCTTCACTAAGAGGAACAGGACCTTTTGGGAAAGACAAACCCATCAGTGGGTGTCTGATGACTGTAGATCCAATGTAACAGCCCAGACTTAAAGTTAAGAAATGTATTTGTCTGCTAAGGAAGAATGAATGAATAATAGCTTCAGCTTCCTATGGTACAGATTTGGTTTTTGTAACCTTTCAGGCTCATGTAGAATAAACAGACAATCAACAACATTCTGCAACAATTCAGGATAGGTAAGTAAAACATTTCACAGGAAGAGGAGGGGGAGAGAAGTAGTATAATTAGCCAAGAGAGAAAAGGGGAATATGTGGAATGCAACTTATATTATTTATTGTCAAAATAAGAAAACATTCCTTGTTCAAAGGCAAAAGACAAGGGGAAGTGACAGAATATTTTTACAATTTTAAATGAAGTTCTTATAGACAAAATTGTAGTTCTCTTATCCAAGGACAACAAGTAGTTGTTACCATAATGGATTAGACCAGGGATCAGCAAACTATGTCCCAAGTGCCAAATTTTGTCTTCTGCTTGTTTTCATACGGTAAAATGTAAAGACCATTCTTGGTTCATAGGCCATAAAAAACAGGTAACAGGTTGGATCTGGCTCAAAGACTACAGTTTGTTAACCCCTGCAGTAAGACTATCTGCTTTACTGTCCTTGTATAGTTTATTATATGTTATTTCTTCTTCAATATATATTGAAGACTCTGTAATATTTAACTACCAGATTATAATATTTAATAACCAAGTGGTAGAGGAATTAGTCCATCAAAACTTTACAAAATAATCATAGTTCCTATTCTTTCCTCACATATCTCTCCATGAGACAGAAAGAGGGTAAAAGCTGAAGCTTACCTGGAGCTAGTAAACCCATGATAACAGGCTCTCCATACAGAAGACAGAAGCAAAACATTTATTCCGACACCAGAAAACCAAATCCCAACACCAGGAAATCAAATTCATCATAGCAACAAAGAAGTTAATATACCATAACACAGCAGGGAGTCACACCATCCATTAACCTACCCACAAACCAGCACTCACAAGCTTAGCTGTCTATTTGCATGAGAGTCCTCCCTCATATACCATCTAGCTGCTCTGACCCCAGCTTCCTGTGGGCTTTGCTCTACCTTCAGCAAACTCCTCCTACCACAGGTTCCATGAGATTATATTCAGCCTATTAGGGGGCAGGGAAGATCTTCAAATCAGGGGACGTTTTCAAATTCTTTTAGGCATATTACAAGGCAGGGAAGATCTTCAAATTACCATTACCATGGGGGCAGAGCCAAGATGGCGGCATAGAAGCAGTAAAGCACCGCAGCTCCCACACAAACACGCTAAAAAACTCATAAAATGGGACTCTAAACAGATTTGCAAGCTCCAAAACTTTCCAAAAGACAAAAAGCACATCTGTTGCTACAGGCAGCTCAGCAGGCAGGGCTCTTCACAGCAGTCTGGGAGCCCCGGCCGAAACCCCAGGGCATTGGGCGGGGAGCCGCATCTATAGGAGAGCAGATCGGCTGCACTGGAGGCACAGTTACCACATCTATCAGGCCAGAAGACAAAAAGGCTAAGAGAAAGGTCAGTGGATTTTGCTAATTTGGGAGGAGAAGAGCAGCTGCAGCCAAACTGCTCCCAGGGCAAGGAAGCAGTGGGAGACGGCAGTAGCAGCAGGAACAGAGCAGCAGCAG
>CM053595.1:229595177-229624403 GCA_028646575.1 Pseudocheirus occidentalis
CTCTGTGGAACTCTGCTTACTGGAGGGGGAAAGCTCTGTCCCAAATTGCTGGGGCCTTCACAGCTGCCGGAGCTATTAGTGGGATGTTGCAGACCCCCCCCCCAGCTTTGGCTCACTGAAAGCGCACCCCAGGACCACCACTCAAGACCATGATCCAGATCCAGGCCGCTCAACGCAAGAGCCCTTGGCCCTGATGGATTGACTCAGCCTCCCTACTATCTGCAGGCCAAGGGCTCTGAAGCAGCCCAGTGGAGGCCGCTGCTGCTTTCAGCCATTCCTGCTACCACAGCTGCCTCCCACTGCTTCCTTGCCCTGGGAGCAGTTTGGCCAGGCCCGCTCTTCTCCTCCCGAGTTAGCAAAATCCACTGACCTTTCTCTTAGCCTTTTTTTCTTCTGGCCTGATAAATGTGGTAACTGTGCCTCCAGTGCAGCCGATCTGCTCTCCTATAGACGCGGCTCCCTGCCCGATGCCCTGGGGCCTGAAGCGGCCGGGGTTTTGGCTGTGGCTCCCAGACTGCTGCAAAGAGCCCTACCTGCTGAGCTGTCTGTAGCAACAGATGTGCCTTCTGTCTTTTGGAGAGTTTTGGAGCTTGAAAATCTGTTTAGAGTCCCATTTTATGCGTTTTTTAGCATGTTTGTGTGGGAGCTGCGGTGCTTTGCTGCTTCTACGCCGCCATCTTGGCTCCGCTCCCCCAGATGTGGTGTTTTTCAAGCATAAAGTTACTGATTGAAATGTTTAAGTCTTAGACTTCACAGAACAAAACCCCTTAATAAAAAAATTTGTTCTGTAAACTTGGACTCAGTAAAAAAGCAGCACCCAAAGACATAGAAGGCCACATGGGGCCTTGAGGGTGCACATTCCCCACCCTGGTATAAGACAATGCAATACAAGCATACCTCATTTTTACTCCACTTTACAGTTAGTACATTTTTATAAATTGGAGAGGTGTGTGTGATGCAGGCAACCCTGCATCAAGTAAGTCTATCAGAGCCAATTTTCAAATATAGCATGTGTTCACATCATATCTCTGTGTCACGTTTTGGTAATTCTCTTAATATTTCAAACTTGTTCGTAATTATTATATTCGTTATGGTGGTGTGTGATTAGTGATCTTTGATGTTACTATTGTAATTGTTTCAGGGAGCCACAAATTGTACCCATATAAGACAGTGAACTTAATTGATAAATGCTGTGTGTGTTCTGACTGCTCCACTAACCTACATTCCCCAGTCTCTCTTTTCTTGGGCCTTCCTATTTCCTGAGACAGAACAATATTGAAATTAGGCCAAGTAATAACCCTACAGAGGCCTCTAAGTGTTCAGTTGAAAGAAAGGGTCAATCTATGTGGCAAACTTCATTGTTGTCTTTTTTTCAGAAATTGCCATAGCCACCCCAAAAACATTATGACTGATTGAAGGCTCAGATGATGGTTAGCATTTTTTGGCAATAAATTATTTTTTAAATTAAGGCATGTATAGTTTTTGAGCCATAATACTACTGTACATTTAATAGACTACAATATAGTATAAATATAAGTTTTATATGCACTGGGAAACCAAAAAATTTCTATGATTTACTTTAATGTGGTACTCTGAAAATGAACCTGCCATATTTCCAAGGTAAATAGAAAATTTCTTCAGAGAAGAAATTTTTGGTGACCTCTCCACTTCCCTTCTTTCCCCTCTCTTTTCTTCTTCTCTCCCTCCCAACACTCACTCAACCCCCCCCCCCCCCGACCCCCA
Source organism: Pseudocheirus occidentalis (assembly GCA_028646575.1). Taxonomy (NCBI): domain Eukaryota; kingdom Metazoa; phylum Chordata; class Mammalia; order Diprotodontia; family Pseudocheiridae; genus Pseudocheirus; species Pseudocheirus occidentalis. The sequence continues at coordinate 229,596,921 of CM053595.1, forward strand.
CTCCCTCATGCACGGCAGGGACAATAGGGATAGAAATCAAATATCAGGGAATAGCAGGTACACCTGTTTGACTGAAACACAGAGAAATAGATATAAAGTAAGCCTGGAAAGATAGTCTGGAAGCCAGATTTCACTTTAAGTCACATTATGTTCCCACCATAATCCAGTCAACTATGAGACTCACCCTTTTATGGATCTACCAGGATTAGAGGCCAAGTGAGTCAATTACACTCCGGTCCAGGACTCACCCTGAGGTAAAGAGGTTTGGACTAGAAGACATTTGAGTCACTGTTCATTGTAGCTACCCATATCCAGCCCTTCTCAGATCATCTATATTCTCCAGCTGTCCACCACGACACCAGATCGCAGGTAAAAAGCCATAGGTATCTTGTCCTGGTATATGTACGGTATCTCATGTACTGAAGAGGTATCCACAAAGAGAGTTAGAGTTGCCCTGGAGACCCCAAAATACCAACACGCCAGGTCCTGCCAAAAGAATTCGACTCAAGTGATGAGTTTGGGGAGGGTCTTCAGGAGGAGTTAATGAGGTCAATGCAAGGGTGAATTGATATTTTGATAGGCTCAAGGGTGGGAAGTAGATGAACAATGGAGGGCTAGGCTAGTAACAGAGGTTTGGGCCCAGCCACAATGAAATACTTATGGCCTCTGCAAATGCCTCATCAAGTGGGAAGATTTAATCAGACTTCAAGGGGTTTCCCAAAGCCTGTACCTCAAAGATTCAAGGAAAGCTCAAGGGGGCTCCCAGAGCCTGCACCCCATCAGTACCACTATCAACACCATCTCCAATCTCTGCTTTCCATTTCTTGCTCAGAGAACAATAATCAAACAATATTACCACTGCTTTTGAAAAGTATGATGATCTACTCACAATCTTGGGAGTTCGCCTATTTCCTTTTACCATAATTCTCTTATGTGTGTAGTAGCCCTCTCCTACCATTGGCAGGTAAGCTCCTTGAGGAAAAGGACTCCCTTACTTCTGTATTTGTATTTGTAATGTCTGGCACATAGTAAGCACTTAATAAATGTTTGTCAATTGATTGGTTGATAATAGTTTTCCAGATGTTTTACTCTCAACAGTTCTATAAGGTAGGTATCATAAATATTACATCTCCCACTTTACAAATGAAGAAACCAAGGCTGATAGAGGTTATGTGACTTGACCAGTGCCAGAAAGATAGAAACTAACAACCACAGACTTTTAAACTCAGCTATTCTGACTTCATGCCAAGAACTATGTCCACAGTATCACAATTCTTATTGGCATCATAGGGTATCGCAAAACACCCAAGGCTTCATAATATCCCAATTAATTTTTCCATAAATATCTTTCAACTAAATCTGAAGAACTAGAATTCTTCTGGTTCAAGTAAAACTCTCAGGATAGGAGCAGAAATTGTCACCAAGCTATTTTGGGGATGGGTTTGCGATTGGGTACTATAATTATGTGAGCTAATAAAATATTCATAAAGCTCACAGGTTCAGCTAAAAATAACTTTATCCTTTACACTATGACCTCTTCTGGCCAACATATTTTTAATTTCAATTACCTTCCATAAGATTTAATTTTTTAAAATTAACCTTCCCACACACATACCCCACCTCCCATAATTAATGATCACTTAGTTTCTTTCCTATGTTCTGGCTCCCATACCACAAGGGGGGAAAAAAAATCAGAAAAACAAATCCCTTGTAACTAATATACATAGTCAAATAAAACAAAGTAGCTACACACAAGACTTCTTAAAAGAAGATACTTCAAACTTCATTTGCTCCTTCAGATATGCAATACTCGAGTGAATTATCATCTCATAGTTCTGGACAGACATTTTCTCCCACAGTGAAGGCTACATCCCAATTATTCCCTGACTGTTCTCTTCAACTTTTGTCTGTTCCTTGCATCAGTTTACTACTGTCCACTTAGCTTGCTGAAAATTATCCGTTTTGATATCTGAAGGATACCAGAGTTATCCCTTGCTTGCCCTTACCAAGTCATGTCCCTTTTTTTTTTTCCAAATCCTTGTTAACACCATTTGGGGGGTTTCTTATCCATAGATCTTTATGGATTCCAGCCTGTTCTACTAAATGCCTATCCACTGCCCTCTGAATAATACTCATTTTTCATTCTTTGGGGACTGTGGAGTTTCTATAACTCACAGCCATACAATACTACTGACTAGCTTAACCTAACCTTTAACCCAAAAGATGTAGTGCTGTTATTATTGTTGCTTTTTAAGTATATCTTTTCATATGAAAATTTGGAATAAATATGTACTATTTGAAACCCACTTAAGGGGAAGTTCTGTATCAGAATCATATCTACTTGGAAGCGCTGATGGCAGACTAGATCCTGCTGCTTCAAGGAGGGTCAAGGACATGCTTTGAAATCAAGCCACCTTCCTGCTATTCATAAAAATGAAAGCAAACAGCAGATGACTACATTCCATTATGGCCAGGAACAAAAAGTTATTTACCCTTAATTAGACATTTCGGATCTGTTCAGATTTTTTTAAATGTTTCACTTAAAGCAATAGACTAAAATGCTTTTTAGAATTACCTCCATGCCACCCACAGCCATTATTACTGGGTAGTATTTTCTTTTTGTAAAAACTGTAGACCAGATGGGGGCTGCTGGTACTTCAAATGATCAGTGGGGTTGAATTCAATTAGTGCTTTTGCTAAATGGTGCCTGCAGGAAGTTTAAGATGTAAAAATATGTCCCACTCCAGAATCATGTAGCTTTCTTCACTGCCATCCTCCTACTGACATCCAGGGTCTGAAACACTGAAAATATTCCACGGGGTCCCTTAGTTAAAAAGGCTTCTCTCTCCACCCCCTCCATAGAGTTTTCTCTCTTTCCCAGCAACCATCCAATTTCTGTCACAGCAAATTGTCTAGGGCTTTATTTTTTCCTTTAACAAGTACAGCATGACTTCAGTTTGAAATCTGAAAGCTATGTTATCCTCTTGGTCCAGTCCTGGCCTCGGGCACACACTGAGTAAATATGAGGTTAATGAAAAATTTGGAAAATAGGTTTTCTGTGGCAAAGTTAAATGTACTGGGGCTATTTAACTCAAAGAAGAGAAGGCTGAGGGATAAGAATACTGTAGTAGTTTTCCAGTAAATTATGAGTCCAAGGAAGATGGGAACTAGCTGTCCATCTTCAAAGGATGCAAGATGAAAGGGAAAATACAAGAGACAGTAGATGGGATTGAAGTTAGAATTTAAGAAGATCTCCTTGCAAATGACTGTTTGGGTGTTAGTTTGCTTTTTTTTTTCACCACAGTGGGTTACTTGAGGAGAGTTTAAGTTTGTTTACTTTTAAGGATTTTGTAAAATAAAAATGTAATGGAAGCTACTTAAGTCAGTGACTGTTCGATTTTTCTATTTATATTTCTCGTGCCTAGCACAGGGCCTTGAAAGTAGTAGGTACTTAAAAGATGCACATTGAGTTATCTGATAAAAGAATCATGTGTCACCAAATAATAAATACCATAGCTAAAATGTATATAGCACCTTAATAGCACCTTACAGACATTATTATCTCATTTAATCCTCACAATAATCCCATGAGGTAATTACCAGGAATATTATTATCATATTCATTTTACAGATGAGGAAATAGAGATCAAAAATGACTAGTCAGGTGTCTAGAACCAGAGGTAGGATTTGAATCCATCTTTCTCCTAGTTATACCATGACTCAGTAATTGACTGTGCTTTGCCATCATCCCATGATCAAATAGAAAATCTGCTAGCTGGTTTTCAAAATCCATCATAACCTAGCCTCCTACCCCCACCCTTCTAACACCTTACTCCCCTTAATATAGTATTCAATCCACTGAAATTGGCTTCCTTGCTGTTCCACAGATACTCCATCTCTTAGCTGTTGGTATTTTTTCTTACTGTCCCTCATGCCTAGGATGCTCTCTCTCCTCTATTTTCTGGCTTCCCTGGCTCGCTTCAAGTCCCAACTATAATTTCATCTTCTGTACCAATCCTTGCTCTAGATAGTAAGCACTTAGAGGGAAAGTGTCATTTTAATCTTTAGAGCCGATCATGTAATCGACATTAAATAAATATCTGATCAAATGAATACTTTTGCCTCTTGTCTTACTATTTACCTGTTCATATTTTTCAAGATAAAAAAAATCCTTTAATCTAAACAATAAAATCCTTTCCAGTATTCACATTGATTTAGATTTAGATTTTAGAGTCATTTACTGATATCAACTTATTAGCAAGTGTTAATAGTATCCTGCTACACACATAACATATAGAAATAATTTCAACACTGTGTCCCTGTTCCATGGCACCTAGTAAAGTAGTAGGCATCAATTAGAATACTACCCTTAATCCCAGACTGGTGGTTTGATTGCTATCCCTTTCCCTGAATTGTCAATAGGATAGAGTTGAATGAAAATCATGTTCGAATTACTTTAAGAAACTTACTTGCAAGGTTGTTAAAACTTTACTTACTTTGTTACCCATTCAGCTTCCTGCCAATTTTATCCTGACGGATTTGGAGCTGGGGCTTAGTACTCTTTGTGTTAAAGCATTATGATTTTGCTGTTATCCCATGAAACAGTCTTTTCACAATTAGCCATTGATCCAGCAGTTAGTACCATAATAAGAGGACTCTAATTCCCTGCTCCTTGAGGCAATCACTCCACAGAGAAACTCTTCAGCAACATGGGCTCTTTCTGCCACACATCTTAACAGAATAATGGACATCAAGTTTACAGACAATTTCCACAAGTGAAATGGGGAAGGATTTCAACTTTAATTCATTAGGAATCTTAGAATTTTCACTAAACTGGTTCAACTATCCTTTATATCCATACTAATAACTAACATTTTTTGAAGGCTTTTACAGTTTGCAAAGTTCTTATACAGCACAGGTGTTATCCCCATTTTACAGATGAGGAAACAGATTCCAAGTGTTTAAGTGGCCTGCCCACAGTACCACTTTAAGTATTAATTGAGAGATGTAAAATTAAACTGAGCTTTTTCTACTGAATTATGGTATATTCTTAATTTTTGACTATATTACCTTCAAGTGTATACAGTAATTCAATGAGCTAACAAAATGTGACTTCATTCTAATCCATTTAGCATCTTTAAAAAATACCATATAGGTTCACTTAGTAAATCAATCAAGAATTTTTAAAGCATTAAAGCATGTTTTCTTTTTTTAATTCAAATTTTCTTTTTAAAATTTTAATTTTTTTAATTTAATTTTTAGATTTCTTATTTTGGGTTCCAAATTCGCTTTCTCTATTCCCTCTCCTACCTATTGAGATGGTAATATATATGATACTCATGTACATATAAAATCAAAGCATGTTTTCTTAAGGATGGGGGAGACTTGGGTATATTTGAAGACAATAGTAAAGAGACCAGTTGATAGGGAGAAGATGCAGATTACAGAAAGAGGGATGGCTGAAGTTTGGCTCTGGCAAGGAGAATGGCCAATTCTTTGTCAGAGACTGAGAGAAAGGAGGAGACACTAGAGGGTATTCTCAAGATGTTTTGAGGTGAAGAAAATGGAAGAAGCAGAAGCTCACAAAGAATGAATTTTCTCAGAAAAGTAAGATACAACTTCCTCAACTAAAGTATAGGGCTAGGAAGGAGAAGCTTTGAGGAGAGGAAAAAAAGTTCTGAAATACATTGTGTCGAGAGTGAGATAGGGAATCAGGGAGGAATAAAAGTACTTCCTAGCTTCAGTAAGGGTCCAGTTGAAGTGGCACAACAAGAATTTATAATGTACCCAGCAGGCATGGTTTAGGGACTTCCTCCAGCTCCATTCAGCAAACCTATGAGTAGCAGCTGAGGAGGCAGATTGTGCAAGTAATTCAGGGCAGAGGTTTGGCAAAAGATAAGCAATGATAAGATGAAGGGATGAGGTATTCAAAAAGAGAGGAGAGCATGACGTTGAAATAGCGAGGAACTGTGCCAGGCACAGAGAACATGTTAAAACAAACCAACAGTCTCTTCCCTCATAGAACTTAAATTCTACTGAGAGGAGGAGAATGCAATGCATATGCAGATACACGTTAATTTGGGGATGGGGACAGAGTTTACAATTTTAATTTAATTAAATTCAACAAGCATTTATTGACTAGTCTGTTTTCAGGACCGTCAGGAACAGAGGGTATACAAAAATGGAATGATTAATGATAGAAAGCAAACCTATATTGTTAATCTCAAACTCTGTCACTGTGTGGCCCTAAGAAATCACTTAACCCCTTTAGGACTCAGTTTCTCTATATGTAAAATGAAGGAACTCTGAACTAAATGATTTCTAAAGTCTTTTCTAGTCAAAAATTGTATGAGTCTTTGGTGGTTGCTGTGTTGACCAAAAAGATGAATAATGCACAGTCATTGTCCTCAAAGCAAAATACAAATCTAGTATATTTAACAGATGTTTCAAACTAGATAGAATCTCAAACTTGCTATGTTCACATCAGAAGTTATCTTTCCTTCAATGCTTCTCTCCCTTTCTGAACTTCTAAGTCTCTATCAAGAGTATCTCCATCCTTCCAGTCACCCTGGTTTGCAATATCAGAACAAAATTAGATGTGAGTTTTTACCCAAGTTATATTTTGGTGACTTCCCTATAATAAAATTCTAGAGTGGGGAACAAAGAAAAAATCTGACCCTCTTGGAATCAGCCCCTGTAGATGTGGGCTGATGGGTGGGGAGGGGGTGTTAACTGGGACATATGATAAAAGATAGGAATGATAAAAATTTGTTAGGAGATACTAAACAGAGGACTATAGAAGGATGAAAAATCAAAAAGTATGTACTACCTTTTTAATTAGAGGACTGAGAGTGTTATTAGGGATGAACTTCTTAGTTTTTTGGGTTTGGGGGTAAACAACTGAATTTAATCTTCCATTGCAATGGAAGAAATTAATACATACTCAGACTATTTAGCTAACAGCCTGGCAAGCCCATCAGATGGCAGGTCGAGGTAAAAGTAGATACTTCACAGAGTTCGTAGCTTTGGATTGGCTAGGTGGGGGAATTGGAGTTTGGAATGTTGCATAGGTTGGCAGAAGCGGTTGTTGAGTCAGTTGGTATTGCTTAACTGTTCTTAACTGTTTTTCTTTGCACAAAGAGATTCACTGGACTGGGTAGGCAGAGGGGAAAGGGAAGAAGAGAAGGGAAAGGTACAAAGAGCAAAACTTCAACTACGTCCTTCTCCATCTTCATGGGATACTGTCCTACTCAGAATCCCATCATTCATCTTTGTCTTATTTAAGCTAAAATCTGAAGAAAACATGTTTTTTATTTGGGGAGAGATGTATACTACAGATTACATCCCAGGGTTATGAAAGAATTTATAAGTGCAATCACTGTAATGCCACTGTATGAAACCTTTGAGAAACTTTGGAGCACAGGAGAAAGACCAGAGGCTTGTGGACAATTTCCAAAAGGAGGGGACAGGTTGGATTCTACAAACTGGTAAGTTTGATAACCCTGCCTGGCAACATCCCATAAATGATATTAAGTGGATGGACTATGAGCATTTGGAAACTGAAATAGAACAAATTATCACCGAAAAAACCACACTTATTTGACAGGATCACTAAACTAGTAGATTAGGTATATAAGGTAAATAGCATATTGCAGATTTCAGAAATATCCTGTAAATCATAGCAATGGATCACAGATTTAGAGCTGGAAGGCACTTTGGAGTAATCTAATCCAAGCTCATCGTTTTACAGGCGCCCAGTGAGGTTACGTGAGTAACGCAAGGTCAAGCAGGTAGTTAAATGGCAAAGGAAAGATTTGAATGTAGGTCCTCTGGCAAAGTCTCTCATATCTTTGGGGACAAAATGGAAAATTACAGAGTTCATGATAGCACATTAGGTAAAATCATATTTGGTTAAATGATAGACCCAAAAGATATTTCTTTAGCTAGGGATCAGCCTGATAGGTATTTATTCAACAAGAACTTTTTTAATGTCTCCTATGTCCTAGGAATTGTGTTAAATGCCATGGATAATTACAAAGTAAAAAATGAAAGAAAGTATCTGCACTCAGAGAATATCTATTCCTCACGGTGGTTCTCAACCTTAATGCTGCAACCCTTTAATACAGTTCCTCATGTTGTGATGGCCCCCAACCATAAAATTATTTTTGTTGCTACTTCGTAACTATAATTTTGCTACTGTTATGAATTGTAATGTAAATATCTGATATGCAGGATGTGTTTTCATTGTTACAAATTGAACATAACCCACAGGTTGAGATCTGCTGCTCTAGGAGAAAACATTTAACAGAATAAGTAAACAAAAATATATTCAAAATAAATGCAAAGTAATTTAGGTGGAAAAATTACTAAAAGGGAGAAAGCTTCAGGAAAGGTCCTTTGTAGAAGGTGGCACCTTAAAGAGAACCAGACATTCTAAGAGACAGTGTGGGGAGAGCATTCCAGGCATGGAGTATAGTCTGTGCGATGGTACACAAGTATGGGATAGAATAGTATATATACAAGGACAGTACATAAATTAGTTTGGCTGTAATATAGAGTGCATGAGAGTGATTAATATACAATAAATCTTTAAAATGGGAGCCCTACTGTAAAGCATTTTAAGTGCCAAACAGCTTTCTATTTTATTCTAGAAATAATATGGGACTACTTGGGATTCTGGAATAAGAAACTGATAGAGGTCTACTTGTACTTTAGGAAAATTAATGTGGCAGCTGGAGGATGTCTTAGAGAGGATCCTAGAGGCAAGGAAGATCAATTATGTGGCTATTGTAGCAGTCTAGAAAAGGGCTGAAATAACATAACACTGAGAAAACAAACAACTTTGAAAGCTATAAGAACTATGATCAATTCAATGATAATTCATGATTTCAGAAGACTGTCATGAAATATGTGATCCATCTCAGGGACAGAATGAATATATGGAACACTGACTACCATAGTGTTCACTTACCTGGAACGACAAGAAGGTTACATTTCACCCCTCTCCCAAGGATCTCCAGTATCCTTAAGGGAAATGGGGGTAGGGGGGTGAATGTGAGGGGGGGTTGGTATCTAAGTTCTCTGCAAATGGCTCCAGACCTCACTGATGTTGTTCCCTAAATTGTAGAAGGAGGTCAGTTGCATTAGCTACTAATAGATAAGATTTTACACAAATAATTATTTGAGAAGATATAATTACAAATGTAAATATTCCCTATCCCATACACATAGGAGTCATAATCTCCCTATCCCACTCACCCCCCCCTCCCCACAGAACACCACCACTAAATGTTGAGGTTTGGAGTTTAGGGGGTGCTTGAGACCTCAATATACTGACACACGGGATCCTGCAGACTGAATTTGACTCAGGCCTTCTTTCAGACAAAGTGAAACAAAGTTTATTAAAGATTTGCTATAACGGGTAGACTCTTAAGTAGCCTAAGTATTTGTGACACTTGTACTGACAAGTGGGTCAGAACAAATTAACAGAGAAAGAATGTGAGCTAGATTGAATCTCAGTTGCTTCCTGGAGACAAAAATGGAGCTTATATACAGAAAGATTGTAGGAGGGATCTAGAGTGAGAGCCGTGTAGAGGAAGGGTTTGGGAGGGTTTTGAGTAGGAGTCAGAGGATCTTGATGGGAATGAGGTCAGACTCCAAGAACCAAGAGAATTTTGATGGGATCAAGAGTGGGAAACAGCTTGAGGTAACAGGCAATTGAGGGTTAGGCTAGTTTTAAGGGTAACACATTTGGTCATAGATATTTTGAGGGGATGAAGGGTGAGAGATAGCTGAAGGCTACCTGGAGATAACAGACTATGGAGTGCTAGGCTAGGTTAAGGCTTACAGAGATTCAATCATATTGATAATGAAAGGCTTATGGCCTCTGGGGAACACTGGATCAAGTGGAAAGATTCAAGAGGGTTCCCAGAGCCTAAACCCCATCATTACCACCACCTATGGAGCATAGTCCCAGTTCAGCACACCATAGGGACTTATAAGCTATATAGTTTAAGAAATGGGGACTCACGGATTATCTTGGAAGCTGTAAAAGTAGTCACCATCACCAACCCCCACCTCCATCCAATTTGCAAATCTGTTCATTTGAAGACTTAGAACATATGCTAGGTATGAATATCTTTAAAGTTGAAGTGATATGGTTACCCATAAAGAGGATTAGGGTTGCACATATACAGAAAAGTTGTGGGAGGAATCTAGGGGTGGTCTAGAGAAAGAGTTTGAGGAGGCTCTTCAGGGGGAGTCAGATGAGGTCAGACTCCAGTAATTAATTTGGGGAGTGTCTTCAGGAATCAGATGACATCAAGCCTCCAGTAATGAATGATTAAGGTTGGGAAGTTACCTGGAGACCACAGACAGTGTTGGGCCAGGCCAGTTCAAGGGTGGGAATTGGAGCATCAGCATCGGGGTGGGAAACTGTTGGAACAAAGGAGGTCTAAAGACCGCATTTGAACACAGGTCTTCCTGACTCCAGGGTCGATGCTCTACTCAATGTGCTACCCAGCCGCCCCTTGGTTTCTCTTTTGTATTTGTATCCCCTGAGGTTAGCACGGAGCCCAGCACTATTTCATTAATTTATTCTTCATTATGATGGTGTGGATAGGTCTAAAATTCTAAGATTCTGGCATTTATCACGTCTCTCTCCCTGCTTCAGTGAAAGAAATCCTTGTGTAATGTCCAAAACATTATCCTTCCCAATGAATCCAACCCTCTTGTAATTTCTTCTTTCTAATGGCAACATCATCCACCCTGATTCCCAACAATCATTCCCATTCAATCACTCAATGATAAGTCTTATAAATTTTACCTACACAATATCTCTTCCATCCATCTCTTTATTCACACAGCCCCCGGCCTAATTAATGACCTCATTACCTATTGCCTAGGGATGTTTATCCATTTCATCCTTCATGACCCCATTTGGGGTTTTCCTGGCAAAAATACCAGAGTAGTTTGCCATTTCCTTCTCCCAGCTCATTTTACAGAGGACAAAACTGAAGTAAAGTAGGGTTGAGTTGCCCAGGGTTACCCAGGGAGCAAGTTTCTGGGGCCACATTTGAACTCAGGTCTTCTCAACTTGAGGCCCAGTGTTCCATCCACTTCAAAACCTAGATGGATATATAAACCAGCTCATAAATGTATGTGATCTGTGATCTCAGTGATTAGAGAGTTACTTCAAACGATGCACATCACAATTAATGAATTCACTCTGAACATCACTAGGAAAACCAGAAGTCATAAAATCACTCCGAAAAATCAGATTTTTCACAGTGAAAATGAAGATCATTTTGAAAATTTGCCAAGGGAATTTACTCAAAGTTCTGAGGAGACATTTGCGTGTCTATAGGAAATCACCAAAGCTGCAGTTTTATCAATGTATCTTCTAGGGAAGGAACTTTCTTCAAGCAATGCAGATTTTCAATTTTCCCAGAAATAATCCTCTTATTTAAGTTGCCTAGAGGCACACAGGACTTCTGGGTGGCTCCAAGGACCTAGGTGCAGGAAGATATGAATTCAAATCCTGTCTCAAATAACAGCAATCTTGACCCAGGCCAAGTCACTTAATCTTTTTTCTGCTTCAGTGTCCTTATCTGTAAACTGAGGATAACAGCAACACCTATCTCACAGAATTGTTTTGAGGATAAAATATTTCTAAATAATACTTCTAAAGATAAATATTTCTAAAGATTTTCTTTGTAAACTTTCAAGTCTGACAAAAATGCTAGCTAGCAAGTTATTTACCCAGGGTCACTCAAATAATGGGTATGTAGGAAACAAAAGATAAAATACATTTAGGAAGAAAAATAAACTGTGTATGTCTTTCAGTATGCAGGTGTGCATGCACATGTGTGTGTAGCATGTATGCATGTATGTGGTGTTCAATGACTAGCTGCCTCTAGTGTAAGGACTTGACAGATTCATGTTTGGTGTCCACCTGACACTCAGTTCTCACCTGGGGCTCCAAAGAGCTGTGTAGTCATACCCTGGTAAAATCATCTTGGCAGGCAAGTTAAACCAGGTTGAGGGTAACCAGTGGGCTTCAAACCACAAGGGAGTTAAGGGGGTGTCTACCCCAAGCATGTGAAGACTTCCCCTGATGCATGAGAAAAATTTGCACTAGTATGTGGAACGAGTGAAAACTTCTCAATTTGGGGTTGTTAACCTTCCCTTCCTCCCCCGCCCTTCCATGGCTGCTGTCAATCACTTTTACCTTCCTTTGTCTGTTTTCCCGCCTTGGTGGGACCCTCCCCTCCCCCCCTCTTGTCTTGCTGTCCCAGTTGGGAAGAATTTGGTGAGGTGTGCCTCTCCACCAATGAGAGATGAAACAGTTGGGAAAGGGGGCTTGACTAAGTTAAGTTATAAATTCTGGTTCTACCTTTTGAAATGCACCCTCTCCTCCATGCTCAGGCATGGGGCTGACTGCCCTCTTCTCTCAGGGAAGAGAATAAACTCCTGTTCTCATCCTGAGACATCTGTGTTTACTTTTTTACTAAATTAAGGATGAAGGGTATTTTTCAACCCAAACACTAGGAAGAGCTTAGAGCTTGGTCAGACAATGAATATGTCAAGGTCATCCACTTGCACACAGGGCCATCAACAGTTGTCCTGACTTTTGTCCTGCCACTGGACTTGGATGACTCTGGAAGAGACAGTGAAGACAGTGAGGTTGATGACTTTGTGCAACTCTGCCTCACGTAAATCCAATTCACACACGCATCAAGACATGGCCCCTTGATGTCATTGTTCTTCAAAAACAAAAACAAAGGACAAACAACAATTATATATGTGTGTATGTTTAACATGTCTATACGTATATACATATATATGCATCTGCATGTGGAAAAATAACAGTGTATGTGCACACATAGTATGGATGTTAGATACACACACACTTTTCTAATTCATGTACTTTCCCCCACAAAATGTCCATTCCAAGATGCCTGAGACTCGGCTTGCTCTCTGCATGCCCATCACCCAATCGGTATACAGGTGTGCAGGTGAGCAATCACCAGTGGTTGCTCTTTGAGGACTGTGTGTGTTGGATTCAGTGCGACTCAGATTCAATTTTCAGCTGTGTGGCCCCAGTCAAGTGACTTAACCTCTCCGTGTGTAAAATTTCTCCTTTTATAAGGACAACCACCTCTATTTCACATAGCAGGAGTATCAAGCGTATGTATACAGTGTGTGTGTGGGAGGGGGGGTAGTTTGGTATCAATAATGTGCTTTGCAAACTTTAAAGCTCTCTATAAACGTCAGTTATTATTTCTTTATTGGACTGAATCGCTAGTCCCCTTGGGATTGGGGGACATGGCTCGCCCCACTCAGTGCCACCCTGCAGACAGATAAGTGAAGGAAAGGGTTACAGATATAGAAGGTGCTGGGGTGAATCCACTCTTTCAGCAACCTGAAGCTCTGCCCCTCCCCAGCAGCTCCCGGGCTACGTGCGTACGTCCGCATAACGCTGACGTAAGGGACTGGTCCCGCCCTTCTGCGAGTAGCAGCCAATCACCAGCTTCCTTTTAAGCCGGCGGTTCGGTCAAGATGGCGAAGGCATTCGTGAAGGCCCCCGCTTGGTGGTAGTGCCGGTGTTCTACCCCGCCCCCACCTCCCGGGAAAGATGTGAAGGGAGAAGAAAGAGAAAAGAGTGCGCGGCGGGAGGGGGAGGCCCCGGCTGAGGGACGATGCTGAGTCGGCGGAGGAAGCTCGGGGAATCTCCCGGCCCTAAAGGGTCGCCGGCCCCGCCGCCTCCGCCGACGCCGCCGACCCCCTTGGCCGGGAACGAGGAGAGGCCGCTCGGGGGCCCCGGGCGGCGGCTGCGGGGCCGGCGGCGGGCGCTGAGAGAAGTAGCCCAGGCTTCGGAGAGCTGCGCTCCTGTCAGTAAAAGTGCCGAGGGTGAGGCCTTGGGCGGCCCAGGCGTGGCGGGGCCGCTGCTGCGGGGAGGCAGGCCGTACGCGCGCCTTGGGGGTGCCGGGAGGGGGTCGCTTGGTTCGTTCACTCAGGAAACACCCCCGTCCCCTTCCTCTCCTGCGCCCCAGTCTTTGCCCCTGAACCGCCGTGCGGCTGTGGCGGCGACGCGGCCCTTGAGGCGGACGCTCGGCCTGGGGCCCCGCGGCTTCCGGTCGGTTTGTTGGGGGTGGGGGGAAGAGAAGGAAGCCTCCTGGCCCGCGGGATGCCCGAACCCGCTTAGCCTAGATGCTAGTGTGAACTACGTTGGAATGGGTAGGTCCTGGAGAGGGCGGGCGGGCACGTGCCCGCCCCAGCCATCCCTCCCCCTGGCGCAGAGGAGGCCCTTAGAGCGAGTGGGGCAGACGCCCTCATTTGCACAGCTTTGTTAGGAGCTACAGACCGGTGGTTGTCAATATAACTTGAAAGCGTTTCTTGTTCTTTGAAATTTTCGTTAGAGCATATTACCAGTTACCTGTTTTCTACCCATAAACCCAGCTTAGAGTGCATACAAGTGCTTTTCAATCTTAGAAGGGAGGGATATATATATATATATATATATATATATATATATATATATATATTTTTTTTTTAAGGACCAATTGTAATAATGAGGTTTTTGTCTTCAAGATTTTGTAGTTCAGATCTCCTTCCCGCCCCCCGAAAAAGTAAGACATTAGGTCATAAATTCAAAGGTGGGGAAAAATAAATCCATTTAATAGATAAAAGACTCCTTGATACAACCCTTGATAGAAGAATGTCCAATTCTTAAATTAAGGGAGAGTACCTTTTTGATTCTTGAAATAAGTATTCCAAAATCTTTTTGAACTGGAATATTCTAAATTGGTTCCCATGCCTCAACATAGGGATTTCCTCAAGTGTTTATGCATTGATTTATAAAACATTACAACCTTCATTATTATAATCCTGTTTTGGAAGGAAATTATCAGCCTATCTACAAAGTAACTGAATTAAAGCTATTTAGTTATTGTATCACTCTTACATGAAGTAACCCTTTAAATGCAATAATGTTTATTTTAATTATATTTTATATTTATCCAGAAATGTGCTTATATAAAACTCCAAAGAGATTGTTGCAACCCAGCTTCCGATCACCTTTCAGTTCCCCTTGTAATGAAACTGATGGACAGCAAGAAATATTTTGGGATCCAAATTCTCCAACAACCTGTCAATTAGGTAACTTGTAATTGGAAATACTTCATATAAAACTGATTTTTGATAATATTTGATAGTTGGACTTGAATGATAATTATTTGATAAATAAGGTCAGAAATTTGTGCAGAGCAAATATTTTTATGACAATATCAATCCTTTTCATCAAAAGCATGCTGTGGTATGGAGTAATCATGGACTTAAAGCATAGTATTTAAATTCCCTTTTCAAGGAGTCTTAGTATTAAAAACTTAAATGTTCTTTTATAACCTATGGAAATGCTTTTTCATTTTTAGATGAAAGAAGAAATAAACAGCTTGACAGGAGATGTAGTGTTGCAATTTCAGATATTGTTAACCGTATTGCTCCTCAGGTAAATAAAATTTATAGCTTTATACTTTATTACTAAAGCACTTATTAACTCAGTATCTCTAGTGAAGTCACTTAACATCTGGGAGCCTCACTTCCCTCATCTCTAAAATGGGTATCATTCTCATCCTGTCTCCCTCAAGAAATTGTTGTGAAAAGGGAACTTTATAAACCATGAAACACTATATAGTTATTAAATAGGAAAAGTTTTCCCAACATTATGTTGTCTTTCATACAAATAATTATTTCCTCACCTCTGTATTTTTCTTCACATTACAATAACAGCAGAAAAGATTGATACTTGGTAGATCTGTGTTTTCAGCTCTACTTGTAAGGGATGTTTTAGGATTCTTATTTAACTACCAGTTGGACTAAATGACCTTTGTAGTCCCAGCTCTGAAATTTTGTGATTGGCACAGTCACTTCATATAAACATTGTCAAAATCCATCTGATTTTTTTAACTGATTGTCATTGTTTCAGGTTAAGGAAAAATTATATTTAAAAATCAACTTTGGAGTATTTGACTACATCTACACCAAATTTATACAATCTATTTACCCAGAAATGTTCTTAATACTGATTCTTAAAGACTTGAGTAGTGCGTTAGGATCTTTTACCAAATGAAATAATTTTTTACAAAATAATTTTTTTTCTCCTCTCCCTGTAGTTCTTATTACTAGCACGAGTGAAGTTAAAGTTAAGCACTAAATATCTGTAATGTCAGGAATCAATTAAATTACTTAATTTACATTCTATTAGATTGTTAAGAAATAATAACAAGTCAATGGGAGATTCCTTTTGTCTTACAACTAAACATTTATATCTGCCTTTTTTCCCATTTTCTATAGGGTATCCACACTGAAATAAGCATGATGTATATTTACTAGTAGGTGATAGTTAGCTTCCTCAGCACATGGTTAGAAAGATATCATAGGCTGATTAATGGGGGAGACAGGAAAGTGAAAGAATTTTCCTGGATCCTATAAAATACTTGAAATTATATATAAGCTCTGCATCCTATGTTTGTCTTAGAAATTCATTTTACAAATAGTTTGTTAGTAGTTAAGTAGCATTTATGCCATGTTACCATTTTTCTAATAAGCTAACAAAAAGATCTTCATTAATTGTGTGTGTTTCACGTGAATCAAAGAAGCGCAATAAAATGTTTTTGTATTGGACAGCCTAAACATTGATATATATCTGAGTTAAGTATTGGTCACCTTACCTAAATGGACCCAAAATTATAACACACAAAGAAGTGGCAGCATGGATTTTTCCTTTTAAATTTTATTTTTTAAATTAGGTTTTGTTTTTGAGGGGGGTTTTGGGATGTAATTTTAAAATTTATGAGCTTAAATACCAAAAAAGAACATTTTCATGCTTTCAGCAGAACACAAAAAGATGATTGTTTATGACAGTTTCAATTTCATTTTTTTAAAAAAAGTTAATAAATTCAACATATTACTTTCAAAACTATCTTTGCTTCTGAAGTTCTTTCTGGTCTCTTATGTGCATTTTTTAGAATCTTTTAGTGACTTTTTGGGATTATCATTATTGCCCTTTTCTCCCCCTATTAAAATCTCAGAGAAAGCAAAAGAAAAGAAACCAGATTGGTAACAAATAATCACAGTCAAGCAAAACTAATATACACAATGGTCATGTCTTTTCACTTTATGTCATCACCTTCTGTCAAGAGGTAGGCATTATGCTTCACATTTCCTCTGGTGACATGGTTGATCGTTACTTAGATCAGATTTTCTTTACCTTCCTGCTATCCTTGTATGGATTGTTTTTCCATATAAGATTCTGCTCAGCTTTTCAGGTTAAGTTATTTATGATTGTAATTTCAGAATTGATAGTCCACACAATGTTGGCCCATTTTCAGTGGCTAGATATCGCCAAGACTATCTCCCTGACTCTTTTTAGAATTGTTATGGTAATGCTACCCTCTTAGGAACATACTATTCCATAGCTAGCTGTAGGCCAATTTTGAGGTAAATTAAAAATCACATTCGCCACCTTTCCACCTATTTTACTTAGACTTCTCTTAATAGCCTTTTTATCCCTTTGATCATTCTTATTAAAATAAAATAAGGTGATAACTCTTGTTTTTTAAAAAAAACTTTACCAGTTAACTCATCTAAAATGGTTGAGAGAATATCAGCCAATGTTCAGGAAGTATTTTTAGGAAAACAACCCATCAGTATGTTCTTTAAGGTAAATACTTGGTAATTTTGGTAAATTTGTAAGGTAAACACTTAATTTGGCCCACCTCCTCTCCCTTCCCAGTTGGTATGTATACCAGTAAATTCCATGCATGGAGGCACATAATTAAGGTGTATTCCTGTACCTACATATATAAAAAGCAGTGCCTAAGAACCTAGACTATTGAAAGGTTGATGGCTTCTGATAAATACCTTTCTAAGATGCTGCTTTTTGCTTCTAATGACTTGGGTTTCTTTTTGTTTAGAGTTGTAATCTACTGTTAAATTGTATTCTACTCTTGCATCAGACAGAAATAATGGTGGCCATTCCTCCAGTCCTAGGCACCTAGGTTGTACCATGGTTAGAATGCTGGGCTTGGAGACAGGAAAACCTGAATTCAAGTCCCACATCAGATACTAGCAGTGTGACCTTGAGCAAGTCACTTCATTTCCAGAGTCTCAAATATTCCCAACTACAAAATGAAGATAGTATCATTTACCTTACAAGTTGTTTTGAAGGTCAAGTAAGAAGTCACATAGGGCGTTTTACAAACTTCAAAGCACTATATAAATGCTAACTATTACATGATTTTCTAGTTCCTTGATCGTAAATTTCGTATCAACATTACTTAATACACAATCTTCATATTTTGTATTTGTAATTCCTATTTAGGCACAATTTTTATTTCAAGGGTTATGAAAAACCTCAATTAAATGAAATGAAACACCAAGCATCTTAACATATGGCAGTTTGTTGATAAAGCTGAGACTAGAACTTGTATTTCCTGACTTCTAATTTCTCTACTGTTTTTTTCCATCCAAAGTAAATACATACATAATGAAATACTTCAGCTGGTCGTAGTGGTGCATAATTATAATTCTTTTAATAGGGAGGCCTAAACTAGTGGATCACTTGAGTTTGGGAATTCTTGGCTAGATAGGACAAAATGGATTGGGTGTGTCCGCACTGTTTGACACCTGTTATGATAAGCCTTCATGAATAGATGCCTCCAGACTGCCTATAGAAGGGTTTAGTTGCCCAGGCTGGAAACAAAGCAGGTCAGACCTCTAGCATGGGATTATTCACTTCTGTAGCTGTTACAGTGCTAGCTTGGTTAAAATAGGGTAGTAGAGAGAGAGAATGAGACAAATTACTTCAAATAAATTTGCATTATGTTCAAGATTGATTTTACAAAATATATATCAATTTTTTCACTGATTTTGAATATTACATCACCATTGTTTTATATTTCTAGGGAATTCATTGTCTATTCCTTATGTAAAAAATAAACTATAATTTATACTGTTAGGACATTAGATACAATCATTGTAAACATTTGTGAATCTTAATTTTCAAGGGTGAAAAACCAACAACAGACTCCCTTCTAGACATGTGGATTGGTGAAGGTGCGATTCCATGTACTCCTGTTATAACAAAAATAAAATCTAGAACAAGAACTAGCTATATCAAGTAAGTTCTTTTGTTTTTCTAAACTGATGGTAACTGGATAATTATTGAAAATCTGTTTAAGGTATTGATATATTACCAGGTTTAATATTTCTCCTTAATTTTCTCTTTTTAAATTTAGTTTGAAGATATTGAGGTGTTTAAACTATACTATTTAACTTCACAGTAATTTTTTTTAAAAACTATATTTAGACTAGTTCCTAAGTATCTAAATTTTTCTTATGGTTATTTTGCAGGTGTAAAGCACAGAGTAGTGAAGAAGAACTTATAAAATTGGCTAAACAATTTGATAAAAACATGGTGGAGCTAGATGTAAGACAGGAACAAGACAGTGAGACTCGTGATTTTGTCCAGACAATTTCAGAAGCACAGACTTTAAATAATTATAAAGATGACGCACAGATACAAGCTCTGCATTCAGTCTCTGATGAAGTTCCTGAAGCAAATATTGTTGTGACAGTAAAAAGGAACTCCAGTATTTCTAAGGAAGAACATCTTAAAAATAACAGCGAGACTGATTTTGACCCAGCCACTGAAGCAGCTCTTACTGCTCTTTTTGATGGTTCAACTCAGAAATGTAGTGGACAGTTAAGCCAAGGTCTGTCTAATGCTTCTTTTACTACCAGTAATAATATCCACAGCAAGAGTAAAACTTTGAAAGAGGAGATAGACAATTCTACTGAAACTGTGGTCACTGAGAAACACATGAATAAAATTTCATGCCAACACAATCTTACCCCAGTGACAGTTATTGCTGCATCGGAATCCCTTGTGATGGCAAAGTCAAGTGTAACTTCCTCTATTGAAAAGTCAGAGATTAAGCCTAGGGAGATAGATGCTAGCATTGATTTTGATGATGATGATGATGACTGGGAACACATGCTAACTGATGACTCATTTGTTATGCAAATTTCACAAGCCCCTGAACTTTTAACTGCTTCTGATACTTTTCAACCATCTGTTCAGAAAGATATATGCATGCTTACTGCCAGTAAAAGTGATAAAACTAAGGTGGGAATAAATGGAGATTTCACCATTGGTAAAAGTCTTTCAAAAAATTTGCAACAGCTTCCTTCAGAGACAAATAACAAAAATTTCCTTCATCCTACCAAAGCTCTGTTTTCTCCAAAGTCAAATAATGAGCCTATACAATTGGTACCTACTGAGAATGAAGTGAAATATGAGAGAAATTTCAGTAAGATAAATTTTCCCACAAAAATTCCTGGTTATCCTGAGCTTTCAGTTACATCTAATATCCAAAAGACAAAGGAGATTATTTACCCTAAATTTGGATCAAATATGAAAGTTTCTGCAAAGGAGTCTACTTTGGTGCCAAGACGTAGCAATCTTCAGTTAGAAACTGGGCAAAATGGCAAAAATCCAACTAACTGTTATCAGTCATTTAATGTGTCAGCTAAAAGGAATCCTAACAATTCTACAAGAGGATCTAATGAAACCAATTTTTGTAACTTAAATCAGAAGGATGAACCAAAGCAGTGTTCTTTATTTGATGACTGGAGTGATCCTAAGCTTGCTAGTGAAGTTATTGAAGCATGTCATGAATTAGAGAAATCTTGGGATGCAGATGATGATGATGATGATTTGCTTTACCAAGCATGTGACCATGTAGAAAAGCTGACACAGCAGCAAGACTTGAAAAAAGACAGCCATGGGTCTGAAAATAAACAAAAGGTCAATTGTAATTCCTATTTTGGGATGGAAACTAATTCAGTTACATCTGAAAAAGGACACCAGTTGCTGCAATATAAGCATTTGAACACAGATAACATTTCTGCACATGGAACATCATTGAGAGAAGTTGTACAAACAGACAAATTAACATGTAACGAAAGTACAAATTATGGAAATTCTAATTTTACAGGTACTAAAAATCTGTGTAATGACTACAAGTACCCATATTATCAGAACAATAATCAGCATGGTTCTTGGAATGATTCTAATGTTTCAGCAGGGGTGAACAATTTCTCAGTTATTACAGGAAATTTAAGTTTGGGAATAAGTTCAGATTACACATGTACAGATATTCCTTCTTCAAAAAATTTACACAATCAGCATCTTTCTCATAGTGCAGTAACAACCCATACTGGTTGCCATGTTAGCAAAACATCAATTCCACCATCCTCTGATTACTCTTTCACAAAGATTAAAAATCCTCAGACTCTTCCTCATTTTAGTCACAGTAGTATACCATCAGGAAGCATATCTGAAACCAAAAATTTACAGCATTCAGAGAAAAGCAAAACCCATTTTGTAGATTCTTTACTTGAGGAGGCTGTGCCACAGCAACTTTTGAAGAGACAATTTTCTGAATCCTGTAAACTACCTACAAAAGGTATGTACAAAACCTTTTAAGAATTGTGGTCTCAGAGTATAATTGTCAGACTTGTGCTGGGGATAGAGATGAGGTATGAGATATTTATAGATATAATAATTCAATCATCTAACTATAATTATTTTATGTAGCAGAGAGAAGTTGATGTGTTTTCTACAAAGATAAATTCTATCAGGAAATTTTTCCTTAAGACTTTCAAATCACTAACTGTGTGACCTTCGAGAAGTCAGTTAACCTCTTTCTGCCTCAGTAAACTCCCTGGAATTTACCTACTTAGGACATGGTACCACGAGAAAAATAGTAGATTTGAAGTCAGAGGGTCTGTATTTGAGTCTTGGATTTACCCATTATTACCTGTTATCCTAGCACAGTCGGTCACGACCCCTTTGGGGGTTGAACGACCCTTTCACAGGGATCACCTAAGACCATCAGAAAACACATATTACTGATGGTCTTAGGAACTGAGACACTGCTCCTCTGGGTCTTCAGGGAAATCCGCCCACATACAAATATTAAAGGGTTGCAGCATTAGGAAGGTTTAGAACCACTATCCTAGCACAACCTCTGTAGGCCTCAGTTTCTTCATGCAGCACTTATTAAAAATAACTTGATTTGGAATTCCTCTTGCATTAGAAATTAGGGGACATTTCTGTGGTGCTTTGTAGTAAACTTTGAGATGATGCACATTTTTGATACATGTTACAGTAACTTAAAAGGAAGGGCTGAGATGAGATGGAAATAATAAATTATTTGTCTTGTACTTTTATTAGAAGTTACTTCCAAAACCAAATATTAATAGCATGCGGAATTTTTTTTTCATTTTGGATTAATCAACCACCTGTTAATCCTACAAATATGGATGATTAAAAATTAACCATAACATTTTTTAAAATTCTAAGTTTCTCATAGTATTCCTTTCTGTGATTGTTAGTTGGTATGCGAATTTTTTAAGAGAAAAAATTGACTTGAGAATAAGGTAAATAGATATAACAGGAATGCAGATATGGCCTGGTCCTGGTTGCCAAGGCTATTTACCTACCAAAGACTGATCTAATTTGTATTAAAGTCAATGGAGTTCTGACATCATTACCCAGATGTTAGTATAAATTAAATTATTTTCTGGCTGATATTAGGGATTCCTGTTTACTGCTTTGTAAAGCTAACGTATATGGAATAGACTATTATATTGAGCAGTTATAATGTATATATTCACAGAGTATATTAAGCATGATAGTCTTTCATCAAAAAGGAATATTCAAACCAGAAATATTTTTACTAATTTAAATATTATGGTTCTATAGAAAACACAAATTTCTGCCAGATTATGTTAGTCTAATATTTTAAACTGCCCAGGATATAACCTAAAATAAAATTCAGCTTACTCTTTTTGGTTGTTATTGTATTTGGCATCAAGGTCTTTGACTCCATGATGGGGTTGAGTGTTTATAGGATTTTTTTTTTCCTTTTTGTCCATTTTTTTTGAGAAGACTTGGGCCAGTTTTCTTAACATGGCTATCTGAAGTCATATGCCTGAGGTGTAATATGCTATAAAGGAATATATTTATACTTCAGTATGGTTAAAAACATTGTTTTGTTTTGCTTTAGATCCCTTAGATTTTTTATTATGTTTTCTGGCATTAATTTTAAGATAAATTTAAAATAATAAATATTTAGTATTTAAGATAATTTCAAGATATGCACTATCGCCTTTGAATACTATTAAGTCATTCCAGGCAACGATTGTCACTCCAGAAATGATGAAAAGAGGCAAAGTATATTGCATATTTGTATATTGATGTAAAGTCTTACACACTTGTACACTGACACAAAGATGTAATATAATGATAAAAGGCATCGAAAAAGTGAATTTTTTAAATTTAAAAATAGATAATAGTGGTATAAATTTCACTTATTGCTTTCACCCTGAGAGAGCAACAAATGGTCAAAAGTATATTTAGCAATTTAACTAATCTTAAAAATCACTCTAAATGATTCTTTCCTGAGCAACAAATTAATACTTAAATTTGAAAGCCTGATGTAGAAAAAAAAAAGTTGTAAAAATAGTATCTCCCAACATAAAACTATCAGGATTTTTATAAATTCCTTGTCACTTTCTTTTTATAATCTCCTCAGTACCTGATGCAGTGTTGTGTCTGCAGTGTATTTAATATTAAAAATTCCATTCTCACTTTTTGTAGGTCCAGTTTACATTTTTAATAGTGTAGACTACAGAAACTAGATGAAATTGGCCACATTTGGTGGGTAGTCAAATGTTATTTGAATATAATGAACATTCTCATGTTAGATGACTGCCCATAGCAATACAAAGACTATTCATTGGTTTTCTTTTTTTTCCTATGGCGTATCTGAGTACAGAATAGTAGTATCTCAAAGGGTATTTTCCAAATTCATTTAAAAACTTAAAATTGGTCTTTTTAATTTGCAGAGGAAGAAGAAAAAAATAGAAAGTATTCTCCAGAAGAGATTCAGAGAAAGAGACAAGAAGCTCTGATTCGAAGAATGTCTAAAGCCCGGACATCATTTGTGAATGCAGCACATACTTAATTTAATTTTCTGAATGAAAAAATGAGTTTGAAAGAAGAGACGTTTTAAAGACTTTACATCTATCCTTGATAGCAAATATTGTTTGGGTTTTTTTGGTTTCTCTATGAGAAATTTGATAATGACTCATGAAGCGTAGATTTCTATTTTATTATTTAATGTTTACAATTGTAAACGAACTTTTTCTCCCAGATATACTCATATGGTAGTTAACAAAAGTTTTGCAAGGTCCAGAAAGGTTGCAAGATTTAAAATGTTCATGTACATTTTATTATGTACTATAAGTTTGAGCAGAATTATTAATAATTTTAAAGCTGTGATTGTGGAGAATCATCTCTGAGAGAGGTGGAACTTTTAAGTTTAGTGAAACAGGTAGCCTTTTTCCTATTACAGAACTTGGATCTTAGCAATATGATAAAGGTCTAGTTTTCTGATTTCTTTTTTTGTTCAGTATCTGATTTGCTTAATGCTTTTAATAAGTTCTCAAATTTTTATACTACTTGTATTGGGGGTAATAGAAATAAAGGACCTAATTCCATTGTATCTAATTAATAAATATTTTCCATTTCAAACTTGAAATAACTTTGAATTTCAGTATCTCATAAACATTGTTCCATTTGGAATTTTTTCAGTTCCTTTAAGAAACTGACCAGTTCAAGGGTCCATTTTAAGAAGTCTGGTTTTTTCAGTGCTAGCTATAGAAGTATTCTGGCCAGCCACATTCATATTGTGAATAGGGTCGAATACAAGGGAACTGCCATCTATATGTTTTGTGTGGACCTCTTCTCAGAGTAACTATTTTAAATGCATAAAATAAAGTCCATAGGATTACAGAGGAAACTAATTATGTTGAAATACAGTTATCAAAATATTTACTTAGAAAGTTCACAGTCCCCAGGTTAAGAATTTCTTCACTAGAGCTCCAGAGAGTCCATAGATCTTATTAAAGTAGCAGTTCTCAACCTGTTGGTTGTAACCCCTTTGGGGGTTGAACGACCACTTTCACAGGGGTTGCCTAAGACCATTGGAAAATAAATTTTCCAATGGTCTTAGGAACCGAGACACCGTTCCTCTCTCCAGGTCTGCCCACATGCAGATACGCCCACATACGAGTATGAAAGGGTCGTGGCATTAGGAAGGTTGAGAACCACTGTATTAAAGCAACCCTGTAGTTTTGCAGGGCTTGTTAAAACCAATACAATGCCATCCTCAGATTGGAGTATCTGAAGAAACTTAAAGGCCTTCTCTATATGAGGTTTTGTCATTGACACATTTCCCTGTTTTTCCCTCCGTTGATATTAATATTCATCATATCATTAGTGTATGAGAAGGAAGTAGATTTGTTATTTTACTGGTATAGGAAAGTGCCAGAAGAAACTCCCCCTATTGATGCAGTACAGCCCTTTCTCTGGATGTTCTAGCCTTTTTTTATTTGCCTTTTTTGGGGTGGGAGGGGTGGCAATTGTGGTTAAGTGACTTGCCCAAGGTCACACGGCTAGTAAGTGTTAAGTGTCTGAGACCGAATTTGAACTCAGGTTCTCCTGACTCCAGGGCTGGTGCTCTATTCACTGCACCACCTAGCTGCCCCAATGTTTGTCTTGAGTTGTTTAGACCCCTACCTTGTCTTGACCCACAGTTTAAGAAGTGCTGAAGGAGTCTCAAATGGAAAAAGATTTAAGAAGACTTGGTCTAGAGCCCTAACAGGTTAAGTGATTTGCATGCTAGAGTCTGTCAGAGGCAGTAATTAAACTCAGCTTCCTACAACATGCTATACACATTACACAATGTATTTATGAATGATCCTTAGTTTGAGGAGGCTCTTTTAAAGGTTATATTTCTACAGGTGCTTTTTTAAACAAATCAGGTACAACAGGATTATATTGTCTACAACTCTGTCACCACAATTTTACTATTCACTTTAGTATCCATTATATGATATGAAGATCATCTTAAGCCTGATTCTTCACATAAAATGAGAAATAATGTCCTACACACCCCCACCACCACCACAGGTTTTTGAGGGAAGTACTCTAAACTTTAAAGTATTATGAAAATAGGATATGGGACTAGGCCCCATTTTGCAGATAGCAGTCTGTAGCAAACCGTATTATCGGCTAAACTACTGAAACTATAAATCTATTGCAGCTAATCCATTGATTTATAGATGTTAAAAACCACCTGATTACTTTCTTTTTTGGGTTTTTTTTTTCGCATATTTGAAACTTCTTTAGCCAGAAATCAGACCAAGTGGCAAAAGGGAAAGAATAATTGTTCAGTAGTCATGTATTGCCTTCCAGTTGCTCAGGAAGAATAGAGATAGCTTTAGTTGTGAAATTCCTATTACCAGGGTGGAGCCAAGATGGCGGTGTAGAAGCAGCAAGGCTCTGCAGCTCCTATAAAACCACCCTAAATACCCATAAAATACGACTCCGGACAAAGTCTAGGACTCTCAAACTCACAAAAATACAGAAAACATCTCTCACAGAAGGCAGCTGGGCAGTAGGGGCTCATCACGGCGGGCTGGGAGCCGAAGCTGGCCCAGGCTGAAGCTGAGACCGCAGCCAGGCCCGGGGACGGGTGAGGAGCCGAGCCGTGCAGCAGCCAGTCTGCAGGAGAGAAGATCTACAGCCTTCAGCACCTCCACATTTACCAAGGCATGAAGAACAGGGATTGGAGAGGAGCAGCTTCAGGCCAGCAGGCCAGGAGCCGAGACCAGCCCACCCAGAAAGCCAGGCACCAGGGCGGCCAGGAGGAGCCAAGCCTTCCAAGCCACAGCTTGAGTCCACTTCAGAGATCTAAAGCACCTGAGGGAATCTTTACATCCAGCACACCTGGATCATAGACGGTCAGTGAAACTGAAACTTTGAGGCTTAATTTGGGGGAGGAAAAGAAGTTCGGACAATCTGTCCCCGGGACAAGGAAGCAGTGGTGGAAGGGAACTGCTGGAACCGGCGGCCCCCACTGGGCTGCTTCAGAGTCCCTGGCCTGCGGTCTCAGCAGGGGGGCTGAATCAGTTGATCAGGGCCAAGTGCTCTTGCATTGAGCGGCCTGGATCTAGATTGTGGTCTTGAGTGGTGGTCCTGGGGTGCACTTTCAGCAAGCCAAAGCTGTGGGGACCTGCAAAACCCCCCTAATAGCTCTGGCATTTAGGAAAACCCCAGTGATTTGGAACAGAGCTTTCCCCCCTGGAAGCAGAATTTCACAGAGCTAAAAAAAACTAACCAATTAATTGACTGGCCAACATGAGGAAAAAGAAGCAAAATAAGAACAGCAATAAAACTCTAGAATCCTTTTTTGTGGACAAAAAAGATCAAAGATGGAATGGGAGGAAGACAACACAGTCAGAACTCCCACACCAAATGCTTCCAAGACACTTGAAGAATGCCTAGAA
>CM053595.1:229624903-229649857 GCA_028646575.1 Pseudocheirus occidentalis
TTTTCTCATGTTGGCCAGTCAATTAATTGGTTGGTTTTTTTAGCTTTGTGAAACTCTGCTTCCAGGGGGGAAAACTCTGTTCCAAATCACTGGGGTTTTCCCAGCTGCCAGAGCTATTGGGGGGGTGTTGTAGCCCCTCCCCAGCTTTGGCTTGCTGAAAACGCACCCCAGGATCACCACCCAAGACCACGTTCCAGATCCAGGTTGCTCAACGCAAGAGCACTTGGCCCTGATCAGCTGATTCAGCCCCCCTGCGGAGTCCACAGGCCAGGGGCTCTGAAGGAGGCCAGTGGGGGCCGCTGCCAGTTATAGCAGTTCCCTTCCACCACTGCTTCCTTGCCCTGGGGGCAGATTGGCCGAACTGCTTTTCCTCCCCCAAATTAAGTTTCAAAGTTTCACTTTCACTTTCAGTGACCGTCTCTAATCCTGGTTTGCTTTATGTGAAGATTTCCTCAGGTGTGGTAGATCTTCTCTGAAGTAGATTCAAGCTGTTGCTTGGGAGGCTTGGCTCCTCCTGGCCGCCCTGGGGCCTGGCCCGGCATGGCTGCAGTTTGGGGCTGGGCCAGTCTCTGCTCCAGGTCTGCAGGCCTGCTGGATGAGCCCCTCCCACTGAGCTGCCCCTCTCCAGTCCCTGTTCCTCACGCCTTAGCAGATGTGGAGGTGCTGGAGGCTGTAGATCCTCTCCTCTGAAGACTGGCTGTGGCATGGCTCAGCTTAGCTCAGCTCCTTCCCACCACCCCAGGCATGGCTGCTGTCTCGGCTTCAGGCTGGGCCTGCCTTGGCTCCTGGCCCGCCGCGATGAGCCCCTGCTGCCGAGCTGCCTTCAGCAAGAGATACGTTTTCTGTATTTTTGTGAGTCTGAGAGTCCTAGACTTTGTCTGGGCTCAAATTTTATGGGTGTTTAGGGTGGTTGTGTAGGAGCTGCAGGGCCTTGCTGCTTCTACGCCACCATCTTGGTTCCCCATTTTTATCACTCTTAATATTTTTATCTCATCACATCAAAATCAATTTATACCCACACCCTCTGTCTATGTATACTTCTCTTTCAATTGTCCTACTAGGAATATAGTTCTCAAGAGTTACAAATATCTTCCCCTGTAGGTATGTAAACAGTTTGATTTTTATTGAATAACATTTTTTTTTCTTTTCCCTGTTTACCTTTTTATGTTCCTTTGAGTCTTGTATTTAAATACTGAATTTTCTGTTCAGCTCTGGTCTTTTCACTGGGAAAGTTTGGGAAATCACCTATTTCATTGAATAGCCATCTTTTTCCCTAAAAGATTTTGCCCAGTTTTTCTAAGTAGTTGATTCTTAGTTGTAATACAAGCTCCTTTGCCTTCCAGAATATCATATTCCAAGTCCTGCAACCCTTTAATATAGAAGCTGCCAAATTCTGTGTAATCCTGTGACCCCACAAAGTTTGAATTGTTTCTTTCTGGATGTTTGCAGTATTTTCTCCTTGACCTGATAATTCTGGAATTTAAGTATAATATTCCTCAGAGTTTTAATTTGGCAATCTCTTTCAAGGAGGTAATTGGTGGATCCTTTCTATGACTATTTTACCTTCTGGTTCTAGGATATCAGAGCAGTTTTCCTTGATAATTTCTTGAAAGATGCTGTCTAGGCTCTTTTATTTTATCATGGCTTTCATGTAGTCCAGTAATTCTTAAGTGATCTCTCCTGGATCTATTTTCCAGGTCAGTTGTTGTTTCAATGAGACATTTTACATTTTCATTTTTTTAAATTCTTTTGATTTTGTTTGACTGATACTTGGTGTCTCATAGAGTCATGAGCTTCCACTTGCTCAGTTCTAATGTTTAAGGAATTATTTTCTTCAGTTACCTTTCATACCCCATTTTTCATCTGGTCAATTCTACTTTAAAGGTGTTAATTTCTTCAGTAAATTTTTTCCCCCATTTGGTCAATTCTATTTTTTAAGGAGTTGTTTTCTTCAGTCAAGTTTTGTACTTCCTTTTTCAAGCTGTTGACTCTTTTTTCATAATTCTCCTACATAACTCTCACTTCTTTTCCCAATTTTTCTTCTGACTCTCTTGTTTGATTTTTTTTAATCCTTTTTGAGCTCTTCCAAGAGGAATTTTTGGGATTGAGATCAATTCATACTCCCCTTTGAGATTTAACATGTGGGCATTTTGACATTGTTGTCCTCTTCTGAATTTGTGTTTTGATCTTCCCTGTCACCATAGTTGCTTCCTATGGTCAGGGCTCGATTTTATTTTTTTGCTCCTTTTTTAAAGTTGAACTCTGCACAGGGGCACAGGGGGCATTATCACAAGCTTCTTGTGCTGGAGGCCAAGAGTCTGGTCATCAATGACTTTCTGCGGAAGGGCCTCAGGTGCTTCCTGCTTACCCAATGCACTAAGGTGTCCCAGCCTTGTCATGCCTGTTGTACCAGGGTTCCAAGACTGGCAATTTGCCTTCTTTGCTGGGGCTGGAGGCCTCACAACTGTTCTGCTGTGTAATTAGCCAGCTTAACCAGGACCAAGTAGCCTCAATTGCTGATCTGTGCTGTGGCTAAGAGTCTCCTGCTGGCTTGCCCAGACACTCTTTACACTGGGCTGTGCTCCCCTTTTACCCAAGTGAGACAGACCTTTGTTGAAGTCCTTCTAAGGCAGAAGTTCTCAACCTGTGGGTGATGACCCCTTTTGGGGTCAAATGACCCTTTCAATAGGTTCTCAGAGGTCACCTAAGACCATCAGAAATAGGTCTTAAGAACTGAGACACTGTGCTCCTCTATCAGTCTCCAGGCAGGTCCACCCACATGCAGACACACTCACATACAAGTATTAAAGGGTTGTGGCATTAGGAAGGTTGAGAACCACTCTTCTAAGGTATCTTAAAAAGTTGTTTCACTCTGTCTTTTTGTAGGTTCTGTCACTCCATTTAGAAGCCATTTAGAGGCTTGATTTAATACTGATTCCAAAGGAAACTGGAGAACTAAGGCAATTTCTTGGCTTCTCTCAATCATCTTGACTTCACCCTGCCCCCAGACCACTTTTTAAGTTATTTTCTTCTACAACCCCTAAAAAAATGCAATGAATCTTAAAAACAAAATAGAAAAAGCAGAAGCAATCTGTTAGGTTGGGTCTAAATGATGAAAAGATAATACAGTCACCCTGACTCCCTACCTTTCTAGGAATAGCATAGTTAGAAATGAGAAGATAAAGTGAAAGCCTGGAAAGAGCATTGTCTTTCTGAATTAGAGGGCCTGCGTTCCAATCCTACCTCTAAAACTTACTATGTAACCAGCAGCAGGTCTTGTTTGGTTTGTCACCTATAGCATACACAGGTTAGACTAGATAACTTTTTGAAGGCCTTTCCACAGGATCTATGACCTATGATTCCACAAAGAAAGGGAACCCTTTGTACAATTACTTCATCCTAAGATATCTTTCAATTCTAATAACAAAAAGCTTAATTTTTTTGAGGAACAAACAAAAATTGACTTGCAATTTTTAGGGTAAAATGTAAAGAACTTAACATTTTTTAAAAAAAGAATGAAAATCTAGAGAAATGTTTTCTGGAAAACAAGTGATTTGGAGCCTTTTATAGGGACGGTCATTTGCTAAAATTAGAAAACAGAATTGTTGGGAAAATATTAGGAAATGGAATGGGGGCCTCTTTAAGGTAGCAATTCAATAAGAATATCAAGGGAGTTCTTGAAAGACTAGGTCAATTCCAAGAAAATGCTTGCTGCTTAAGAATAAAAGTATCCTCAGAGGCAGATATGAACATAATATTTCAAGCAACAAAAATAAGAGTGGGTCAAAATGATGACAGAATCACCAATACCATCAGAACAAAAACAACAGGCCAATGATGATTCATATCAGATTTTAAATAGAAATGCAGATTGATGAGAACATCTAATATGTGACAGATACTCTGACATGGAGCCTTTCTACACTCTCTTAAGACCATCATAAAATGTCCTGGAAAATTCAGAGAACATATGAAATGCAAATGCCAATTTATTGGTTTATGATTTTGGAGTTAGAAGAGACCTAAGACACCTTCAAGTCCTACCCCCTTCATTTTTCAGATAAGGAGACTGGAGCACAGAAGTATTAAGCGATTCGTCCAAAGTCACACAGCTAAGAAGTATATGAAGTAGAATTTGGAGCCATGAATTCTTAATCCCAAATCTAACAATCTCTCCAGTATACCACATTGCCTTTGCCTATCAGTGCTCACTGAAGTATAGTTCTCATCACTTTCTGCTCGTAAATGCTCATCATCACCCTTTATCTTTTGAATTACTTCTAAATCTCTTAACATGATATTCAAGACTCTCTATAATGAGGCTTCTACCTTCCCTCCCCCAATCTATATTTCTAGGCTAATGTTCTCTATGTACATATTCTCTGCTCTAGTTGAACAATTTGCTGTTCCCCAAACATGGTGTGGATTTTCCCTCTGTGATTATAAATCTAGAACTGGAAAAGTGCTCAGAAGCTTTTTTCATCTAATTCCTTCATTTAACAGATAAAAGTAGTAAGCAGATTGCCCAAGGTCATACTGGTAGAAAATACTAGAGGTAGGAATTAAACCCAGGTCCTTGGACTCAAAAGCCAGTTCTCTTTCCACTGCATCATGCTGCTTTCTTGATGCCACTATGTGTATATGCACACATCTGTAAGTGTGTGTATATGTGCATATTTAATCTGTCTGGAAACCTACCTTGCCCTGAAGGAGACTTCATCTCTAACTTTCAAAATCCTACCCATCCTTCAAGATCTGGTGCAAATGCCACTTTTTTCATGATTCTCCATTTCCCCTGATAAGATGTTACCTCTCCTTCCTCTAAACCCCCATGAAATACTATACCTATCTTAAGTACTTGTAACATTCTGCCCTGAGTTAACATTATTTGTTTACTCGTTTTACCTATCCAATAAAATCATAAAGCACTTGAGGTCAAAGTAATACATATTATTCATAGTATCATAGATTTAGAATAAAAATAACTTTAGATACTATCTAGTCTACCTCTATCATTTTACAAATAAGGAAACTAAAGCCCTAAAAGGTTAAACAATTTGCACCAGATTACATGGGTAATAAATGGCAGAGCTGGGATTTAGGAATAGGATGTCTGATTCAAAATCTACCACTCTCCACTATCCCATAGTGCTTTGCATATGGAAGGTGTTTGATATACACTGTTGAACGAGGTGATCGCTTACATGCCACCTCCTCCATGAAATCTTTCTGATGAACACATCCACAAGTGATGACTTACTCTTCTAAATTCCTTTGCATTCTGTTTGTACATCCCAATAGCATTTATTATTAGACTACAAACCCTTAGAGAACAGCAGCTATGTCTCATTCATTTTGCATGCCTCATGAAGTGCCTTCCACATTGTGAGTACTTAGAGATATTTAAAGATGAAGTGAAGTAATGAATAGCATGTACTCAGTGTAAAATTTGTTGAGTGAATGGATAGATTTTGGATTTAAAGTGTGAACAGACCATAAAATATGAACTTGATCATGACTCCATTGTTGTGTACATGAAATTCTTTAGACTTGATATCCATGTAAAAACAATTAAAAATTTAATTAAATTCCATAACTATTTACTGAGGCCACCACTAAGGGGTCTGATCTATGGCAGAACATGTGAGAGACATAAAACAATATGATAAATGCTCTTTTGCCATCAAGGAGTTTATAGCTAAGGTAAAAAGGAAAAATGAAATTCAGTGCTCGAGAAGAATTTTTTTTTCATTGAATTCACTGTTTGGACTGAAATAACTACAAGCTTTGCATTATACAGACATAACTCTAATTACTCCAGGAAAAACATTCAATTCTCTCCACATATTGCCAAATTGTCAAAGAGCATAAGCTCTCCATTAATTTTGCATAAATTAAGGTTTTAAAAACCCCGAATTTTTTTTAATTAAAGAAGGAAAAGTAACTCACCCTAAGAGTGTCAAAATGGACTTGCATGCATATCCTCAAATGTTCTCAACTAATCATTTGCTGGGAAGAATGAGAGAAGTAAAAAGGAAGGGAAGAAACTGAAGAGGGAGAAGATGGGAAGAATAGGAAAGTCAGTTGTTAGTAGTACCCTGGAGAGTTCCAAAAACTGATAGAATTAACATGCCCAAAGGAAAGGAAGTACAGGACACACAATTTAAACACAGTAGATAGTTCCTCTCATGACAAAAACCTAGGTAGAGTTTCTAAATAGGGCAGCTCACTGCTATCCCTGTTCCTTCTTGAGAAAGTGTAAAAAAACAATAAAATAGATCATCCTGTAGACTACTAGGTAAATACCTGATTGTGCTCTAGGCTGGTCCACTCTTAGACAAAGGATTATTTTTCCTACCATAAAAATGCCAGAATCATACATTTCTATCAGATATCATCCTATGGATCCCTCCTGACCAGGTGTTGTAGACTTTTTGTTTGTTTGTAATCTATAATGGAGTAATGCTGCAAATATATCATTTGAAAGTCCTTACTGTTTTATGTACGATAGCTGAGATTAGAATCAGGTCCCTTGTCTATAAAATCAGACAGTTTTCTTTTGTGCCATTTCAAATATATTGTTTTATATCACTCTGGCTTCAAATGCTTACTTTTATTACTTCCACACTGAAAAATGAACTCTACTGGGGGGAAAAAATGTGTGATTCATTTTTTTTAACTTTTGTTTATTTTAGTTTACATCATTGATTTCCATGAAATTTAAAATGTGTGATTCTTCGTTCCAACAAATATGCTAACTCTCCTGAGTTTTGAGTATCCTTCTATTCATACTCACTTGTTAATTACTCACTAGCACCAAAGGCTTCACAACTGCTCTCCTAGCAGCAACTTTGTTTGCAAAGTGTCTCTGGCAATAATTTTTCAATGCTTTATTACCTTTCCTTTTCATCACATTATTTAATCAATAGGATAATGTCCTCATATCAGCAAGTCCCAGGACCATCTTGTCACCAGTGCTAAATGAATGAAACAAATAAAAGTACTGTTCCAATTTTAATAAAGCTGAATGAAGCAGATAGCTATACAAAATCCACTCATTTCCTTTGGAAATTCCATCCTAGTACTATTGTTGAAAAAAGAATCCTCTATGATTATATTTCTAACACCTGCTGTATACATAGCTAATCAAGTTAGCAATGTAACTTTGAGGATTTCTTTCATAATATTAGAAGTCACTTTCTTTCTAGGGAGTCATTAGGCTCACTGAAATATTATGACAAAAAATAATCATGAACAAAGTAAAGAGATTGTGGCACTTACAGATGCTACAAAGAAGTAAGGAGGGAATATTCATAAAATCTCAGAGTTTGAGAAGAAGAGAGTGTGGTAGAGATTTTAATGAATAGGGAAGTATTAAGAAAGCCAAATATTGAATTTGGTGAAGAGCGATTTGGGAGAATTTAGGAAACTAAAGGAGAATAATTGGAAAAGTAGCCCACAGTGGAAGATTCAAGTTGCAGAAGAAATAGAAAGACTAAAGGAAAAGGAAGGTAAAAAGAAAAATGACAAAAAGAGGAAGTAGATAAGAAAAAGGAAGATAAAAAGGACAGTCTGAAAGTTTGATTCTGATATTTTCTCAAACTACCATTCTATATCTCTTCTCCCTTTCATAGCCAAACTTGTGGAAAGGGAATATATGCATTCCCTTCCTTTCCTTTCTAAATACTCTTATCTCAATTTGTAGAAATCTGGTCTCTGACTCCACCATTCAAAAAAAATGGCCCTCTTCATGGTTACCAGTTATCTCTTAGCTGCTATATTCTATGACTTTTTTTTTAATTCCCATTTCGTTTGACCTCTCTGGAGTTAACACTGAACCATGCCTTCCTCCTGAAAAATCAAAGCAGTGACACTTCTCTCTCTTATTCCTTCTTCTTCTTGTTTAGAATTCCTTCTTGGTCTCCATTCTACTATAAAATAATACTGATCTCACCCTCTAAGTGAAGGTATTCTTCAAGCCTCTATGCTTTCTTTATATTTTCTCGCTTAGCAAACTCATTAGTTTGTATGGTTCAATTATTCTCTTAACACAGATGACACCCAAATTTATATATCCTATCCTATTCTCTCTCCTGAGCTTTAGTTCTTTATCACCAACTGTCTGCTGACAGTAATTTCCTTTAAATATCTCAAAATTAACTTATTCAAGATGGAAGTCATTGTACTTGCTTCCAAAAACTGTCCCTCCTCCATATTTCCCTACTTCTGTTAAGAACAATACCACCCTTTTAACCATCCAGATACAGCTTAGAATCATTCCTGATTCTTCTTTCTCCCTGATCCTCCATCCCCCTACCTGTTGTCACACCTTGTCAATTCTATCCCCAAAACATCTGTCTCAAATGGCCTTTCCTTTCGTGGACACAGCGTCTGTGATGGACAGACAAGACCTCTTGTCTGAACTTTTGCAATAGCCTCTTTCTTGGTCTTTTTATAGGCAATCTCTCCCCTCTCTAATCTATCCTCCATAGTTTCCAAATTGATATTCCTTAAACATGGATCTGATTAAAGCACAAATGTCCTGCTTACCTCTGAGAAACACAGATAATACAACCTAACATGTAATGGCCTCTACAGTCTGACTCATATCTACAAAATTCAAATTGTTTCCAAATTTATTTTCATATTACCCTCTTTAATTCATTAGCTTTTTCATTCAAACTGCTCTTATCACTATTATTCATACATAAAATCTCATCTTCTATCTCCATGCCCTTACAAAAGTTGTTCTCTCTATCCATAATATACTTCCTTCTCACATTTGCTTAGGAGAAAATCCCTTGTTTCCATCAGATCACAACCTCTGAACCACTTCCCATACAAGGCCTCTTCTGATTCTCCTAAAGGTTAGTAATCTCTCCCTCCTGATATTTATTTGTATAATTTCGTATGTACTTTCTATTTACAGAATGTAATTTCCTTGAGGGTAGCAACTATTTTGATTTTTGCTTAGATCTCCAGCATCTATCATGATGCTTTGGACATATTAGGCATTTCATAAATGTTTGTTGAATTGAAGTAAATTGAATGTGATTGTCAAGGCACCAGTAAATTAAAAGGTGAGAATGACACTCCAGAGTTGAAGATGCCCACAAGCAGTTTGCCATAATCATTTTCAAGGGTAGCCACTAGCAAGAAGAACAACATATTGAAATTCTCACTTACAACTAGTATGGAAGAAAGGAGGGGAAATGGCATACTTGTGAAGTTAACCCTGAGTTCAGAAGATGGAAAGTGAGATAAGATTTGAACCACAGTTTAAAATATAGTGACAACAGACTCCCATTAAAAGATGGAATGAACCAAACAGGGGCTGATAAAAGAAAGCCCTAATAATTGGAGGAATCAGGAAAGTTTTTGCAAATCTAGAGCCTTACATGTCCAATCAAAAGGGCTTTAAACTGAATGAGGAATGTATATCCACCAGGCTAGATACCACAGAATGTGGTACAATGTAGAAAAAATACAAGTAGAGATACCCAGAAATTTATGAGAGAAAATATAATCCAAGAAATTAGACCCAACCCCCCCATATCCTAAGATATCTACACACAAATGATATAAAGTATAGATAAAAAGTTATGTGAACTAAAGATCCTAATGCAGGGAAGCAAACTCTTCTTAATAGATATCATTGGAACCTGGTTAAATGAGAACCATTATAAGAATATGGCCCTGCAAAGGTATATTACATACAAAAGGAATAGGATAAGTAAAGGATGATTTATGGGAAAGGGCAGGTGCAGAGTAACATTGATGAAATCCGGGAACCAGAGGGAGGAAACATAATAGAAAACCTTTGGGTGATGATGAAGATGGGGTGCAGGGAAATGGAGAAGTGGAGAGAAACAGGAGAGAAAGAGAGACAGAGACACAGAGAAAGAAATAGATATACAGAAACAATTGTACCACATGAACCAAAAGAACAAGTCAAAGGTATTGGAAGTACAACACAAGCCTGAAGCATGGTACAGCATCATAGTCATGGAGAATTTTAATTAGCTAGATATCTGATGGAGAGCTTCTTTCTGACACGATAATGATAGTTTCAACTTTCTTCTGTACAGAAATTAATGAAGGGGCATCTATTGAGGACCTGATTCTCACCAACAGGAGACTGTTTACTGCAGTGAAAATGACATACATCTTGGAGCAAAATCCATAGTCATAAGTAGAGAGAGGCAACTGAAGCTTATGATAGGTACTTTACAGAATTCTTGAGAGAATCAAATGAGACAATAGTTATAATGTCCTTTATAACTATAAAACTCAAAGTAAATTTAAGGTATTATCATTGTTGTGTTGTTGTTGTTGTTGTTGTTGTTGTTGTTGTTGTTATTGTTGTTATTTTGAAAAGCTAGAAGGCTCCAAAGAAGTAATTGGAGCTACTTACTCCAGAAAAAGGAAAGAGGATTAAAGGAGGCAAATGGAATTTAAGAAGAAAACTTTAATAACTGTCACAAGTCTGTTTTAACAGACTCAGAGCACTTGTCTTCCATTAGAAAAGGTATTCACAAATTTTTTTTACAATGAAAATGTAAAAGTAGTCATTTAAAATTGCTTTGTGATAGTGATGGTTCTGCTGTGAACTCGACAATTTCATGGCCCTTTGGAACATGTTGATCATTCATTTTATAGGTCAAGCACAAATGCACTTATTAATGTACGCTCTGATCTATCCCACATCTCAAGATTAACTTCACAGTGCATGATCAATGATACCCAAATTAATGAATTCATCAGTGCTGCCCACTGAGACACCCTCGTCGTTTATACCACATTTCTTCCCATTTATAACCAGTCAGGAAATCTGTCTTATGAAGTATTGAAAAAAATCACTCAAAATAGAAGCAAAATACACATTTTAATCATATCATCAACTAGACAGTTTCATTAGAATTAAACTATAAAAAATAAAATCTACATTCTCTTTTAAAAAGTATGCATATATGTGTGTGTATGTGTGTGTGTATATATATATATATATACATATGAAGCCAGAGCTTAACTCCCCTAACCCCCCACTCTGCCCCAAAGTGCAGACTCCTTGAAAACTAACCCAGGATCACCATGGTTTGGGGTTAACACTTATTCAAAATGGCAAGTCCCTACATATGTACATGTGTGTGTGTGTGTGTGTGTGTGTCTTTCCTCTCTGAAGAAAACAAAAATGAGTTTTCAATTTTTTAAAATTTTAAATGCTATTGAAATCTTGTTTTATTTCACCTTTAATTCTGACTATATCTCTTCACTTCTGCTACTCAGAGAGCTACCACATGTAGCAAAAAAAGAAAGAAAAAGAAAGTGCTTACTTCAGCAATGTTAACCAATGTATCAACAGAATCTAATAGTATATGCAATATTCCAAACCTATAACTGCTCACTTCAGTAAAAAATGGTGTTGGGAAAAGGAAGGAAATGAAAGTCTCTTCTCTGAAGAAAAACTTGGATCATTACAATTACACAATATTCTATTTGCATTGTTTTTGTTGTTCTTTCTACTTACATTTCTGTAATCATCATAGACACTGTTTTGCAGGTTCCGATTACTCTGCATTTGCTCACAGGTAAGTCTTTTCACCCTTCTCTGAATTCTTCATCTTCATTGTTACTCACACAATGGCATTTCATTACATTCATGCACTATAATTTGTTTATCCATTGCCCAACTGATTGGAGTTACTTTGTTTCCTGTTCTTTGTGATCATAAGAGCACTGCTGTAAATATATTTTGTACATATGGAATGTTTCTGCCTTTTACCTCCTTTGGATATATACTTGGAGGTGGTGTCTCTGAGACAAAGTATGTAAACATTTAATATCTTATATCATTTTATACATTGTATAGATTTTATGAACACACTTACCATAATTCCAAATTGCTTTCTAGAACATTTGGACCAATTTCACAGATCTACCAACAGAGTATTACTTTCAGTGCTGTTCAGAGCCCAGCATTGGTTTTTCCTGTCTTTTGCACCATTGCCAATTTTCTAGGTGTGAGGTGAAATCTCAAAGCTATTTTGATTTACATTCTTATGTTATTAGAGATATGGAGCAACTCTTTTGATTGCCAAGAGTTTGCAATTCCTTATTTGAAAACTATTTGTTCATAAACAATGACTATTTTACACTGAGAAATGGCCATTGACCTTGTATATTTTTATATTATTTCCCTCTAGAACTTGAATAGCAGGCTCTTATCAAAGATATCACATGCAAATTTTTACCCATTTTAAATCTTCTCTTTTTAAGTTGTATTGCTTTTATTAGTGCAAAAGCTTTTGAACACACCCACACACTAGAGTAGTGCTTGGCAAGGAGCAGAAGCTAAATAAATACTTGTTGAATGATTGACTTGTTGATTAAGTTAAACGGAATTAAAATGATCTATTTTATCATTTGTGATTGCCTCTATTCCTCACTTGGTTAAGAACTCTCTGCCAAGTCAAAGCTGTGAAAGGTAATTTCATTTAACTCTTTTCTAAGTTTTCTAATAGTATAAGCTTTAATCTTCAGCACATGTAAGCATTTTGAGTTGATTGGGGCCTATGGTTTAAGATACTAGTTTGAGTTTATCTTCTCCCACACTGCTTTCCAGTTTTCCTAGCAGTTCTTGTAAAGAAAAAAAAAGTGAGGAGAGAGGTAATTTCTCAAATCATGTCTGGCCCTGAGTTTATCCAACACTGAGTTGGTGATCCGTTTTTACAAAACCATCCAGAGTACAAATTATTTCAAAGCAATGGCAATTAAACAGGACAGCAAACTAAATAAGAAGGAGAATCACCCCCACTATAAACACAAGAAAATATTCCACATGTCATTACACCATGATGAGAGAGGAAACATATAGAAAATATAGGTGGGAGAGGTTACATGTGTGGTAGAGGCACAAATAAAAATGCATGTACTCAGCATAATTCACATTCTTAGGCAATCAAACCCACTACAGCCCTTTTCTGCCTTTACAACTGCTGTTTCCTATTCCTTCTATGGAATGTTGTTGCCTATTGGTCCAGAGATGCCATTAAGCTACAAGCTGTTGTGTGGAACTGGGTCACCACATGGTTTGATATATCAAACACCCAAATTCTGAATCACCACATGCCTAGAATTCCCAGAATTTTCCAAGGAAGCACTGAGTTCAGGGACCCTGGGATAGCTCCTAAAAGGTAATTAAATCTCTCCTACAAATGTTTAAATTACTACATATTGAGGCTTTTACTACTACTAAAAGTCCCTTGGGACAAGGACAATTTTTACATTATTGTTGTATGTTGTGACCACTTTACTCAGGAACCTAAGGGCCAGCCTTAGGCTGTGTTCTCAGGAGGGACTGAAGAAACCAGAGTCGAGAGAGAAGCGTACAGCAGCCATCTTTATTGTATTGTAGCATCCTCCTTAAATACTTTATAGCCCTAGAGGTAGCATGATTCTCACATGCACCAGAGAGGAATGACCAATGGAGGAGGAGCCAAGCCAGCAGTTTAGGCTGCCACTCATCAGGCAAGTACCCTCCCCGGGAACTTAGCCACTGGGCTGTGACCCTCAGCATCACAGGTGCTTTTAGACTCACATTGATCCCTACAGTTGTATGCCTAGCATTAGCACGTAGTAATTGGATAAATACCATTAAATACTAAATAATCTACAATCCTAGGACACTAAGCAAGTAAGCATTTTATCCCAAATTGAAAGTATTAAGTATCATGAGTATGACCATGCTATTTTCTTTGTCATGACTCTTCCAGCACAAGCCTCTTCTCAGATCCTTTCCTTTTACCTTTTCTCCAATTGATCTTGAGACTATTAATCACTGGACCATTCCTAATATTCACCAGGGGGATCTCTAGTCATCCTGATCAATATCTCGCCACTGGATCCAGATGGGTCTGGAGGAGAGAGTGAGGCTGGTGACCTTGCAGAGCGTCCCTCACTCAAATCAAATTCAATTGCAAGTCATGTCAACATCTCCCTGATATCATGGTCCTCTTTGAGAACAAACCACAACCACACAACCTAATATTCCAGTGCTCTAATTTTCTGGTTCCCCTCTTGCCTCTTATATAATCTTTTTTTTCCATTCCTGAAACACCTTCCTCTTCCTCACCGCTCTTTTACCTATTCCCTGCAAATTTAAAAGCAATGCCCTAAGGGAAAAAATAAAAAAGCAATTGGTAAATGCTGTTGACTAATTTAATGACCAAGTGATTTGAAAGTAAATTTCTTTTAGTCTCTTTCAAAAAAATTATACAATTCAGGAGATGATTTTTTTTGACCCATCTTTATTTCTTGTCCTTTTCCCCTCTGAGATTTTACTAGTTGAATTTCTATAAATGCTTTGAAAAGATAAAGTATATCCTACTATGATCCAAGAACTCTTTTCTTAAACAATAGAAATGCCAGAGGTGAATGAATCCATGTAATTTTGCAGCTCTTGACTTTCCTAGTATTCCTTCTTTATTCTTCTTTAATATTCATTTTTATTAGACAGTTAAATGGCATAGTGGATATGGTGCTGGGTCTACAGTCAAAAAGAACTGAGTTCAAATCTAGCTTCAAATATTTACTAGCTATGTAACCCTGGACAAGTCACTTAACTACTGTCTGTCTCAGTTTCTTCATCTGTAAAAATGAGGGTGATAATAGCACCTACCTACCAGAGATTTAGTGAGGATCAAATGAGGTAATAATTGTAATATACAGCACCTGGCACAGAGTTGCTGTTTGTCTTTCTTTTCCAAAGAGGACCAGTGATAGCAGGAGTGATATCTTGACTCAACTATGAATTGAATATAAGTAAGGCAGAGTTGCACAAAGTCAGCAGCCTCACTCTCTTCCGGAGTCACTGAAGTTCAGTGGCAGGACTAAAGTCAAGAAGACTAGTGATGGCCTAGGACACAGTGGATAACCTTGGCATCTTCCATGTCAAAGCTCAAAGTGCTCCACAAGACTTACTTCAGCTGCCTGCATGGCTGCTGAAACAAATTTTTCTCATCTGCCCATTCCTCCAATTCTTCACATGCTCGGGGTAGATACCACCCTAATTTACTTACAGGTTTGAGGCTTGTCAAAGTTGAGGCTTTATCCTCAACCTAGTTTAACCCATCTGCTGAGAGAGTTTACTGGCCATTGAACTTGCTACAGTTTCTTAGAGCCACAGGTGAGAGTTGGGTGAAAGGTATACACCAAAGGTGGATAAACAGCCCTGAAAAGGGCTCAATGAACCCTCACAAGAGGTCTTAGTCTTCCTGAAACATCCCATACAGCCCTGGCACAGAGTAAGCACTGAATAATTGTTAGTTATCATCATCACATAACATAATGAAAATGAATGTTCATTGTAAACAAAAACTTACATTTTTTAGCCTGGGAACAAGAAATCAAAATGGCCTAGGAATTTTCAAAGTCATATGTTAATGATAATGTCATTGACCACTTCACTCAAAGTTGGGTTGGCAGTTCCATCAGCTGTCATTGACTGCTACCAGAGCTTTTCAAAGACGGTAACATAAATGGGAAATAGTAAAGAGGTGTTAGCTAGTAAAAAAAAAAAAAGTATGCTTTGCATCACGTGCTATAAAGTTGAGCTATAGCTGGCATATTGCTACTGCTGCCCCTTAAAGGATTAGCTTAATGGGACAAGGTCTAAAATCTCTAATTATACTCAACCAGCACATGATTTTTTAGCACTTTACTCTCTAGGTGTGTTGTGGAAACAACAGTGTGCCAAGTCATCCAAGCTGTCAGATACCAACTAAGAAATGTTCTGAGCCAAAGTCATTTGCACTCAGATGAACACCTCCCAAGAAGTAATCATTTAAATTCCTACAATTTCAGGTGCAACTCATGGCTGATAACGTGACTTATATAATGAACCTGAGTTATCAAAGTCTAGGAATATTTTGATTGTACAAACATAAATAAGCTTTCTTCTACATATATCCTGAGGAGCCAAAGATCATTATTAAGTGAAGAAAGGAAAAGAAACAAGTTAAACTTTTAGATCCTTGGGTTTTTCGTCTAGTGCTAGTAGATATGATGGAAGTTAGGAACAAAGCAACAAATCAACAAAGATTTGTTTGCCATCAAGAAGCATATGTCCTATTGGATAATTTTGTAAAAATGAAAATTTTAATAAATGCAAG
The DNA here is from genome assembly GCA_028646575.1 of Pseudocheirus occidentalis. NCBI lineage: Eukaryota > Metazoa > Chordata > Mammalia > Diprotodontia > Pseudocheiridae > Pseudocheirus > Pseudocheirus occidentalis. The sequence continues at coordinate 229,641,073 of CM053595.1, forward strand.
TATATTCTTCTAATTATTGTCATTTTCAAGGGTAAAGAATAAATGTCCCTAGCTATAGCTTTAAGCAGTTATGGATATTTACACAGAAATGAACATGCAATAAAATCTCACCAGTCTAACTGGAAGAAGTAGTAGCTATTCACATGAAAAGATTTGGTTAACTAAGAGCTATGCTCAATAATGGGATACTAGAATCACAAAATCGCGAGTTAAAAGTGACCTCAGCAACTATTTAGTCCATATTATATGGAAGAAAGAAAACTCAGTGCAATGCAGTAATGATCTAAATGTTCATTCAATCAGTTGGGGGTGGGAGGATGGAGGGGGGAGGATCCACTACTTCCCAAGATAGCTCACTACACATTTGTATAGCTCCAGTACTAAAGAAGTTTTGGGTTTTTTTACTTATTAAGTCAAGACCTTCACTTTTATTTCCACCCATAATTCCCTTTGGAGTCAAAAAGAATAAGTCTATCCCCTCTTCAAATGAAAGCCTTTCAATATTTGGTTTTTTGGTTGTTTTTTTTTTTGTTCTTTGGAGGGCAGATGGGGTTAAGTGACTTGCCCAAGGTCACACAGCTAGTTTTTTGTGTTAAGTGTCTGAGGCCAGATTTGAACTCAGGTACTCCTGACTCCAAGGCTGGTGCTCTATTCACTGCGTCACCTAGCCGCCCCTTGCCTTTCAATATTTGGAGACTGCTAATATGTGCCCCCTGAATTTTCCCTGCTTCATCCTAGACTTTTTCAGCTCCTTCATCTGACCCTCAAATTGCATGGAATGAAGACACCTTACTTGACCAGAAGGGGTACTGCACTAGTCTGTCCCTGCCTCAGAGAGTAGGAAAAGTGACGTAAAAAAGGGGGATAAAGGCCAAGGCTGGTAGATCTCTTGAACTCAGGAGTTCTGCACTATAGCAATGGGTTAAGACACCTTGGGGGTCTATGCTAAATCTGGCCACAGTAATATGGGCCTACAGGAGTATGAAACCACCAGGCTGCCTAAGGAGGGATGAGCCAACCCCATTTAGAAATGGAGCAGAAAAAAACTCCTATGCCTATCAATCAATATTGTGATCAGGACTATGGCTGTTGCGTTTTCAGCTTGAGCGAGATAGGAAGATTTAGTCTCTCCCTCTCAAAAAAACATAAATAAATTGCTGTCCTGGTTGTTCTATTGGTTCCTCTATGGTTTTCAAGCTTTAAAATGCACTTGCTAAAATGTGACACCTAAAATTGAATAAAATACTTCAGACATTATCTGATCTGAACAGTGTATAGTGTGACTATCATCCTCATTCAAGAGAACTCTAGCTCTCTTAAAGTAGTCTAAGGTCTTTTGGGGGGGAGGATAAATACCATTGAGTCACAATTTTCTAGAAGTCCATTAAAGCCCTAGATCATTTTCAGATATATCATTGTCTGGCTATGCCTCCCTTAATTTTGTACTTAAGTTGATTTCTTGGACCCAAGTGTAACACCTTATATTTATCCCTATTACGTTTCATCTTAATTTTGGACCAATGCTTTAACCAGTCAAGCTGTTTTTAGATCCTGCCATCTAATGTGTCCACTATCACTCTTAAGTTTTAGACTATCTACAAATTCAATAAGCATGGCATCCATGACTTTTATCCAAGTAATTAATAAAAATGATAAATAGCACAAGGTCACACACACTATCCACTGAAAACTTCCTTACAGGGAAGCATTTGAGTACCATCAATTCCTAATCCACCCAATTTTATTAGCATCTAACTCATATCTCTCCATTTTTTCCAAAAGAAATCCAATAATAATAATAATAATAATAATAACAACAACAATCTGAGCACATTTCAGTTTACTATGCCATTCACGAAATGTGGCAAAAAGAAGTGAACACAAACATTCCATGTTTCTTAGACATCATCATTCTCTTAATCCAACACAAAATTATACTTGGCTTTTTAGGCTGCCATTCCATTTTGTTGATTCCTATTAAGGTTCTGTAACAGCAATCACTTTAGCAGATACTTAGCACTTGGTAACTTAAGGCTAAGTATGGAAGGTGTGAGCCCAGTCCCCTGTTGAAAGGGCATAAACTCCCCTGATGACTGGAAGAAGGGGACTGGCTGAGACAGGAGGCCAGTGTGTGTATATAAAGAAGGATTCCAGGGACAGAGAGGCAGAATTGGAATTTTCCTGTTGGAGGAAGCAGGATTGTCTCAGCATCTGGGAGCTGGGTTGCTGCACTGAAGAAGTGAGTTAGAATTTTCTTGAGAGAGAAAAGTATGACCAGGATAAGACTTTGTTCATGGCCTGGCAAGAGAAATGGCAAAGGGTCTGAGATGTGCTGGACCCTGTGAACTTCAGTGTGTGGCAGGGACTACCCTGAGGACTAAACAAAGACCTGGAAGCTGTCTACCTCTGAGGACTGGATGAGAACCTGGCAGCTGTCTGCTTCTGAATCCAGGTGACTGTTTGGTGGATGCAGGAGGGATCTGGAACCATGGAAGGAGATCCAGGGAATCAGAGAGACTACCCAGAGTCAAGATGAAAAAAAAGCCTCCCCTCAGACAAAACTGAGGTTTGCTGGACACCAAGGGGTGGAGGGTTTGTGTGGTTTTCTAATAGCTGTATTTGTGATTAATGATAGTCAGTAATTGGGAATCTAGCTTAGTGACTGATTGCTAGATTAGTGACTGATTAAGTTAATGGTTGCCCTATGAGTGGAAGTTTGATTATTGTATTGTGAATTGACTGAATGATTAAGTAAAGAGGGTTTCCCCCTTAGAGAAACCAGATGATTATTCTGTTCCTTGTTCTAAATATTGTGGCCACTGTAGTGAAAACTGTGTGACCATTCTAATGTTAAGCCACATGATATTGTGACTTTCTGTGATAAGATGTAATGTTGTGAATATTATATTGTGAATATTGTACTGAACCTTGATTTGTAATGGAATAAACAGAATGTTCACTATTACTGTATGATCCGAACCTTAAAAGCTGTTCACAATAGCATTCTTTTGGGAATCTGTTTGTGCATAGCATTACAGCTTCCAATCTACAAAAACAAAACAAAAAGAAAAAAACACATCTTTCTCAAAAAATTATTCTTGATAAACCAGGACTCTACTATCAGGTACTTTCCACTTACCCCCTTTTTTTCTCCTCATTTCTAGTGACATATCACCTACTGCCTACTGGATATGTTGAACTGAACTCCCACTAGATGTCTTAAGTTCAACATGTCTAAAACTAAACTCCTTATCTTTCCCCCCAGATCCTCCTCTCTTTCTAACTTTCCTTTTACTGTTGAGGACTCAAATACTCTTTTCCCAGTCACTCAAGGCTCACAACTGAGGTGTCATCCTCCACTCCTAACTTGCATTCTCCATTCATATCCAATCTGTTGCCAAGTCCTATAGTTTCTACCTTCACAACTTCTCTTGCAATAGAACCCCTTCTCCCCTATGATGTTTCTATCACCCTTGCACAGGTCCTCATAACTTCCTATTTGGACTATTGCAACAGCCTTCTAGTTGATCTCCTTGCCCTAAGTTTCTTCTTAATCCAATATATCCTCTACTCAGTTATGAAACTGATCTTCTAAATAGTATATGTCACCTCCCTATTCACACCAGTGACTCCCTATTAAATTCTAGAACTTTAACTTAGTTTTTAAAGTCCTTAACAACCTGGCCCCTTCCTGCCTTTCTGATGTACTGCCACTTTACTCCCCTCTACTTTACTCTGCAATGTTGCAACACTAACTTTCTTGTTGCTCTTCACACCAGCCACTGCATCTTCACTCTGTGACTTTCACTGGCTTTCCCCCAGATCTGGAATGCTTTCCCTCCTCACCTCTACCTCCTGGCTTCCCTGAGTACCTTTGAGACTCTACTCAACTCCCATCTTTTGCAAAAGATTTCCCACCCCACCCATTTTACCCTGTGTGTGTGTATAAAAGCACAGGTAAGTGTATGTATATATGTGTGTGTGTTATATATCTACGCATGTATATGTATGCATATCTGTTCATATATGTATGTGAGTGTATATGTACACGCACACATAGCTGTTAGTATGTTGTCTCCCCAATTAGAATGTAAGCTCCTTGAAGGCAAAGATTGTGATTTCGCTGTTCTTAATATCCCCAACACTCAGCACAATGCCTCCCTCAAAAATAGTACACACTTAATAAATGCCTGTAGACTGATTCAGAAACATTTCTAACTTCCTAAATATAAGTTCTTTTTGAAAAACCCATCACTTTTCAAAAACCATCCATTCTCCCTTTTTTGTCTTTGAAATCTTGGAGTATTTATGGGATAATTAGAAGCCTAAGAATTTCTAGTCTTTTGTTCAACACCTGCTGTATAGATATAGCCACCTCCCTTTCTTCCCCTCTTTCTGACTCCTTGCATCACAACATTTTGATGTCTCCCAAAGTATGAGCCCCTAGGGGCTAATTCTTGTGATAGTCAGGATGGCTCTGATTGTATCATCTGGTTATCTGATTGCAGTAGAAGGTAAATGAAGATTTATAAAACGCCAAAAGGAAAAAAAAAAGGTAAGAGCACAACTGAAGGAAACTGAAAAGCTTTGGCCTTAAAAAGTAGGTACTTTATGCAAAATAACTTTCACAGCTTTGAGAAGTTTCAGAAGTCCAAAAGCAGCCAGCAGTGATTGCTGTGGTAGCAAAAGTATGCATTACGCTGTCATCAGAATGCACAATGGTTCTTTCTGCTTTCTCCCAGGGATTTAGTGCAATTTGGCCAAAGTGAAAAGAGCTAGTCAGCACAAACTGGGCTGTTTTAGGAAGAACAGAGAAGAATATGAATGGCTTCCAAGAAGTTAGTAATGGGGCTCCTTAGACTTCAAAGAAGACCATAAAGGTCACCTGCAGAAAGTTTAGCACCTAAGAGTTACAGGAGCACTACAGGAAACACACTAGTGTAACAATAAGAGGAAAACTATAATATATTCCATCAGTATAACAATATAAAAATATTCTTATAACAATATAACAGTATAACAATATAACAACAGTACAACAATATAACAATGCAGACTCTGGTGTTGTACTGAATGACCCCGAGGAGGAGATCATGAGGGGTTTAGTAACTAAGTCTCATCAAACCAAAGCACAAATCCCTGGGGTTGCCTACATTCTCCTAGACTGAAAGAAGGGACATTAAAAAGTGAGGCAAGTATATTATTTCTGCAAGGTATGAAACTAACTTTTGATCTGCTCTTTTAAATCCTTAATGAAGCAACAGGGCAGCTTAACCATTGTTAGGCCACAAGAATTTTCATTCAGGCATAATCTGAGACAAATTTGGGGAGTTGGAACAAAATGAAAAAAGTATTACATGCCTCCTTTGACAACAGATGAAATCTTGGCTGTGTTACAGAGGATGATGGGGTTAGCTCCAACCATTCACTTTGGGGGCTTCTTTTACAAGGAAATTATAATGCAACATTTCATGACAGTAAAATACCTGATTCAGTATTAGAAACTTATTATCTAGTTATATCCAGAAAAAAAAAGAGAGAGACAAAGAAGGCATAGTTGTGGACAGCAATATTGAGCCGTAAGAAAACAATAGAAAATTGTCTATCAACAATTATTTGGCTGACAGAAACTTTAATTTCCCTACCTCCCCCACCAGCTACCAATCTATCAAATGAGGAAATATATGTAAGGCACTCTGTATAACTTAAAGGGTTATGTAAATATCAGTTGTTATAATTTGAGAGGCAGAATGACACAGTGCTTACAAGCAGGAAATCCTGAATTCAGATCCAACTTCAGAAATTTACTACTTACATGAGTGAACTTTGGCAAGTCACTTAATGTTTCCTCATCTGCAAAATGCAGGTATTAACACTAGCAACACTTAATAATAATGAGGTTGTTGTGAGATAAAAATGGGGTAACAGGTAAAGCAGTTTGCAAAGTTTAAAGTGACATATAAAGGCTTGCTGTTATTAATCTCCACCCTCCCCCCAAAAAAGAACTCAGTGGACATCAATTAAATGTATGTTAACTAGAATTGGATGCTTATTGTAGCCTCTGCATCCTTCAAGTGCATTTCAATTCTTATAGTAAAAAAAAAAAAAGACTTCTCTTAAGGATGAAAATTTACCTGCTGTGAAGTATAAAGCATTACTGAGTTCTTTTTATTTATATTATAAAAACCAGTAACATTTACATAGTGCTTTACATATGCTGTCCCATTTGAGCCTTACAAAAACCCTGGCTTGTAGGTACTATTACAATCCCTATTTTAGAGAGGAAGGAACTGAGGCTAGAGGTTAAGGGACAGAGTGACAATCAAATACAAATTACTTACTAAGGCACTACTTGAACCCAGAACTTTATGCCTCCAAGTCTAGGGTTTTATCCATTGTGCTACCTAGCTGACTACACCAGTGAATGGAGCAATGAAAGAAAAAAAAAGGAGAAACTATTTACTGTTAATTATAAAAACACATTTTAAAAGATTTGTCTAAAGAGAACCATATTGTGTGTGTGTGTAAATATATATATATGTATGCAAAAAAATGAATGGCTGAAACTTGAGTAAGAACAGGCAAGAACTCTCTGATCTAAAACTATTTCATATTTAGATGGTAAATATTTTTTTAAGTTTCCTCTACTAAATAAATTACTCTAATCCCTCACTGTGGCATGGAAATGAGTCTAGTTCATGTTGATGAGTATGCCAACAGAAATTAATTTCTAGCAAGCTCCTACCAAGTACCATGTCTGCTGACCAAGGACCAGTCTAAGTTCAGAAAGAATCATCCAGACATTTTATAAACACCCTAAATTGTAGAGGGGTTGCAGTTTGCATGTGTGAAAGATGATTGCAGCTAATATTCTCACTAACACACCAAATAACCCTTTAAGATAGGAAAATGGTACCTATTACTATCTCCATTTTATAGTTTGTCTGACTTGTGAGGAAAATGTTATTTTCTTGCCCAAGATCATAAATGGAACTGGAGAGGAGATTAGTTGTCAGCTAGTCATTTTATAGATGACGAAACTGTGGCTCAGAGAGGTTGTGATTTTATAGACTGATAGATCTAGAACTAGAAATAAGCTCAAAGGTCATCAAATCCAACCATCTAGTTTTACAATTGAAAAAAACTGAGGTGCAGATAAAGGAAGTGACTTGTCCAAAGTCACAATTCCAAAGGACTTGAGTGGGGTATGCTCTCTGCACCGTCTGTGAAAACTCCTCAGAATGAGAAGGGAGAGAAACTATCAGGAAACTAGACTTTTGTAAGACTGAACAGACCTGAGTCCTGGGTTTACACAACCTAGGACCCTTCCCCCCCTTCTCTCATTGTCATTTGCATTAGGCCCCTTTCAGGAGTTTTAGACATCCACTCTTGTATATCACACCCTTAAGCAGTTAGGCCCCTTTCAGGAATTATTTACCTCTACCCCCTGCTTGTAACCTCTTCCCCTTCTTTGCTTTGGCATTTACCAAATAAGGCCATGGGTGATACCTTGGCTTCCTATCCCACCTCCCTGCCAATAGGAGATAGTGGCAGGCTTCTTTGTTATCTGCCATTGGATTAGATTTCACGCCAAGACTGAGAACCTGCCTCCTAGCCAATGAGAGAAGGGACAGCCAGGGGGAGGGGGCTTTACCACCTTAGGGTATAAATTCTTATTCTGTCTTTTGTAACACACCTCCTCTCCTTGATCCTCTCCAAGGAGAGGACCACCCTCTTCCTGCTGGGGAAGAGAATAAAGCTTACTGTTCCTTCCTCAATGTGCCCCTGACTTTTGATTTTTCTTGGGGCAAGGATTTTTGGGGTCCCCATATCCCACACAGACTTATGATGAAATATGCTATCCACCTACAGAAAGAGAACTGACAGGTTCAGAGTACAGATTGAAGCATCTTTTCCTATTTATTTTTCATGCTTTTTTTCTGAACATGACTAATGCAGAAATTTGCTTTTCACGTCTTCATATTAATGATGGCTTTTGTATTTCTTTCCATTTCCATGGGTGGTGAAAGGGTAGGTGAAGGAAAGAATTTGGAACTGAAAATAAAACTGAATTTTTTTAAAAAGGGGAGTAAATCTTCCAACAATGAAAAGGTAATTATTCCACTGTATATCATTGAAGCTTAGTCTAGAGGGAGCTAAGAAGATAAAACTTTGGAAGTTAGGGCAAAAAGAAGGCTGGGCTTATGGCTCCAAGACTAAATAGCTTCAAAAGAGGACATTGCCTAAGTCCTAGTCCTAATCCAAAGGACAAAGAAGTCAACTTCCCCAAGAAGACAGGGAATGTCATTAAAATCTACCTAACAAATTTTATTCTAACCAAATATGATGGGGAAAATGGCTCAAAGATGTGGTGTTTTACTTTTTTTTTTCTCCATACACTTTTATTTTTATTTTTTTTATTTTAATTTATTTTCTTGGTTACATCATTCATTTCTACAAGGTTTTGAGTTACAAATTTTCACCCCTTTTTGCCCCTACCCTCCAGGACAGAACATTGATCCCACTGTAAGGCCCCTCCCACAAGCTGTTCCCTTTTATGCCCTCCTCCAGCGCCCCTCTAGCTTTCTAGCAGGGCAGGGAGGGGCTCCCTGCCCCCATCCCTGTATGTATTATTTCCCAGTTGCATTTGATTGTATAGCTTTAAATACTAGATTCTTGCAATTCCTTCCCTGTCACCCACTCCCACTAGGAGGAGCAGCAATTCAATACAGGCTGTACCTGTGTAATTACACAGGATATCTCCATGGTGGGAAAATTGTGAGAG
>CM053595.1:229655919-229698499 GCA_028646575.1 Pseudocheirus occidentalis
CCGCAACCTTTCTGTATATAGAATCCCACCTTCCTTCCACGTGTGTGAGAGCGCCATGGAATAGTTTGGCATAGACTTGCTCAGTGAGAGCGCCATGGAATAGTTTGGCATAGACGTGCTCAGTGAGAGCTCCATGGAATAGCTTAGTATAGACTTTGCTCTGTGAGAGCACCTTTAAATGGCCTAGCACCCCACGTGGCGAACTTGAACTTTCAATAAACCTTACTTTTTCCTTGGCTGAGAAGACTTGAGTGGAATTCTTTCCGCAGGACCCGACATGTTGGTATTTTGGGGTCTCAGGCAGCCCTAACCCTCTTTGGGCTCCTCTTCAGTTGCTCTTCAAAGTCTTATCAAATGTGATAATGCATTTGCAACACTATATAAATGCCAGCTATTATTTTATTTTTTAAAATTTGTTTCTTTATTTTCAGTTTACAACATTCAGTTCCACAAGCTTTGGAGTTTTAAATTTTCTCTCCCTGCTTCCATTCCCCCCTCCCCAAAGTGGCATACAATATGAAATAGGCTCTACACACACATTCATTTTAAATACATTTTCACATTAGTCATGTTGTAAAGAAGAATTAGAACCAATGGAATAAACCATGAGAAAGAAGAAACAAAACAAAAAAGAGAGAGTAAATAGTATGCTTCAATCTGCATATAGACTGTAATTCTTTCTCTGGAATGCTATGGAGAGCATTTTCCATCTTGAACTTATTGGAGTTGTCTTAGAACCTTGCATTGCTAAGAAGAGTCAAGTTTATCAAAGTTAGTCATCACACAATGTAGCTGTTACTGTGTGTAATGCCAGCCATTACTATTATTGGTCTTGTTGCTATTATCTGAGAAAGGGTGACAATAACCTTTGTGATTTTGGAGAGAATTTTGCTTTTTCCTATGTTTTTTAATTGTTTTATTTAGTAATTTTCAGCACTTAATTATTCAAAATGACCCAATAATGGAGAAAGGTTTTACTTCTGTATCATCTTATTGGTGCCTTTTTTTTATCATAGTATGAGAAATTCCATAGTAAGAGACTTTGATTAGCTGTTAATGGACCAAGCCCAGGCAGATTCATGTCCTGTCTCATTGTTAACATTTTCTCTAACTCCAGATAGATAAACCATGGGCAAGCATTAACCTATAGAGCTCTGGCCTTTATCTCGTTCATCTTTTAAAGATACTAGTGTTTTAGAAATAGAATGGAAATGCAGAGAAATGGAATGACCTCCGAATCACTCACCAGAAATTTGCTTTCTCTAATTGCTGCTTTTAGTTTTTCTTTTCCCTCAGTTTATTTCAAATAATAGTCATTGTATTCTGAAAAGAACTAGAGAGTATTACTAAACTAATCTCTATGGTACCTTTATGGAATAACATGATTATTCTAATTTTACTTACAGATAAACTGAGTTATAACGGTTAAACTTCTTATCTAATCTCCCCACCTGGCTATACGAACACTGACATCAGCCTCACCCTGGAAGCTCAGTCATCATCACTCTCTGCCTCTTTGATTGGAGGGTGGGACCATGAAATCCAAACCTCCATTTAAGGAGAGAGCTCAGCTCAGACACCCCCTTATTTCTCACCCGGCTATCCTACCTTGGGACTTCTCTGACTGACTTTTTCACTCTTCTCCTTCCTTCCCCACCCCTTTTAAGCTTCCTTTTGCATCTTCTCCAGTTAGATTCTAAGTTCCTTGAGGGTAGGGCTTGCCCTTTTAAAAAATATATATTTGTATCTCCAGAGCTTAGCACAGTGTCAGGCACTTAGTAGGTACTTAATGTTTAGTGACTATTAACAGAGACGTGGCTCTCTTGGTCCCTAGCCTAACACAAGGTCCAGTGTAGTTTACTTCAGTTTTTTTTTTTTTTTAATGTGAAGTTACCGAACCACAGAGTGAGATAGAATTAACATCAGCAAACAAAGCATCTTTGAAAAAATAGATACCGAGTTTTATAAATTGTATATTCAGTGGGGCTTGAAACACTGTTAGCACAATGAATGATCTGGGTCCTGAAGCTGAGAAAATCAATTTTATTTAAACTCCAGCAAATAGTCTCTCCCTTGCTCTTGTAAGCTAACAAATCACATTGACCCTCTCCTTAAAATAACAAGTATTTCGATAGAACTATTGTTTGGTTTCAGGTTTATTACCTTAGCAGGATGATGCGCCATCCATTAAAAATGGGAGTGTTAGGACTGTCTCACCAAACGGGCACTCTAAGTGGCTGAGGCTTCCTTCATACTAATACCAGCTTCACTATGGATGAGGCATTTCTTTTTGCTATCAAAGGTGAATGGAGAGGATCAGCAGCTACCCGGGAAGGATAAATGTATTATTCCATGGTCCCCCATTACTTACTCCACAGAGAGCCTACATTTCCATAGGAATAAATCACTTGTTGTTTCTTTAAGGCCTCTGCTTTTATTTGATATTACTCATTTTAACTCCTTATTTGCTTTGTGGAGAGCCTCTAGTATTTTCTAAGGAGAGGAAAAGAAATCAATTTTACTTGGTTTCATGATACAAAACTCAGCAAACCAAGAGGCCAATTCTTCTTCCTCCCTCCCCCTTTTTGTTTTAACTTTGTTTAAAACATCCATTTCTGTGCCACAACTGAATGAAACTGCTGAGTTGGCCAAGGCAGTAAATTGAACTGGTCCTTTTACCTCTAGAAAATATTAAAGCATCCTTCTGCCACTGAGCTGGCACACATTGCTGGCTCAAGTGCTACCATTGACGGGAAAGAAGGAAAATACATTATCACTCCTGAGCTGTCCTTATTACCAGGGGGGGTTTCACTATGAACTATGGCATTCAGAAAAGCCAGGCAGGGAGGGAGGGGTTAGGGAAAAAAAAAAGTAAGACATGGAGGTGCTTAAAACAATTTTTTTTTTTTTAAAGAGACTGACCAAAATTTTGGAGACCCCAAGAGTTAGGAAATTCAACTTGCATGCAAAATCAACTGCTTTTTTTTTTTTTAAGAGGCAAATTAAATAACCACATCCTTTCCTTATTCTGCAGGTACAGATTGGAAAGCAACAGGCTTGGGAATTTTAAATGACTTCATCAAATCAATTCCAGTGGATCTGAAACCTGTCAAGACAAGATTTCATCCATCTTAAATCTGAAAGATGTATATTTTATACCCAGGAAGGTCACAAAGAATTAATTTTCTTGAGATTTTTTTTCTTGCCAGTTTAGGGAATAAATCCGTTTTCATGGTGTCCCTCCTTTTCTTACCATACATTTTTAAAACTTAATTTTAAATAAGCCACTAATCTATATTTGGAATTCTAGCGATAAATGGCTAAGGACAGAAGAGCTTATAAAATTGTCCAAAGTGCCTTACATATATTATTCTCATGATTCCCATGCAAATAATGGATATAAGGTTTTTGTTGATTTTATAAAGGGAGACCTGGAAACGGTGGTGAAATGATTTGGTTTAGGCCACAGCGAAAGATTCAGAATTGAAGAAGAGGGATTTCCAGCTCATGATACTAGCTATGCTCTTGCCTCATCTCCTTCTCCATTCTTACTTAGTCAAATTGGTTCCATGCAGTGTGAGCCGGTAACTAAAAGAAGATGTAATCATTTTTATCTGTATCTTCACAATCTGTTTACAATTCTGATTCTGTTGTGTAGCATATTGGATAAGCAGATCCCTGATGAATTCAAAGTCAGTAAGTTAGTTCCTGGATCTGTAGCAGGCCCTTGTTAATAAGGTTACATCTTGTAGGTTAGTCATCCTTCCCGTTTCTGTCTTCTACTCAGTCCACAATGAGCTTTCTAATTCTGTTCCACAATCATTCCTTCTTTGGCAACAGAGATCTAAAGAAAAAAAAAATGAAAACTTGAGATAAGTATAACTTTCCAAATAGTTACTACATGCAAAAATTCAAATAACATGAAGCTACTATTCTACTCTTCTTACAGATGCTGTTTTCCCTACAAAAACTCAAGTGCTTCCCTATATTATTTTTTTAAAAAGTTTTAAGCAATCAATCAGATAATCAGCCTTCATTGCAGTAAGATTTTTATCAAAGTATACTCTATTCTTGAACTTCTATGTGTGGACCCATTTTGTCAATCAGATAAAATTTCTGAGGCTCTTTCCTAGAGGCATGAGTGGTTTACTTGATCTTTCTGCACTGCAAAAGATTTTGTGCTACAAATCATTTTTCATAAAAGCTCTTTATTGTGTGTGCTGGGAGAACTCCAGACAGACTCTTTTCTGAAAAAGAGCTTCAAGGTTGTTTTCTTTCCTTGGTCGCCTCAGATGAAATGAAAATTCCTTGTAATCCTGACAAACCAACAGAACGTTAAAGGAGGAGGCAAAAACCGACACAGGGGAAATAAGCTTCTTGACACATAAAGGTGTTATTCCTAATGAACAGCCAGGCAATCAAAAAGAATGGGGCCTGGGGTGGGGAGCTGAAAACTCTGATCTGGAAACTCTTGAGTTTATCTTGCCTTAAACTTAAAATGGCCTTTGAATCTGTTGGAAGTCCCTGATTTTCACATAGAAATCCAGGCAAAATAATCCAAAGATTCTACCCCAAATGCTTGCCAAACCAGCTCTTTTGTTTCTTCTATCAGACGTCAGCTTTCCAAAGAGCCCCACTAAGAGTCAAACCAACATGAAGAGACTTTGCTCTGAGAAAGCACTAGGTGGTGCCCCTTTTCTATCTCTGTGATAGAGCTAGATTTCCCAAGAGAGGTGCTCCTGGGCAGCTCAGCAAGGCCCAGGCATAGACAGTGGGCTCTCCTTGTCTAGTAGGATGGCTGGGAGCAAACCTGGAACTCTATTGTTTCTTTAGAATTTTATGGAGCCATCCCGTTTGAGCTACGAATTATCTGTAGTTTGGGAGAGAATGAGATATTAAGAATAAAGAGTGAGCCCCAAAGATTCTATACTTCACAAAAGGCAAAGTTAAATTCTGCTTTAGAAAAAAGAGAAATAAAACAAAGCACCCAAATGAGTCTCTGTAAATCTGTACCACTATGAAAATCTTACTGTGATATGTTTTCCAACATGAACTGCAGCTAGCTCATGAAGATAATTCAGTTAACATGTTAATTTTATTATTTTGCTTCCACCGTCCCTGTTCAAGATGCCTGAGAAAATGAAGCTTAAGCTTAAATTTCAGCTTCTCTCTAGCCTTAAATCTTTGTAGTGTGGAGTATGGCAAATGCTAAGATTCTGCATGCCTTGACTTGGCCCTCAGTACCCCCTGTTTGAAGGTGGATTTATACCATTGGGTTTATTTCTTTAAAAAAAAAAATCTTGTTAGGCACGCTTAACAGATTGTTGCTTTGTGTGCTAGGAGCACAGATAACTGGTTAAAGGGATGTTTTCCAGGGTAGCTTTATCCCGGCACTATGCCCATCAGTTCTGATTTAGACAGTAGATCCATTTAGAAAGTTTTTGTTCTAGTAGAGGTCTAGTGACAGCAAGCAGAGATAATCGTGATGTTGAAACAAACAGAAGAGAGAAAAAAAGAACATATCTATCAGTTTCTAATGAAAACATCTGAGCTGCCCACCCATTCATTATCTAGTCCCTGAAATTTGGCTGGATTGAAGCCCTTTCTTGAATATGTTAATTTGGGTTGGAGGCTGTCAAGAAAAAGAGTTTCTCCAAGTCCCAAAACAGGCTCTCCCAGCAAAACCCCAATCCTGTTTTGCTGATTTAGAATCAAGAAGCCTAATTTGGAAAATTAAATCTATTACTTGCTTTAAAAAATTCAAATGGGAAGAGGAGCTTTAATATAAAACTAAAAGAATGATTCCCAGGCTCAAGGTGCCCCATCATATGTCACGACATGTGGCAGGTTGACTGCTCATTAATTCTATTTATATCAGTATGATAATCCACCCCACTGAGTACACATGTGTTAAAATATTCATAAATTATATTTAGTATGAGCAGATATACATTAAATGCCAAAAGAAGATCATTATTTAAGGACAAAACTAGTCAACAATCAAATGAGCATACCCCATTTTACTGGATGCCCGACATGTTATATATTATCAGGCTCATATTAATTGCCTTTCATTTCAAGTTCATCATCACATGTATTTATCTTTGGTTTGCTAACTGTGCAAAAGACATAGCTTTTGCTAAAAGAAATAGATTTGGAAAATGAAAGGTGCTCTGTTATCTCCAACTAATAAGAACATAGTAGAAATAAAATATCAAAATTGAAGGGAACCTTTGTCCTCCAAAGTTTCTAAATGTATTGTTAGGAAAAGGCTCAAATCCTACCACAGATGTAAATCAAATCACTTGTAGTTTTATGAAAATTATAGACCAACGTAATAAATCAAATGAATTGTTGATAAACTATGCTGCGGCTTGGTGATTTTAAACTTATTACTTTATTATACATTTAAGAGACTTTTTAATTGTGAGAAATTCATGGCTCAAAATTACTTCTAGACTAAAGCATGCTATGTCTGAAAGCCAAGAAGATCAAATCCAAATGGAATTTGGTAAGCTACTACATTTTAATGATTTCAGGATCAAGGTGAACATTTTTTAGATAAGCAGTTGGGAAGACAACGGACAAGGTTGAAAAGCTGGAATTCCTCATCTTACAAAATGAACCGAGTGTGTTATTTTTGTGGAGAATACATTTTATGATTTTCACCACCATAATCTGAAACTGTGTGCATTTTTTTTAGGATTATTAATTGAATGATGGCTATGCTTCATGTGAAATGGTAAGGATGGGTGTAAATGTTAAGCTAGGACACACACACACATCTATGTGATTTCTGACACATTTCAAGAAAACAAGTTTTAAACTTTCCAAACTTTGATCATTATTGGAAATGCGTATTTTGTTGTTATCCAGGAAGAAAAGACAAAGGATGAAAAAACAACAGGACTCTTTTAAACCTCAGTCACTCTTCATTTGTACTTGTTTTAAAGATAGCTGCCAGGGCCATGTAAAGAATAAATGATTGTTTTGGAGAGACAGTCTTTTACATTACAGAATAAAGCCAAGGTTCACAGCAGCAGTGAGGAGCAAGCATTAGCCTCCTCTCACACATGCTTTCAAGAAAACTTTCTGACTTTATAAGTCTCTGCCAAAAATTTTGGAGGTAACAGCCATTTCTTCTAACTCTAGTGCAAGATATAAATTACCACAGATTTTTAATTGGGGAAAAAAAATAAAATATATGACTTCCTCCCACATCTTTTTCTTATACATTTTTCTTGCTTATCTGAATCTTAGTACCACCCAACCATTTTCAATCATTTATTCTTATGTTCTTCTTGTATTTAACTAGTTTGACATTTTTACTCACCATTCTAAAAAAATCCTAAGATATTGTTTTAAATATATAGCCGTGTGTGTATGTGTGTAAAATGCATGTGCATGTGTGTACACACACACACACACTCACACACACACACCCTCTCATTAAGCTCTCTGAAAAGTTTGATATGTACTTTCATGTAAATCTTGGCCTCAGTACAGAACTGCCACACAATCATTTTCATCTGAGATTTGAACATATTGGAAGAACTCGAGCAGTGCTTTCTTTTATCCTGTCATTTTTTTCCCCTTGGAAATGATGAGCATATGGTAACCACCCTCACTGGATTCTCAAACAACAGGAGGGACCTGATTTCGATTCCTACATCCTGTCATCAGTGACTCCCATGATATTTCGCTCTTGCAAGGCTAAAGATGTGATTCGCATTTGCCATAAGGACAGAGCTTAATGTGATGCCATTTTACCACAGGAGCCCTCCATCAGTTAATTAAACATGATATAAATCACCACATGTATTTGTAGAGTAAGATGAATATGGCCAAGTCAAAGGAATGAAGAATCTTTGCCAGCCTGTAAGAGTGTGAAGCCCCCATTGGAAGATTACCCCTTTGGAAACCCAATCTGCTGGGGTAGGCTTTGTTGGATTAATCCCTCAGACAGCTTTATGTAACTTGAAACCTGGAGCTGTCATCTTTAGCCAGAATTTCAGCCATAACTTCCTCAGCTTTCACCCAATCATTTAAATCAGCATTCACAATGCTTAACAAAGATCAAGCCTTTCAGCAGACCACAAGACTGCTTCTTACCACCTGGGACTCTAGTAACATGTTTAATAAATATTTCATTTTGTTTTAACATGAGGACTCCTCTGCCCCCCCACCCCCACTTTCTATATCTTTTTCTTTCCTGGGGAACCAAGGGATACTCCTAAGCAGCACATTCCTTCATTCCTTCACTGTGGTCAGTTAGGTTTATAGCCTTAATAAAAGAATTTTCTCCCACTCCATTTCCCCCCCCCCCCCACACACACACACCTCACTTACTAGGGAGTCTTGTTAAACTAGAGGAGTGATAGAAACACAAGATAGGTGCTTTGGGAAGATCAAAGTCCCACCTCAGGACAGCTCTGTAGGAATCTGGAGTTCTCTTTGAAAAGCGCTCAGTTTACAAAGTATAGAGGTATTAAACCCCAGAAAAAAAAAGAGGTCATGTTCAAATAATGTTCAAGGTCTGATGGTACTTAATATGGGATCTACTTCAGCCACTCTCTGTATTATTCCTAATATCTATTCACAGCGTACCTATAATAGCTCCAAAGGAACCATTATGCTCTGAAGACATACGCATATGATGGATCCTTAATACCAAATGCATTACCTACTCAGTAGGTATGTTTTAACCTCAATATCTTGGCTCAGGGGGAGGGGTGGGAAAACGGCCTGTAACTTTCTTTGGGGAAAAAATAGCCCTGTAGCTTGCCTGGGCCTCAGATGCCATCCCTCACTCAGTGGGAAAACTGGAAACTTTATGTTGCACACAGGAGGAAGAGCTAATGCCTCAAATTCTTGCCTGACCTATGCTATCCTTCTTTCCCCTACTCAAGAGGCATCTGCATCTGCCATTTCAGCCCACTTTAAGCCAACTGGTGATCGTGCTACATCTAGTCTGTTCTATAGGTATAAAAGGAGCTCATTTAAAAAGGACTCATATGTCTCCTATTAAATTCATCAATGCAAAAAATCATTTTTAATTGCTTAGTAGTATATTAGCCATGGTTTAAGTTTTTTTAAGGGGTGGGCCATGGTATTATGTTCTATGATTTCATTGGGGTAGGGAATTCTTGATCAACAACAGCCTGTCTGTAACTTATAGTTGGGTGTTGCCTGGGGCAGCAAGAAGTTAAGCGACCTGTCTATGATCATAAAACTCATACTTGTCAGATGGATGATTTTTACCTACATGTTCTTGATGCCAAGGCTAGCTCTCTAACCAGTATACTATGCTGACCCTCGGTTTTAGAATAATGTTTATTAATATCAGGGAGGCATTACTCAGTTTGTGTGGTTATGATGATGAATGATATTTTGGGGGTATTTTATGGGAATAAAGAATAAAAACCTTAGAGAAGCATAAACAACCAATGCAAAAGGTATCAGAAATACATTTTCTTTATTTTCTACTTATATTGTAAATATAATTTCTTTTATGGGTAGTTTTAACTTACAAAAGTTTCTCAATTTTTTCAATCGTCCTCTGATTATTACTACTGAGGGAGACAAATATAGGATAAAACCTATGGTTATCCTAAACACAGGCAAACATAGGATAACCAAAGGTGGGGGTCACTGTCATGGAGAATGTCCATCACAGAGTCCAGATCAAAGAAGGGTTCCCCAAAGATGATGATAGCCTCCAGATGCTCTTGTTTGTACATGACATTATGCTGACTGCAGAGCTTCATAAGGAAATCCATAATCACTCAGAAAAAGTTTGATCTAACAGGAAAAACCAAGAGGATGAAGACTGACTGTTGTCCAGAGTAAAATATGCAAAAGATGGTAAAAAGAGTGGGTCCCCTGTACACACATGTACATTCATGTGTATAGACATATATCATATACATATACATGTGTATGAATGTGGTATATCTGTATATGCAAATATACATGCATGTGATATATTTCAAAGATGCATGTATATATACACATATTCACATACACACATATATATCTCTACTATTGTCTATTTCTGTCTCTATCTTTTGAAAAACAGTGTAGATGGTCAGTGAACTGAGTCTAGATCTGAATAGTAAGAAGAGATCAGACTAGATTAGATTTGGTAAATATGCATTGTTTTCAATGACAAAAGGCTTATTTCTTGGGCAACAACAATATTTGGTGATAATATATGGCAATCAATCATAAAATACCATAGCAATCAAGGAAATGAAAATTATGGGTTACCCAAAGGGCAAAGGAGAGACAAATGGTAGGTATTTCTTGTACAAAGCGGGCAGGAAAAGGTGTGATAAAAGGTATCATTAAAGAGGTATATTACCAGAAAATGATATAGGTCGGTCGTACAGTGAGAATGGGGGGTGGCACACAAGTGATATTTGTATTGCAATGGTGGAGGATTTGGGAGAAGACATAGATAAAATAATAGTGATGGCTAGTATTTATATAGAATTTGAAGTTTTGCAAAGCACTTTTCAAATATTATCTCATTTATTCTTCACAAGAACCCTGGGAAGTATAGGTGGTGCTATTATTACCCCCAGTTTATAGCTGAGGTAACTGAGGCAGGTAGAGGTTAAGTAACTTGCCTAGGGTCACACAGCCAGGAGATGTCCAATGTCAAATTTGAACTAAAATACTTCTGACTCCAGATTTCATGCTGTATTGAATGCGTCACCTCATTTCCTAGCTGCCCGGATTCCCGTAGGATGAGTAAGTTTGTATGGATTGTGATCTCAACCACTAGAATCACTAAGATTAACGGTCAATCAGAGAATTAAAATGGTTAATATACCTCACTCACATAAATGTGCTCAGGCTGAGACACTTACCTGCATACTTTAATTAGGAAAAAAAAAGCAGGGAGGTTATTGGTAAGAAAGTTACTAAATATATTAATTATGATACTGAATTTTTGATATTTGAGGCATTTGTTACATAAATTTCTTAACTTTGAAGAATATACTGATTGAATAACAAACATAATTTTATCCTATAGGGTCCATCTTGAGTGAAATGTTTCACAGTGGACAGTGTAGTCAAGAGACTCAGTGCTCACTCACTTCTTTTTAGTTATGGGATCCTGCATTTGTCACTTTCCCTCTTTTTTTTCTCCTCTGTTAAGTAATGTTTCTGACCCAAATTATTTCCAAAGTCCATCCTTGTCCTAAAATTCTATCATCCTACTACTCATAGTTATAATGTAATGCTGCTTTAGACTAAAGTGTGAAGATCCTTTTGAGTGATATCTCAGTCTGACTTTTATTTCATTTAAACTATTATCCTCTCACAAATGCATACATTCATATATGAAATAAAGCTATTTGTAGAAGTTGTACTTACGTAATAAATTCTACCTTCTAATCCATTTTCCTCTCTCTGTGTGTGGCTATATGAGTAAAGGTACCTCTCAAAAATATTATATTTTTTAAAGGTTATTTGGAATACATATATCATTTAGTACTGTTCAAAATAATCTTATGACTCAAAGACTCAAAAAGTGAATTAATTTATTTCTGAGTCACAGTTTCAGATCTCACCTAGGTTAAAATTTTTCTCAATCATTTTCTTTATTGACAAGCATTACCATCCAATTATTATCTAACCTGGATGTACTTGTTTTTCCATTGAGCTACTAATTCTGCTTTAATTCAAGGTTCTAAGTTTTGCTCATGGTGACTTCATCTCTAAAATGGGCATAATGATAATGTCTAACCTACGTGTTTTATAGTTTTGATGTCAGAGTCAAGCACAATAACGTATATTAAACACTTTGGAAACTTTAACTATATAAATGTCAGTTATAATTAAATAGAAATCTATTATTAATAAAAGAGATGAAACTTACATTTTAAAAAGACACATGTAGAAGATATAGGGAAGGCAGGCAATCAGAATGAAAAGAAAAAGAATGGCACAGTCCTGCAAGAACAGTGTCAAGGGTGAAATAGTTTAGGTTGAGTTAACAACAAAATAATAATAGCTAATATTCACATAGTGCTTAATATGTACCAAAAATGGTGCTAGGTGATAGAGAATTATTATGTTATTTGATCCTCTCAACAACCTTGGGAGGGAGGGCTGATATTGTTAGCTCCATTTTACAGATGAGGAAACTGTGGCAAACAGAGATTAAGTGACTTGCACAGTCGTGCAGGCTAATAAGTATCTGAGACCAGATTTGAAGTCAGGTCTTATTAACACCAGGCCCAACGCTCTATCTGCGGTGCCAATTACTTTAGATGTATTGGAGGAAATAGGAGAATCAAAGAAGAGACAAGATTTCTTCTTGGAGGGGATAGGATAATAATAATAAATGAGAGCGAATGAGTAGAGCTGTTCAACTCCTATTTTGTTTCCGTTTTCTCTGCAAAAGAAAACAAGGAACCACACTATGATGGAGTTTTAGAACTGGAGTCAGACGACTTGGAGTATGATTCCTTGCTCTGCAATTCATTGCTGCTTTCCCTTTCTCCCTGGGGAAAAAAATCAAGTGGTTTCTCTGTCCCTTTTCTAGGTTATCTTCCATACTGAGACTATAGACTGTAAATGAGGACAAAATTTGAATTTAGACTGTTGAGAATCAGTTTTTGTGAATTTGTATTTGTATATATGACTTTGGGCAAGTCATGTCTGCTCTTCTAGGTCTAAGCTTCCTCTTCTACAAAATGGCAGGTTGTGAATAAATGATATTTCTGGTCTAAATCTATGATTCCCATAAGATACTCCCATATTTGTTTCAATGTGTGCAAAGTAGATCCCTTGGTCGCTCAACTTGATAATAAAATTTAAAAGTCCAAGCTAGTGGATCATCATCACTAAGATATATGTGGTATCAGAAAGAGGTAGCTGGTAGAACTGATGAATTTTGAGAGATTTTTCCAAGGCTGCCTGGTTTTATTGGATTGTCATAACCTATGTGGAAACTTGTCTCAAATTTCTCCTCAGGGCTAGACTAGGCAACAAAATACACTACTTTGCCCTTAAGACCTTGTAATCTACTCATACTAGACAGGACATTTCCTTATCAGGCTATAGACCTGCCCTGTGCCTTCTAAACAGCCCCTAGCCTACTGTGAACACTCAATAAATATTAATAATCATTCAATCAATCAATCTGCCACCTTTCATAAGCACTAAATTCCTTTCACAGTATAAAAACACAGTTGACATTTCATCAAAATGCAAGAATCTTTTTGAGTAGTCATTTCATCTTTGATCTATCTGAGTGTGTGTATATAAAAATGTGCATGCATACCAATATCCTCTTTAAAGAGAGCCTGTTAATGTCAAAAAGTGTTTATTCTGCATCTTGACATTTTTCCTGCCTTTACTTTCCTCACTTTTCATAATCTTCCATTCAATAAGTAATGTTCCCATTGTCTTTGGGAGAAGTCAGTAGGCAATATGACCGCAGGATTCTGCAGAATTAAGGTTCTATTAAAATGTTATTTCAGTGAAATTCCTAAAGCTTGGCTGTCACTGAAAAATACCTAGAGATAATTCCATCATCCCCTCTTACTCACAGGCTCACCCGTGTTTGCAGGTACATAAACATTCTCTATTCAGTTGCTACATTGGCTTTTTTCCCCCTTATTTCTCTGAATGAAAAAAAAAGTCTACTTTTCTCTTTCCTTTTCTGTTCTGTAAGTTTCAACTACGTACTGATAGAAAGCAGTATAGGACCATAGAGCTAGAAGAGACCTCAGAGTCCACTAAGTTCAATTCCTTCATTTTATACATGAGGAAACAGGTCCAGAGAGGTTAAATGACTTGCCCAGGATGACATAGAGAGGAAGTGTTGGCAAGAGAATTTGATCTCAGATCATCCTGAATTAAAGTCCAGTGTCCTATCTATCTACTTTCCCTCTGCTTCTCCAATATCAGTGGAAATATTATTTTTTTTCCTCCATAATTTTATGCCAGCCTGATTTTTGGCCTATAGGTTTGAGGAATATATCTGATTACAGACCCTTAGCACTCTAAAGGGGCCATGATGTCATTGTCAATAGAATAAAGGATAATTCTTGAGAAGATCACAATTCCTTCTTTTTGCTTCCAATTAATACCATTACTAACTATGGGAAGTTCAAATGAAAATAACATTTTTTGCAAAGAGGTACACAGAAAAAAAAATGCTCATTTCCCTCTTACTTTGCTTCATAAAAAAATGCTGCTTTTATCCGTGTATCAGACCTAGTTTTGAAAGCTCTTGAAGCTCACATCATCAGTAGGATGTATATTGTGGACCTGAATATTAATGACACACGTTCACATTGTACCCCAACAATAGGACACACATATAAGTCATGCAGATTTTTATATTTTAATGGAAATGAATCCAATAATGTCAGAGGTTGTTCATACTACTTATAACCAAGCAAATGAATATTTTCCAGAAACTCCTTCATTCCAATAGCATTCATCAAAATCTATAACAATAGCTAACAGCTTTAGACTTGCAAGTCACTCCACATATAATATCACATTTGATATTACAGTAATCCTGCATGTTAGGTACTATTATTGTACCCATTTTATAGAGAAAGAAGCTTAAGCTGAGGAACTTAACTATCCAGTATCACATAACTAGTATTTGAGGCAGAATATGAATTCAGTTCTTCTCTCCAAGTCCAGAATTCTAGTGATTTGTATCAAGCTCTCTCCTATGTGTAAAGTATATGATACCAAGTTCTAGGATTATAAAACCAAAAACAGTTCCTGTCTTCAAGGAGCTTACATGCTAATAGGGTTATACAGCAATCACACAGATAAGAAAATACAAAATACATACAAATAAATAAAAAGAAATTTCATGGCGGTTGTGGTGGTGGTCTGGGGAAAGAAGTACTAACAACTAGGGGAGGGAGGAGTTGTTAGAAAAGGCCCAACGGAGGATGTGGCCCTTAAGCTGAGTTTTGATTGGAGTTAGGGATTCCAAGAGGTGGAGGTGAGGAGGGAGAACATGTAAGTAAGGGAAGAGAATCAGTTCAAAGATGTGGAGTGGGAGATGAGCTGTTTTGTATGGTGTAGTACCACCAGTAGGACTCCATTCAGTCTCTCCCTGGGCTGGAGCAGCTCAGTCATCCCAACTTGTACTCGGGATGGTAGGTTGGGGTAGTTTTCCAAAGGGCTACAACTCTAGGGGTATCCCCAAATGTAGGGGTAGAGCTATACATTTAGTATTTACAAGGATAGTTCCTTAGCCCATGCTACTATGCTTCCCCTTTAAACAAGCCAGCTAAGAGATGCAACTGAATTCTTTTTTTTTTTTTTGCTTTTTGGGGGGCAGTTGGGGTTAAGTGACTTGCCCAAGGTCACATGGCTAGTTTTTGTGTTAAGTGTCTGAGGCCAGATTTGAACTCAGGTCCTCCTGACTCCAGGGCTGGTGCTCTATTCACTGCACCACCTAGCCACCCCAACTGAATTCTTAAACATAAAACATTTACTAACAGAAATTGAAGCCGTGATGATCTTAATGTAACAACCTACACATAAATCTATGTCACAGAGTATCTGTGCGGGACAGTGTACACAAGCTTATACGTAACTATAGTGAGACACATGAGAGGGGGAATTCATATGTCTGCAACAACTCACAACTCTGGTGTTAGTCCTTGATGTTCGTTGTTTCTTTATAGAATACTTTGGATCACGTATCTCCCAATGGATGAAGCTGCTCCTCTCTGGAGCTTCTCTATTCTGTTTCTAGACAAAGACCTTTTCTCTGCCATTCTTGAGCCCTTTTAGGTCACAGCAGCCTTAAGGTAGCTTAAGGTAACTGGACCTTGAGTGGATAGTGCATGAGTTCAAATCCATCCTCAGACACTTATTAGCAATATGACTCTGGGCAAGTCACTTAACCTATGCCAAACTCATTTTTCTCAACTGTAAAAAATGGGCATAATAATAGCACCAACATCACTGGGTTGTTGTGAAGATCAAGTGTATAAAGTGTTTTGCAAGCATAAAAGGTGATACTATTGCCAGGTATTAGTACAATTATTATTTTTTATTGATATAGGGACTTCTCAATGAGGAAAGTCCTACCAATAACTCTGAAAGTTACTGTCTTGGAGAGTTACTTGGGGCACTGAGAAGTTGTGACTTTTGTTAAAGTTCAGCCAGTATATGTCAGAGGCAGGACTTGAACCCAGGTTATTCTGACTCTTAGCTCTCTATTGAACATTGCATGTTTATATAGCTACTTCACTCATGCTGATATCTACATGCACTAGTTTACTAAATGTATATATATGTTCCATTATGTTTTTCATGTATATATATGTACATGTTTACACATAGAGGCATATACACTTAAATATGCTTTGGCTAAGATATATATACATATATATACACACACATATATTTATAGAGAGATGCATATATATATGTATACATACTATATATGTATAAACTACATGCGTGCAAATGTACATATATGCATACCTATAGAATTCATGTGTATATTTGTTCAATTTGATTTAGAGGACCCTGTTTCCCTGATACATAAAATTACCATGATTTCCTGTGTATTTTTAGAATCATAAAGGTCAAAATACCAAGTGAACTTATTACAAAGATTTACAGATACATTTGTCATGCATTAAAATGACTCCCATTTGTTACTTAATTTTTTTAAATTCATTTTACTTTGTTGGAGGTTATGGTGAATCTTCTGGGGGCTTTGCTTGGTTTCTATCAGCTAGACTTTGTGGTTTGCAGTGTACCTTATAATTTTCTCAGCACAATAAAATGTTGTTTTGAGCACTACTACCTAGATTTATATTGAAAATACTTGCAATACTTTTATATACAGTGAGTTTAATACTTGTATGTGAAAGCAAATTGATTGCAGGCAATTCTGTGCTTGAGTACCCCAGAGTAAAAGGAATTACTGTAGCAACCCTTGGGACCTCCTGTTCTCAGAAAGGGTGTCTGCACGTTCAGACACCTACCAGGATGGGGGAAGAACGAAGGATTGTTTAGTTCTGATCAGAAATTATAGAAACACTTTTTAATTTAGGAAAATTATTTTTGAGGGAAAAAAAGAAGCTCAAGAGACACTTATGTTTAATGTTTTTAATTTGGTAAAATGAGCTGCAGGAAAGTGTGTCTACTTTGAAATGAGTATATGAATATCTTTTGGGGATGACTTAAATTCCCAAATCATGCAGTTTGGGGTATGTGGGGGTTTGGAAGTGCTTGGTTGGATTAGTGGCTAAAATGTTGTGACTTTTTACCCCTGACAGCCTGTTCTCTAATGAAATACATACTGTTCACCTGAAATGGCAGAGCAACCTGAAACTTACCCCAGCACTAGATTGATTCTCATTTACAGAATGAAGATGAGTATTCTTGAGCAAGGCTTGTGATCAAGACTGTGAACTCTTATGTATGTATGCTATTATCAATACTTCTTTCCTAGACCTTCAAGCTCAGTTCGATTTTGAACAAATTCATTAAATATCTATTAAGTACATGCTAGATATACTTAGACATTTGAGGTGTGCAAAGACTGTAATGGAAAAGAGCCCTTGTCCTCAGTAAGCTTATTATTTACAGAGGGATACAAAACAAATGGATCAAGAAATATAGGCTAATTCCTAGAGGGAGGCTTTCCTAATGCTTCTTATAGGGGATGACAGTTGAATTGGAACAAGTCAACAAATCAGAAAGAGGGGGGGTGGAGGGTATTGCATCCTAGGAAGCAAGGCACAAGTCAGGAGTGGTGGTTAGAGCTGGAATGTGATGGGCTTTGAAACCTGAGGGGTTTTTATCTTATCCTGGAAGAAACAGCAACTCCAGAAGATGTTGAAATATTTAGGAAAACACAAAAAGTTTTTGTTTTCACTGGAAATAAAAAACAACAATATTTTTCACCTTTGATATGCAAAAGTATACTGGCCGCATACCTCCCACCCACAAGCCAGTGCCCAATGGTGGGAATTCTGTGTGACTGACATAGGCTGGCAGCCTTTGTGGGATCAAAGACTGGTTCAAGAAGAAGCCTCTGAGGCTCAGGTTGGAATCCATCTGAAGCTTAAGGCCAGGCCCTGGCTTTGCTACTGACTGGCTATGAGCAAGCCACCTTCTCTCTTGGGGCCTCAGTTTCGTGATTTGTGAAACAAAGAGAATAATGCTGCCTCTGCGAGATAATGTGGCCTAGTAGACAGAAAGCAGGCTTGGAAACAAGAAAACTCAAGCTTAATTCCAACTTCTGATACATACATACTACCTAGTAAACTTGAGCAAGTCACTGAATTTCTCAGTGCCCTAGGCAACCTTCTAAGATATTACCTGAAAAATAAATGGGTTGATCAGGTCTTTCTAAGTTGAGACTTCCCTATGCAAATGGTAACAGAGGACTTCACTCTTACCTTACCTATGCATATACATATATAGAGTACTGATATGTGTACACATATATTACATATACTTTTCTCATAATAATCCTATGAGGTGGATCATTTGTAAACTGGAAAACACTATAGAAACATGCTATTATTACTACCATTAATAATAAATACTCCACAGTTTGTAGAGTTAGAGTAATCTCATAGTAGCAAATGCTGCCCATTGGGATAATGATATTTAGGGCATTTTGTGGACTAATTCTCTAGATTAAATTCAAGTATTTGGTGTAGAAATTAGAGAGAATATAAAAAATAATCATTTATTCTAAAGTTTCAGGAAATGAGAAGTATAGGTACAGGCACTGACAATCAGACCAAGCAGAGCTGTTTGGGCTCATCCATAAGGGTCATACTGTTTTCTTATCGTTTACACAGCCATTTCAAACATTGGCACTTTTAAAAGTCAAAATTACACTATCTAATATACAATATTAATATAAATATAAAATGATACATAATTACACCACATAATATAAGTTTTCTGCAGAGTATAGATTCAGACCTATGAAGGAAATGATACAAATGGAGGTAATGATAACCCAGTGGAAAGAAATTGGTTGAGTTAATGTTGTTTCTTCACTTGAGTCTGACTGGATAAGTTGCTTGTATGCTTGATGCCTGTCTTTCCTGTTTATAAAATGGAGGTGATATTTGCTTCTTGTCTTCTGCAGCAAATGGTTGGCAAATTTACAAAAAAAACATGTTGTTGAAGTCATAAGATAAAAATTACATCCTATACAAATATAGCCCAAAGTGTGGCTCTTCTCTTGAATAGCCTATATTTTATTAACAGGCTGGGCTGTATTTCAAAACTAGAATTATCACATTACTTTTCTTCTCAGATTTTATTCATGATTTCTTATCATGAATACTTTGCTTGAACCACGCTGTTTTATGCACTATTTTCTAAGCATGTTGCATCCTGCCCTTTCTTTAACCTTGTTAGTCATACTCTTTACAAAAATTATTGTCTGTGCTTTCTTTAAGTTTGAATCCAAGCCCCACTTCCTTTGTAAATCCTCCATTGACTGCTCCATTCCACAGCAATCTCTCTCTCCTCTCAATTCCTAGAGGTTTTGCAGTCTGCATTTAGCACTGATCATATCTTAAACTTTCTGAGGGCAAGGACATGCCTTTGTTCTCTATTGCATCTGCCTTGATGACTTTCTTATCATAGGTGGTCAATAAATCTGTTCACTTATCAAAATTTGGAAAACTTTTTTATTTGCTTGTTTCTATAAGGACCTGGTATGGTAAAGCTTCTCAGTTATGCCATGCGTACCAACCTATAGAGCCGTAAGATAGAATTGACAGAGGTTGGAAAACAAATTTTTTCAGAGAAAGCAGGTTTCAAGGTTAGAACAAAAATAGTTATAAAAATATATTTGCACATACACACACAGAATCCCAAAAATCTTAGTGCCGTTTTATGTTACTGAAACTTCATATAATTGAAACTGCATAAAGAGTTTTGGGACATCCTGTACTTATTAATGAGGGGAAGCCTTTATTTCTTTTTTATTTAGTCCAGGCAGACACAGGTTAATTTTAGGTTCTGGATTATTTATTTTGACTAGGCAATAGGATATTGAAAATATCTATGGCATCTTGCTATCCATTTAGGATTATTACCAAACCTCTGCTCTCTTAGGCCAATATTGAATGTACTGGTACATGCATTCTGACCATTAGCACTTTGAACTAATGCAACTTCTTGTTGCCTGTTCGTCCCAAGAATGCATTATATAGATTGCAGTTCATTTTGAATGCAGCTGTTGGGGTCATGACTCTCACTGAGATTAATCATGATGCCCGGGTTAGCTTCAGAATCACTTTGACTACCCATTACATCTTGGGGAGATTATAAAATGTTGCTTTTAACTTGCAAGGATTAGGTTAGCACCCACTTACTTCCAAGACACGCATTTACTTTGTTTCTTTTGGTATTATCAGGTCACAGAGGATGGCAGGTGTTCTTCACAAGTTTTGCCTTCAAGAATTAAGTCATGTTGAAGCTTTCTGACATTAGGCTGAATAATGTGTATATAGTATATACTGTATGTAGTAGAAAGAGTACGATGCATTATATGGCAATTATAAATGTTTATGTTACACATTTATGACTCTCATAATAAATGTAATAAACAAGCATATACTTTCAGTTTTCAACATCCCTTTAGAAGTGATTATTCTATCACAAAAAAGTTAAAGATATACCATGAATTCTGAAAGTTTCTAACAAAAGCCTTTTCATATTTGTACATCCCATCTGTATTTCTTGAAATGTCCCTTAGACCTGCTCACATGGTTCCTTTTTGTAATTCAGTGCATATCCAGCATGAAGTGAAGGTTGCTAGAGAGAAGCATTGCTAGCGCTCCCTGTTAGATTGTGAGCATGAACCTGGAACATTAACAAAGATGACATTTTCCAACTGAAGCCTGCAACACAAATTTGGTTAACAGAAACAAACAACCACAGGAAAAAAAAAGCCCAACTCTATTACTTCCCTCAGAATAAGGCTTATCTAAGTTCCTTCTGAGCACAAAAGGAATAAAGTATAATGAAATAAGAGAAATCATAGTAAAGTGGAAGGTTCTGGGCTGGGACTAAGGAAGAATTAAGGTGGGATCTTGACTTTGTCACTTACCAGCTGTGTGACCACGGGCAAGTCACTCAGTTATACAGAACTTCAGTCTTCTGTATCTGTGTAAATGGGGCTAATCATTTTTATACAATCTGTCTCACATGGTTGTTATGAGGAAAGTGCTTTGTAAATCTGAAAGGGCTAAATATATGTGGATTATCATTAGCAATATCAGGAAGAGGAAAGAGAGTGGGGTAGAGGAAAGAACTCTAGATACATCAGTTAGTCAATTGATGAGTATTGAGAGCCTTCTCTGACCCTGGCACTGTGCTAAATGTTGAAGATGTAAAGAGAGATTTGCAGTCAGAGAATCTAGATTCAAATCTTGGCTTTGCCACATATTCCTTTTGATTCAATTTGATTCAATTTGATTTTTTTTGTTTTTATTGTTTGTCTACTTTTAGTTTACAAGATTTGGTCCCACAATCCCTTCAGTTTCAAAATCCCCCCTCCCCATCTTTCCCCCTCATGAAGGCATGTAAACAAGTATAGGATCTGCAAATACTTTCATATTAGACATTAATCAGTTTATAACCGATGGAATGAACAATGGGAAAGAGGAAACGAAACCGAACAAGAAAAAGAAAGAGAGCAGGTGGTTTGCTTCAGTCTGCATTCAAACCCTGTTCTTTCTAGTTCTTTTTAGTTCTCTCTCTGAATGTAGACACCTCCTTCCATCATGAATCTTTTGGAGTTGTCTTATAACTGTGCATGGCTGAGAAGAGTCCTGTCTATCAAAGTTGGTTGTCACATATACATTGTATCTGTCATTGTGTACAAATTTCTCCTGGTTCTACTCTTCTTACTCAGCATCAGTTTGTATAAGTCTCTTCAGGTAAATATGAAGTTCATCTGCTCCTCATTTCTTATAGCACAATAGTATTCCATTACATTCATATATCACAACTTGTTTAGCCATTCCCCAGTTCACGGGCATCCCCTTAATTTCCAATTCTTTGCCACCACAAAGAGAGTTGCAATAAATATTTTTGTACATATGAGTCCTTCCCCCACTTGTGTGATCTCTTTCGGATACAACTCTAGAAGTAGTATTACTGGGTCGAAGGGCATGCAATTATTTATAACCCTTTGGTTTGCCACATATTCTTGGTGTGACCTTGGGTGAATCATTTTACCTACTGGGCCTTAGTGGTTGACGGTATTAATGGCAAAAGGCTAAAGTGACATGAAGAGTCAAAGCCATGCCAAAACCAAAACGCACAGTTTAACATTAATCAAGCAATTTTTATAGAACTTTGAGAAGTATAAAAGAAAAAAAAGGAAGAAAAAAAAGAAAAATCAGATGTGAGAGAAAAATACTTGAAGAAGGAGAATGTGGAAAATTTCTCACCATCTATATGGTCTCAAGAAGTTCAAGACAATGAAAAAGCCACTTCAACCAAACTGGAAACAGAAGGCTGCTAATACAATATAACACAATAGTTATGGTCAAGGTGATGAATGATCTCTTCAAAAATGGAAAGGAGTGGAGTCAGATAAGTTTGACAATTGTTGACTGTGATGCATCACAGTGAAACACTAATGCCTAGGAAAGCACTTTATTAGCTTCTTCTTAGAGAGAAGCCTGATCCTACTTGTCTTAGCAGAAGTAATCACATATCTATTGCCAAAGAATGCTAGTGACTCTTCCGAATAGAAACCAATTACAAACACACACACAGAGTATAAATAAATTATTCTTGCTTATATGCTTGTATCACTAAAAACAAATCTATAAACACTTAGAGGAAAATACATTGGTTGAGGAGAAAAAAAGGGAGTACCAAAGAAGTCGAAGATCAAAATATTATCAATTCAGTGCTTATTGAGCAAGTTGCCATGAGAGTCATAATAATAATAGTATCTCTTTATTGATTATAAAGAAGCTTATGACTCAGTTTCACACACATGGCTTACTCATGTACTGGAAATATATTATATAGAGCCAAATATATAGTCAGAACACTAGAGTTGTTGATGTCTATATGGAAAATTGTTTTCTATTTAAAATATGCCATCAACAAAATAATGTTAGAAATTCTTACAAAATGGAACATGTTTAAGACAAAGAGTTTAAGTTTATTATTGTTCTCTCTAACCTTAAATTCTTTATTATATCCTTTAAATAAAACTAATTATGGCTTCTGTATTCAGAAGAGAGATCAATCAAAACATCTTATTAGTCACTTGATGCATATGAAAAAGACATTAAACAATTTCTTTATCGTATAGAATCTTTCTACAATGACATCAAAGTATCATTTGGACTCAGTAAGTCTAAAATTCTTTATATATATACCAAAGGAAGATACAAACTGAATGTGAGCTTGAATGTGGAAGGCATATTAAAACAATGCATGAAGGTAATTCTTACAAAAACCCTGGTTTCCTCCAGTAACACACATCGAGTAAGAAGCTGTCAAAGGAAAGGTTGTGGCTGAATATGTTAAGAGACCTACTGGTGTCCTGAAATTGAAGCTGAATGAGATGAATGCATTTATAGCTATGAACACTTTTGCAATATAATCTTAGTCTTTACTTTGGGATCTATAAACCCAACCCCCAACTTTTAAAATAGTATCAAAATGAGGTTTTTCTTCTTCCCTTTTCTTTATCTCATATCACTCAGAAAGCTTCCCTCATTATGTGTTTCTTCACTCTGGTTGTAGGATAAGGAGAAGGCCTTTCTCTTTGCTATGGCCAACCTCTTTATATGCATGCATATTTATT
Organism: Pseudocheirus occidentalis; assembly: GCA_028646575.1. NCBI lineage: Eukaryota > Metazoa > Chordata > Mammalia > Diprotodontia > Pseudocheiridae > Pseudocheirus > Pseudocheirus occidentalis. The sequence goes on from CM053595.1 coordinate 229,679,753, forward strand.
TACTGACTGGCTTCATAGAGAAATAGTAAATTTTGATACTGGGTGCGTGTCACTGAATTTGTCAGATGTCAGTCATTTAAGAGTCAACTAACATTTTATCCAAAGTAGTTTGCTTCAGGATGCAGTGTACGAAATTCATGAGATACAAAGGGTCTTGAATGGGTGACAGTTTGGATAAATCCTTCCGATAAAATATCAAGAAAGAAGTAGCAAACAACTGACTTAGCCCTGCAGTTTTGTTTATAAAAAGGGAGGTGTCTTCAATAACTATTCGGGATTAGCACATTGCCATTAGAAAATATAGAAGAGCTATCCAGATTAATGGAAATAGTGTGAGCAAATGATGGAAACTGTGAAAAACAGAACTGTAGCCTAGGAAAATTTAGAGCCTACTAAAAACTTAGCAAGACATAACCTTACGATCAGAATTAGGCACAAGAAGTGTGTTATCCTTCTGCTGACTTATGGACAACACATTCTTTCTCCTATAGACGCAGACTTGAAAATATCTTTGAGAACTCAACGAATAATCTGTATTAGAATCAAACTTTCATAAAGCAAACTGTTGTCCACAATCACCTGTATGTAATATTGATCCAAAAATATTCAAGAGTACTGTTTTAATAGATATTATCCTAACAAATACTTATAATCTCCAAGTTACATGGAAAGAAAACTTTTAATGTATAGAAACAGCAGAAGAAGTCAAAATCCTATGAGAAAAGGATGAGGTAAGCATCATCTTATCTGCTACTGTTCCAACTGCCAGTTGAGGATTCTACTGAGGAGCCTATAGAAGATGAACTGACATCCTTATAGGATCATTCAGTCTCATAAAATCATGTATCAGTACCCTCAGCAGTAGGTAAAGGGGAATAACTGAATGAGTCTGATTGTTCTGGGATGGGTCAAACTCAGGGCAGTCCCCTGGTAGTTTAGGTTTGAAATTGGAACAAACGGAGACCATCATTGGTCATTCAGTAGTTAACAAAAAGAGATTAACTTCATCATATCAAGAGACATATTCAGTGAGGACAGATGAGTTGATTCACCTGAATGATTTGCCTGAGATACTTAATGTAATCACCACATTGTTCTCCTGGAGCTCTCATGACTGCTTTATACTCAGATGATAAGAAAGTGGGAGCAACAGTCTAATTCTTTAGTCTTTCAAACCAAACAAGCTTCAAGGAAGCTCTCAATATCTTTTAAGTAAAAACTAGGCTACCTTGCATGAAGAGAGGAGTTAAGATATTGCTCCCACCACGTTGGTGATGCTGCATTCCAAAGGATCGAGCCAGAGAAAAGGGAGTGAGATTTCTATTCTATTATTCCATATGATTTTTTATCCCACTTTATGCAAATAACTATCGTTGTCACCAGGCTTTATAAATATTAAAAATGACATTGTATCTGCTTTGAAAGAGCTTTTATTTGAGATATCATATGCAGAAAGAGATATGGTGCAAAATATGAAAGTAAATAAAAAAATTCAGACAAATATCACAAGGTATTTGAAGAGGGAAGAATCCAAACACTTAAAAAAAACTATTTAGCTTATTGCCCAAAATGCAATTAAGAAATAAATCATTAGATGGGTAGGTCTACCTGTATTCCTACTTTGTCATTGCTCCAACATATGAGAATATTTTATGTCTGCATCAAGGACATTCATAATAAAGGAAAGATGAAAGGGATCTGACAAACAATTTCAAATGATATTTTTCAGAAGACTATATGTCTATAGTTACAAATTTAAGTGTAAGATGATTATTATAGACATTTTTTTCAAAAGTAATTCAATAGAGCAAAATTGTACCTTAAAGCTCTTCTCCAAATAGAATCTCCCACTCATATATCAAAAACATACCTGATTTCTGAAAAGTTGTAAGAAAAGAGATAAATTTGTCTACCCACTGATAATTAATAGAGACATATAAAACAGGACGTCATCTGCTTGCCAAAGTTCTCTTGTCCTGGACGCTGTCCAATACAGAGTCCAAATGAAAGTGGAGTTAACTATAAATGGTTAGGTCCTCCAAATGCTCCTATTTCCTGATGACATTGTGCTGATTAAATCAATCTCCAGAACACTGTGATCTCCTAAAGGAGATCCAAAATCTTTCAAAAAATTTCAACCTAACTATCTACATGGACGAAAACTACGTGAATGAAGAACTCCTCTTGTCTAGACTATGTCAATCAGGAAATGTACTAAACATAGAGGATTCAAAGACAGGTAAAATCAACAGTCCCTGCTCTCAGGAAGCTCACCGTCTAATGGTAGAAACAACACACAAATAACCATATATGAACAATATAATATAATTTGGGGGTAATCTCAGAGGGAAGGCCTTAAAATTAAGGAGGACTGGTTTCTTGAGGAAGGTGAGATTTCATCTGAAACTTGAAGGAAACCAGGGAAGCAAGAAGACAGAGTTGAGGGGAGTGTTCTATACATGGGAGATAGATAGCTAGTGAAAATGTGCAATAAACAGCAGGGAGGCCGGTGTCATTTAATTTTTAAAAATGTGGTGGGAAGTAAAGTGTAAGAAGATAAGGAAGGTAGGGTGGAGTCAGATTATGAAGGGTTTTAAAATACAAACAGAGGAATTTATATTTGATTGTGGAGGTGAGAGGGAGCCACTGGAATATGTTGAGTGTGTGTGTGTGTGAGACAAAGAGAGAGACAGAGAAAGAGAGAGAGAGAGAGAGAGAGAGAGAATGAAAGAAATAATTAGACTTGTTCTTTAGAAAGATCATGGAGGATGGATTGTAATGGGAAGAGACTTGATTCAAAGATCAACCACCAAGCTATTATCATCTATTATCATAGTATAGGCATGAGGTGATGCCCATACTAGGGGTGTCTCTTCAAGAGTGATGGCAATGTCAGCAGAGAGAAAGGAGTATATATGAAAGAATCAATACGGGTAGAAATGATTGGACTTGACAAATGATTGAATGTGAGTGGTGAAAGAGTTGAGAATGATGCCCAGGTTGTAAATCTGGGTGACTGGAAGAAAGATGGTATACTGAACAGTATTATAGAGATTAGGAAGAGGGAAGGGTTTGGGGGAAAGACAATGAATTCGATTTTAGTTGATTTAAGATATGTCTGGGACAGAGGCAGCTATGTGACTCAGTGGATAGAGCACTGGCTCTAGAGTCAGGAACTCCTAAATTCAAATCTGGCCTCAGACACTTCCTAGTTCTGTGACCCTGGGCAGGTCACTTAACTTGTGTTTGACTTAATCCACTGGAGTAGGAAATGGCAAATCACTCCAGTATCTTTGCCAAGAAAACTCCATGGACAGTGTATTGACATATTATGGTCCACAGGGTCCTAAAGAGCTGGATATGACTGAATGACTTAACAACAACAACAACAATGGGATATCTAGTTGTAGATATTCAGTAGGTAGTAAAAGAAGTAAGACTAGAGGTCAGGACAGAGGTTAGAGATGGGCAAGTATATTGGAGAGTTGTCTGCATGGAGATGATCATTGAAATCATGGGAGCTGATAAGATCACCAAGTGAAAGAATATAGATGGAGAAGAGAGCCTGAGAAGAGAGAAATTAATCTGTTTCATTTCTTTAGCTTTTAGTTTTTTCCCTTGCTAAGTCAATATGAAATTCTCACTTTCAAACCCCTCTTTGCCAGAAATAGAGGCTTTCAGTGAGACAATAATAGGAACATAGCAGCTACTCCCTCTTTACAGGAAAGGGCACAGAACAGAGCCTTTTGGGACACCCTCTAAGCCATAGGTAGGGTTGGAGATATGATTTCCTAAAAGAGACTGAGGACTAATGAGGTAGGTGGAGAACCAGTGGATGATAATGGCACAGAAAACAAGGGGCAAGAGGATATTCAGCAAGAGGGGGTCATCAACAATGGCCAAAGCTTCAGAAGAGCAGTGAAATAGATTGAAAGTTGAGAAAAGGCTTTCTATTTTAGCAGATAAAAGAGCATTGAAGATACTATAGAGAGAAGTTTCAGTTATGTAACAGAATCAGAAAATAGAATTCAAGAAGTTGAGAAAGGTACAGGTGGTGAAGAAATGGAGGTAGGAAGCATACTATGTCCTGTTCCTCCTACTTCTGGTTTACTGCTCCTTCTCAGTCTCTCTTACTGGATTTTTGTCCAGGTTATGCTCACGAATTGTGAGTGTCTCACAGGGTTTTCTGCTGAGTCCTCTTTTCTTCTCACTCTGATATCTCTCTTAGTGATTTAGATTCCATGAATCCAATTGACATCTCTATGCTGATGATTCTGAGGTCAGGTTATTAAGCCCTAACTTATTTCTTGCCTTTTCAACTGCCTATTACACATCTCAGACTGATGTTCTGTATATTGTCTTAAGTTCAGCATTTTCAATACAGAACTCATTCTCTTTCCCCCCAAATCCTGTCTTCTTCCTAATTTGAATTCAGGATGATGAGTCTTCTTGTCTCTGGACCTGGCACTCTATCCATTGTGAGACCTAGCTGCTTTATAGGGCTGTTTTCAAGATGAAATATATAAACATTTTCAAGTACTTTAGAAACTTTTGAAAAATGTCACTTACTATTAGTAATATCTGATATATTTAGAGGACAAAAGCAGATCTACTGGGATAGTGTATATGATCATCCTTTAAAATCAGTGAAAGCCTTATTCAAAAATCAGATATGACCTTTAAGCATCTACATTCATTGAATATGTATGAGGATTTCTATTGGGTATGGTTCTTACCTTTTCCATTGGATTACAAACTTTTCAAAGTTCATGAAAGCCAGAAAATATTCCTGTCTATCTCTTTCTCTCTGTCTCTATCAACTTCTGTCTCTCTTTCTATGTGTCTCTGTGTCTATGTCTGTATCTCTCTGCCTTGATTTCAGACTGTTTCTGTCTCTTTTTCTCTGTCCCTTATTTCTGACCATATCTATATTTTCTCTGTCTCCCCCTCTGCCTAGAGCAAAACTACCTAAAATATCTTCCCTATATGTTGGATTACTAGGTAGAGGAAATTGGGGTTAAAATTACATTGTCAACTAAACATTTATGTTTCTGTGATGGGAGTATTGTCCGATAACTGCCCAGTTCTTAAGAAGATGCATAGTAGTTCTAGGTTATGATATCCCCACATAGACTTTAGAGCACACTCAAGATATGACTGTCTCCAGTATGCTAACCGTAGGGTGAAGTAGACTTACTTATTGGCTACTGAACTGGAACCAGGAGTACCTTCTAAAGGGTAGTTGATGCTTTCTCTCTCTCATGCCTGGTTGGTTTTAGTAAGACTATATAGAGACAGGTCTTGGAATCTTCCCACTCAGGCCAATATGTGGCCCATAAATTGGCTCTCAGTTTCCGCTTCCATTTGTTTTTGCTTTTTTTTTTTCTTTTTACTCATAGGTGAAGGAGGACTGGACTAGACGGCAACCTTTCAAGCTTTTACAAGTTAGGAGAGGCAGTCATAGTTACTTATATCTTGGGAATGCTATACTCAAAAATGAACTTGTGAAGAACACTTTGCAGCAATTACTTTAAACTTGAGCCCACTCCCCCCAGCGATAATAGTGACATGGCAGGAGTGTGTACCTAGGTTTTGGGGAACCACTTTGTTCTTCTGTTCTTTCTATGTTTTTCAGTAAATATCCCTCTGTAAAAGTTAATTGGTGTCAATAGATTCAATGATACTGGTGTGTTAAGCACTGGAGGATATCAATGATGCAAAGCAAATATCAACTGTAGCGGGACATTGATATTGGGGGGAACACACCAGAATGGTTGCTCAAGTCAGTGACACGGGAGGAAATCTTTCTCCTCTTCTCGCCTTCCCTCCCCTCCTGCCCCAATTACCTCATACCCTTGAGTGAGTGGGAACAGTAGGCACTAGTGAGCCTTCTGGGGATCCTACTTATTGTTCTGAGGGGGAGTTGGGTCAAGGATCTTCAGTGCATATCTTTCTGTTCTTATGGCAATGAACTGAGAACTCTGCCTCTAGTGTAATGAATTCAAATCTAAGCAACATAAAACAAAAGTCAATTTCCTGTAAAGAGGGGGGTAGCTGCTATGTTCCTATTGTCTCACTGAAAGCCTCTATTTCTGGTAAAGAGGGGTTTGGAAGTGAGAATTTCATATTGACTTAGCAAGGGAAAAAACTAAAAGCTAAAGAAATGAAACAGATTTAAAAGGATTTCTGGACCTCTACCAGTTTCTGCAAAGTAACACATTAATCACTTAAGTGAAAATGAACCTTTTGCGTTGCTTCCTTTCAAACTGGGTTGACTAGGAGATAGAGGGAAAGAGAGGAGAACTAAGCAAAGTTTGTTAAGATTTTGCTGAACCCAAGTTACCCGATAGGTCTTTTGAAACATTCTACCAAACTGTGTTAAACTCTCCCATCTCTACTTAGCAAATTCTTGGTTTCTTGCTCCCAAATGACATTTATGGTATTTACTTTTGGGGTGGACTTGGCTAAGATCAGCTCTTAAATTTTTGTTTTAAAAATTATATCTTAGCTTAAGAGCTGTCTTAGTTAATGACAGATTGGTTATGCAGAGTTGTAGCCAGGTAAAATGAGCCAATTAGGTAGAATAGTTATCAACTTGACTCTTATCACCTGAAAGAGTATAGTTAAATGGGGGATGGGAAAAGAAGGAGAATAAATGACAGGGAATTAGGGGCTCTTCAACTCCAGGTGAGTTAACACTAATACTCTAACCCAAGGATGTTCCTTGCCTCTCATACCTTGAACTTTCTCTTTCCTCACTTCTGCCTCTTGGAATCAATAGCCCTCCTCAAGGCTGGGCTCAGGTGCCACTGTCCACATGAGTCCTTGCCTATTTCCTCCAAGTGATTAGTCTTTTCTTATTCCAAAATTGTTGATATAGGCAACAAATCTCACCAACAGTTGGGTTTTCTCAGTATTATGGATGGGAAATGTTTATTTATTAGCATCAAACATTTATTAAGGGTATATATTTTCCATGGAAGAGTTTCATAGATCTTACTACTGTACACCTCATTTTTTGAGCTAATTGGAGAATCTATGGCTATTTGGGGGAATATAAGATAAATAATTGAGAGTATGTTGATTTGAGAGTTACAATTTTGTTCCTATCATATTCACTGTGGGAGCATTCACTGTGGGAGCAGATAGTGTAGTCAATAGAAAGCTTAACCTTGGAGGCAGAAAAATCTGGGTTCAAATCCTGCCTCAGACACTAGCTGTGTGACTCTGGGCAAGTCACTTAAACTCTGTCTTCCAACTTTCTCAACTGTGAAATAGGGATAGCACCTACCTCTCATAGTTTCAGTGGGGATAAAATGAGATAATATTTGTAAACACTTAGCACAGCACCTAGCACGTTGAAGAAGCTTATAATAAATGCCTTATCTCCATTTAAGGAGAGAACTTAGCACACCATCTCATTTTTCCCCTGGATATACTGCTAGCAACTTTTCTGATGGACTTTTCTAATATCCCCCCAATGCCCCTTCTCTTTTAGCTTCCTTTTGCATATCATTTTTTCTCCATTAGATTTTGATCTTCTTGAGGGCAGGGACTGTATTTTTTTAATATTTATTTCCCCAATCCTTGGTACAGTGCTTGGTAGAGAGTAAGTACTTAATAAATGTTTATTGATTTCCTCTCTTCCTCCCTTCCTAAATCACTTAACCACCCAATATCCCAGGCAATTCTATAAGACTGTCTCAGAGCAGGTTCTAATCTTCACTGACAGAAGGAATTTCCTTGCAAAGAGTTCTCTTTGCCTGACCAGTGCAATCATGAGTCCTGTCCAAATAATTAACCCCATCCACTTAATGACTGCTTTACAACTGTGTGATCTGTAGGTTAGTTTCCCATCTACAATAACAAAAACAAACTGACCTGCTCCTGGCAAAGTTTTCAATCCTTTCAAATCTCCAGTGGTTGGTTTTTATGTAGTGGTGATAGTAGTCATGGTGAGCTTCAGAAGAAAAAAAAATGTTAGTAAATTCAAATATGTAGCATTTTTATTAGTTTAAATAATAATTCACTCTTAAAATATCAAATGAATATAATTTACTGAAATGCTACCTACCAAAGATTTGGTTTTTTAAAAATCCAGTATTAAAAGAATCAGTAGAGAGTCCTCATGGAAATAGCATTCTCCCCTTAGAGTTCAAAGACCTGAGGTCAGGTCCTAACTCAAGTCTTGATTTTTGACTAATTATGTGACCATGAATTGCATGGACCTGAGCCTAGAGTCAGAAAGACTTGAGTTCAAATTTGACCTCTCACTTACTAGTTGTGTGACCCTGGACAAGTCACTTAATTTCTGCCTACCACAGTTGCCTCAACTGTAAAATGGGGATAATAATAGTGCCTACCTCCCAGAATGGTTGTGAGGATGGACTGAGGTAGTATTTGTAAAGCTCTCAGCACAGTGCCTGGTATGATATGGGCGCCATTCAAATGCTCATTCCTTTTCCTTCCTGTCCCTCAGGAACAAATCATTTAAGCTCTCAGTGCCCCAGGCAGTACAGTGCCCCAGGTTGCCAATACGCAATGGGAGAAATACACAATGCCATATACAATGGTAGAAAATGTTTTCATTTGGCTATTTTCTTATAGGACTGAAGTCACATCTGTGGACCAAAAATAGAAGAATCAATTGATCTACAGTCCTCAGTCTTTCTCAAACAGGGGAACCCTTTACTAAAATGCTCATAGTCAAATCTTTTAAAACAAGCTTTCTACACCAAATAACATAAAACTGATATCTGCATATATGTATGTATGTATATATGTGTGTATATATACATACATTTTATGTGTGTGTGAATATATATATATACATATATATATATATATATATATGTTTATTTTAAATTCAGGATCTGGCAATATTAGAAACAACATACTTAGTAAAAAGTATTGTTAAAAGAACATTTTCTAACTGGGAACAATACTGGATGCAAAGTCTCACTTTTTAGATGCTTCAGAGATTTTCTCTTTTCCTCATTATTTGCAGCACCAGTATTTGGGGGCATCATTTCAACTCATCAAGTTTTCATTTTTACAAATAGTTTTATTTTACCACTTTAACATCATTCTTACTCTTCACTTGATATTAAATTTTAATACTTTACTTGAAATAGTTTTCAAAAAGTTGGAATCATAGTATACAATGCATATCAGAAACACTAGAAGTAAACCAAAATTGGAAAACACCATGCTCATCAATCAAGGTTCAAGCATTTATTAAGTACCCACTGCATGCCAGACACTGAGTGAGGCATTGGAGATAAAATGGGAGAAGACAACATTTACATATATGAAACTGTATAAAATGTATGTGACAAGTAGGCAAGGTAATTTGTCAGTATCAGCTGGAGGGGGTTGGGTAAGGTCACATGAGCTGCGTTTTGTAGGAAATTAGGGGTTGTGCTCCTTGAAATGGGTGTGTAGGTATTGGTTTCATTGTGAGAAAATCATAGTTATTTTCACCTTTGTGATCTTATATAGTCAAGTTTTCCAGTTCTACTTAATCATCCATAATGGAATAGTACAAAAATAGTAACAGGAAAAAGTCCCTAACGGTAAAATGGACTCAGATTCTTGTACTATATTATGAGTCAAGACTGACAGTCAGTTGATTATCCAAAATATGATTGGACAAACACAATAATACAATGAAGACCAATAAGAAATCAGCATTTCAGTCACACTATCAATTTAAATGATGCTTTAATGGCTCCCTGCAAAAGAAGCTAATTTTCTATGATGGGCTTAAATAATCAGGCACTTATTTTCTGTGATGGACTTAGACAAGTAGATAGGTTTACTGTGGGTGATTAGCTACCATGACAGCTTTTATTTTAACAAAATCCTTTCATATCAACCCAGAATTCCACGGCACAATCTAGAAGTGCCAAGCTAATCATTCAACAAGTAATTATTGAGTATTTACCACCTAAAATGAGTACAAGATAACAGTTTTTGCCCTACGAGGGGTTTATGATTTCATTGGGAAGAAACCATTAATACCCAGGAAACAATAAAACAATTTGGTACTAAACAATGAGATGTTGACTATAAATACACCATAAATTCAGAAAAGGTAAGTGTTTTTGTGAATGGTAATGATTGGAGATGATTTCTTAGAACTTGAATTATGGTCAGGGTTTCCATAGGTATAAATGAAAAAGAAGCTTGGGTACATTGTTACTGTTGTTAGTCAGGTGTTTCAGTCATATCCAACTCTTTGTGACCCCATTTGGTCGTATTTTGGCAAAGATACTAGAGTGGTTTGCCATTTTCTTCTCCAGCCCATTTTACAGATGAGGAAATTGAAGCAGGCAGAGTTAAATGACTTGCCCAGAAGCACACAGATAGTGTGCTTGAGGTCAGATTTGAATTCAGGTCTTTCTGACTTTAGCCCAGTGCTCTCTATCCACTGCACAGTAAAAGAGACCAGCTTGACTTTAAATGAGGGTGTGCAGTTGATATTAGTAGGGAATAGATTTGGATTAGGTAAACACTAGCCAGATTATCAAAGCAGTCCTTGAAAGCCATGAAGAAGCATTTGAAGAAGGAAGATAGGAAAGACAGAATTTGTAGAAGAAAAAGTATGTCTGGTAGTAAATACAATAGAATGCTTCTGTAATTCTACTGTTGGGATCTGGACTAATACTTCCTTTACAGGCTAATTATGTCATATTAGCTCTTTATTGTATATAGCAACAATGTTTTGGGAGACATGTTTTGACCCATGCTATTTCCAAATCCATAGATAATCCTTTAATACTCTATTAAATGCTGGGCACTTCATCATTTAATGAGTTCTTTGCAGGTGGATAAGGATTATGTTGGATGTTTGGGAATTGTAATAGGTATTAGAAGTAATTGTCCTATAGGGTAATATGACTGTACAAAAGAATCCAAAGAATTGGAAATGAGTATCCCACAGAAGGTAAAGGAAAGGTACAAGTTGGGGGAATAACAGCTTGTGATGTATAATTAATGTATAATAAACAAGTCTCTTTGAAGAATATGAGTAAATGGTTTTTGTCAAAGAAATGAATGACTAACAATAACCACAAAAAAGATATACTGGTCACATGGTGAAGGTGAGGTACAACAGGTGGATATCCTGAATTGTGATGTTAGGAGAAAGTGAGGAATGACCTTGGAATATTGGGTGAAACCTCTGTTATGAACTCCGTAGAGATCATAGGAAAGAATCATGCCGGCTAGATAGTCAGAGATGGGTCGTAATTTGCACCTTGAGAAGGAAAACTCAAATCAATGAGATCACAAATCCGCTGGAATATTTTAAGTGCCTTTAAATGGCTGGACCATGGAATTTGGAGACCGGAAGACCTGAGTTCAGAACTTGTCTCACTTATTGTCAGTCTCAGTTTCTTTTTTTGTGAAATGGGAATAATAATAGCATCTATGTCATAGATTTGCTTTGAAAATCAAATGAAATGATGTATATAAAACACTTTTTAAGTCTTCAAACACTATATGAATGCTAGTTCTTAGCTACAATTAACCTCCATGTAATGTTTTCCCAAAACAGCTTAATTCTTGTTTACCTCTGGAACTTAGTCTCTTGTTTGCCTTTAGTACTGGTATGTCCCGGCATGTTTCTAACTTTACAATCTGGTGTTCATGACAAAAGATTTTTATTACATTTATTAACCATCCTTTTGAGAATTGTCACAAGGGAATTATTTGATGTTAGGTAAGTCTGCTGATAGAAAGCTCTGATACTACAGTGCTGCCATATATATGTATATATTTCAGTTTTATGAGGTGACTAAAACCTGGAGACAAAGCCATGCTTGTATATTTAACTTTCTGACCGAAAACAGTAGGCAAACAGCTCCCAGCAATTCATGTCTAATTGGGGCAAGAATGATTTAGATTTGGGTCCAAGATACACAAACTGGGCTGACTGTTTTGACTGCCTTGACCGGTAATTGTAAAAAGTCAAGTGAGTCAAGTTGTGTGTATAGGCCCAGCAGATAGTAAGAGTGAATCTGTGAAAATACGACTAGAGAGGGAGAGAGTGCTCATGGATTTGATTATTAAACATAAAAAGCAAGGTTAGATCAGTGGTGATGGTACTTTATATTTGAAACTTAATTGTAGTCAACCCAAGGTTTGAATGACCAGATATACAGGTATTTAATCTGAGATCCATGGATACAGTTCTAGGAGACTATTAACTTGGATTAAAAAAGGCCTTTACTTTTACTTGTCATCCTCCTTATTTTATCTTATACCTTGAAAAACATTATTCTGAGAAGTTTCATAGGCTTGACCAGACTGCCAAAGGGGTTAAACACAAAAAAGTGGCTAAAAATCCCTGTAGAGGGTAGACTCTTTCCCCTTCTTTCTTTTCCTTTTTCACACTACGATTTATTTTTTCAGTCTAATTCAATCATCATTTTCTAAGCTTTTACTATGTGCAGGTCATTGTGCTAAGTTCTAAGGATCTACAAAGAGAAAAAAAAAGGAAATAGAGCATGCCCTCATGGGATTTATGTTTTACTTTACTATCATGCCTGTAAGAAAATACAAGGAAAGTAATTGGTATCTTTTAATTCCTTGTATGTTTTAAGCTGGGTTTATATCTACTGAGGAATCATGTAGTTACAAAAGTGGGTTATGGAGACATTTTCTGAACTGTGCTTTAAACAGGGCTTTAACTCCTTTGGTTTCAGGTCCCAGGTCCTCTTTTTGGGTAACCAGGACACTAGCTCTTTAAGATACTGAAAAGATGAGGCTAACAAGCCAGTGTCTGCCATCAAAAGACTTCCCTTAGACCCCTGTCTGCAGGGGTGTTATTTTAGAGGTATTATCTTGGTGTTTTCCTATTTTTATCTGTTTTTGCCCAGATCCTGGCTCACTCTTCTGTTCTGCTATTACTTTTTTATTCTGACCTGCCATTGCCAATGGGATCCTTGGATCATCAGACTGAACTTTGATTCTCATGCCTTGTGTTTTTGACTAGTTTTACCACATGCCCTTCTAGTTTCATTGCAATCCATGGCTAAGCTCCCTCTCCCCAGGTCAGCTGGGTTTCTGCTTTTGGCTTCTGCTCTCACCTGAGCAAAACAGTTGCTGTCTGTCCTCTGTGCAGAAAGCTGTGGATTGCTAGCTTTCTTCTGGGGCTTTCTTTAGGCTATAGTCTGTCTATTCCGAACCCCTGTTTCAGAGTATGAAGATGGGAGCATTTGGATACAATTGAGAAGGCCCATTTAGACTTCAGAGGAAGTGAGGGTAGAGGTAATTCTTATTCTTTATCAAAGAAAAGCCTCTCTAAAGAGATTTTGTTGAAGCTGAAGTAGCTGAGCACCTGGTGATAGAGAGACTCTGCTGCCAGTCCTGCTTTACCCAGTAGAGCAGTGGCACCTGAGATACTGCATTAGGTCCTAAGTATATACAAACATAAAAAAGGAAATATTTGACAGCTGAGGAAGGAACTTGTCCATTGTCTATGATGTGTCCAACAGTGAACCTGAGGGAGAAAGACTTTATAGATCTCACTTTAAATTTGAGAACTCTCTTTTTAAAGTCTCAGGTATAGAGGAGAAAGTATGTCCTGGTTTGGGGGCATATTTTCTGGTTCAAGTTCTTGATGTGTCTTCTGAGTAAAGATCCCTTTTAAAAGCTAATTATTGTTAATTGGTTAACTTTTTATTGGGGCACTAACCACTGGTTAGATGATAATCAAAATATAAATGATTTTAGTAGGAACACACTGGATGGAGGCTCATGAACAATAATATTCAAAGAATAGCATAGTCCTTCAAGGTACCCCTAAGTCATCGATGAAGGGAGGAGCAGTAGCCTCGCTCTTGGGACCTGATCTGCTAGTCAGAGTGTGGGTCGGGAAAAAGCACCCCTGAGAGTACACATATGCTACATATATGAAATTGTTCACAGAGGGCTTTATTTATGGGATCTTCAAACATGGCTTTTGGTAAATAGGTACATATGCATTCATTAATGCACTTATTAAGTGCCTGCTATATATTAAGTAGCCTTTGTACTAAGTGCTTGGGATACAAAATAATATGAAATAGTTCCTGCCCTCAAGGATAATACAGTCTATTGAGAGGAAACAATATGTGCATAGATAAATAAATGCAAAATATAGAGATAGAGCAGCAGTTCTCAACCTGTGGGTCATGACCCCTTTGGGGGTCAAACGACCCTTTCACAGGGGTCACCTAAGATCACTGGAAAACACATATCTCTGATGGTCTTAGGAACTGAGACACCGCTCCTCTATCTGCCTCCAGGTGGGTCCACCCACATGCAGATAAGCCCACATCTAAGTATTAAAGGGTCGACATTAGGAAGGTTGAGAATCACTGCACTGAACTAATAATGAGCTTCAGACACCGCACTTGAACTCAGGCCTTCTTGACTCCAAGGGCAGCTCAAGCCACTACTTCAAATTTCAAATAAAGCAAGTAGGCCGGATTGGCTGGAGTAATAATGTATGTTAGACCTAGAAAAATAGGTGGAAGCCAATTTGTGAAGGACTCTTGTTGTCAAATAAAGGAGTTTGTATTTTATCCTCAAGGATAGAGGTAGGCCCTGCATGTTTGGGAAAAAAGAAAGAACATATGTCTGTTTTAGGAATTTCAATTTGGCACCTATGTGGGGGATATATTGGAGAAGAGAGACACTGGACGTGAGATGATAAATTTATAGGCTTTTGCAATAATCCAAATGGGAGGTGGTGAGGACCCAAATTAGGGTAATTTTCATGTGAGTAGAGAAGAAACACATTTCATAATGCGTTTAATAATGGTTGGGGATTAGCTATGTCTCTTTGAAACAGTGACTAAATGCAATTGCAGAGCCTTAGATTAGAAACCTAGTCATGTGCAAAGGAAAATAGGATCATATATCTTTCTGAAAAAAAAATATACAGCTTTTTTTTTGTTTGAACTTTTATGCTTCTATTGCTGTAAGGCCATCCCAGTGGGAAAACTCCATCTACCAGTGCAATTTGGTAAATATTCTGCAACTTATTGCCATAGAAAATTACCTGAGACACTGAGAGGTTAGATGACTTATCCAGGGTCATGCAGGTTATATGTATCAAGAAGCCAGGTCTTCCTAACTCTGAGGACAGCTTTCTCCTGTGTTGGCAGTCCCCTTTACATGTCATTGAAAAAGAGAATTTTGACATAAAGCTAAATATTCTAATTCATTTGCTCATTCATTTTTTCTTACATTAATTTATTCATTCAATAAATACTTATTAGCAGACCACTATATGCAATGTACTTTGCTAGATACTCTGAGAGAGACAAAGAAAATTAAATCCTTCCCCTTAAAGGAACTTAGTATTTCTTGGATTCATGTATAATCTAATGGTGATGGGTTTTCTTTAAATTAGTCAAGTTATGATTCTGGTCACAATTAAAGTACTGTGGGCTGATAGGTCTGGAATATTTGAGCAGTCCTTTGCTTGTCCCAAAGAGTGAGACTTGATATGATCCACAGATGGGGCTACAGCAGGGAGTCACACAGTTATCTCCTTTCCATATGGCTGGACACATAGATTCCAGAATGCATATGGCCCTCTACTGGCTTCACTGGCTAGGATGCCTCAGTCTTGTCACCCATGGACTATCCTCAAGCTGGTATCTCCAGGTACATTGGGGGAAATATCACTGGCAGTACCCCAAAACAATAAGACAGCTCCACTTCTACTCACTAAACTGCCAGAAATGATAGAACTGGGGTCTTGCTCATCAGAAAAAAAAGACATTGACTTTTTAAAATACATGCTTTGCATTGGAATTTAACTCAGACCCAATTTGTAAGAGGCTGCAAGGGATTCGCCTTATTGCATTATTGCAGATAGATGAGCAGTCACTAGTTTCCTTGGAAACTTGGATCTGGGCATATGCAGCTCAGAATGTGCACCCTCATGTTTTCTATCAAACGGGTACAGTAGTGAGTCTATCCCTAGGGATCCAATATGTTACTGAAAACAGCGGGACCAAGAATAGAAGAAAATTACTGTATTAAAATCACATACCACATACATGGCTGGGTTTCATAATGCAAAGTAATTCCAGATTATAGAGAGAAAGCTCTCATACTCTAGCACTTGCCAGGGTGTCCTATACCTATATTTGCATATTTATAGGGTGTGTACTTTAGGGAAGTACATTTTTAGGGATTGTATTCAAATTGTTATTTTTTGAAAAGGTGAACCTACTTCCTGCAATACCACTTCTTTATGTATTTAAAATGGCTAATTAAACTCAGTCTGTTATTTCCTGTTCTTTGTGATTAGAAAACATATGTTAAGCTCCTAATTTTGTGTGGAATTTTACAAAGTGAAGCATATAGATTAATCCCTAACCTTCAAGATTCTATGAAAGTCATGAAATAAGGTAGGAATTTAATTCCTTTTAAGAACTGTGCATATACACACACATTACAAACATGTATTCAAATATGTGTACACATATAAAAAGGCAATACACACGCATATGTGTATATCCACCTGGTGTACATATGTGTGTATAAATAAGCACAGACTTATATACACATATGATATGATATGATATGATATAAATCATTAGAGTAGAAGAGAGAAACAAGCATTTGTCTCATAATTATTGTCTTCATGAAATGCTCCAATATGGACTCTGAAGTCAACCTTGGTGACTTTGAAAAGATAACTTAACTAATGCCTGCTGCAATTTTATAATGACAGTCAAGGCCCAAACCTTACTGTAGTCATCTCTGTTATCTAGCACGGTGAAAGAAAGGGGAGTTTTGGTAAATGAAATATTTTTGTTGATTTGTAGTCGATCTATACATTATGCATGCATTACCATTATCATTGCCAAAAGAATTTAAGTAGCACCTATAAATGACAATGAAACAAGATTCTTACTTCTCATGATGAATAACTTTCTAAGAACTAGAACTACCACAGAATAGCTCATTAGTCAGTGAGCCACCTTTTACCTGGAGTGCCTACTAAAAAGGCAGTGGTCCCAGCTGTCGTCAATGCCACCAATGACACAGCCCACACATGCGTATATGAAGATTGACACTTGAAAGTGAAAAACTGTCAGGAGAGTTTTGACAAGTCTATCAAAATAATAATAATAACAGTAGGGTAAAATCTCTCAGGGATACTATAAAAGGGTTTCCTGGATTAGATAAACCGTTGGACTCAATTTTCCTTAAGATTTATTACATGACAATTTTGAAAACAATTTATACCTTTTGTTTTTGGATGACTCAGAAAGCACTTTATAAGTTTATAGTGCCTCAGGGTCATCATTATGAACATCTATTATCATTGTACTGATAAGCAAGCAAATCCTCATTAATGTAGATTTCTATTTGATAGATGATATAAACTTTTTTTAAAACAAAATTATATTGCAAAGATGAGGGGCATCATGACAAAGTGGATAGAGCTAATTTCCACACCAGTGTATCCACAGATCTTTGACTTATTGCAAGGATTAAAAAAAACTCTTTAGTTGTGTTACTCTAAAACCTGAATATTCTTTAATTCATTTTTTTCTTCCATCAGATTGTTACACAGAAAGACAGGAAATGAAACATCATCCATGGTTTAGCATTACCTGTTGGCGTTTCTGTATTGCTATCAGAGTGATCTAAGTTTCTTGAAAATAAGTCATCAGTTGATTGCTAAAGCATAAAGGAAACCAGTAGGATGAATATACTAAAAGACATATTCTGTAAAACTCGAGTTTCATGGAACACCAACAATTTCTGAGAGAGAAGAAAATATGTCCAGGAGACTCCAGGAAATTAATTGGAACCATGGCTTACATTGAAACTACCTGGAGGGTTCAGTTGATCCTCAGCCAATATTCAATTTTCTGACCCTGGTCAGACACTATTTGAAAGTTACTACAAATGAATTTAGAGGACATTGTAATTTCCCCCCTTCTCTGGCTACTTAAGTAGTAAGGATCTCATCAAAATAATGACAAATGACATAGAGTGACTTTCCTCCTTGGAGATGATGTTCAAATGATACAGTATCCTAGGCACCTCTGTTTAATTGCCTAAGTACTATGGTGACAGAAATTTTAGAAATATGGAGATGGATATTAATAAAGTCTGTGAAAAATGTGAATATTCCTCAAATATATGACAGTAGAGATCAGTAGAGAGAGACCATTTCCTATCACTATGGGATACTGATATTCTGGTTTAGTATAAGCTTCCTTTTGCCTGGTAGCCTGGGAATAGTTCTCTTGACTTTTCTCATTTTATTTTTGTTGTAAAGGTTTTAGAAGAGGTTTGATCACCTATAGTTTTCTAACAGGTCTTCAAATCTTTTAAACATACTCCATCTATTTTCTCTTTTCTATAGAAAGGAATACACAGTACAAGCCCAGAATGCCAAGCATAGTTGTGTTTTAAACTGCTTTCCTTTGAAAATGCATTAACTCTGCTATTTGGATTTTGGTAAATGGATATCTTATTTGTACCTTCATTGAGCCTTCAAGAAGGCTCTGTTGAGTAGTTGTGGTGGTAGTGGTGTGCTGCAGCTAGCACAGTTTGGGCCTAGCTACCAGCTGAGTGAAATAAAGGGACACAGGGGTGGAGCCAAGATGGCGGCTTAGAAGCAGCAAAGCACCGCAGCTCCCACACAAACACGCTAAAAAACTCATAAAATGGGACGCTAAACAGATTTTCAAGCTCCACAACTCTCCACAAGACAGAAAG
>CM053595.1:229698999-229724730 GCA_028646575.1 Pseudocheirus occidentalis
TCCAGGGCCAGTGTACCACCTAGCTGCCTCTGGTCACTTAACATTTTAGTGTTCTAGCCAACTCTTTAAGACTAGAAGGTACAGGGAAAGTATCAGGCTGAATTGTAGAGGGAACATCTTTATCCAAGAGGTCTCAGTGTCAATGAAATCACAGGTCTAGTCCAATATCTAGGCATGGAGGAAACGCAGAAGAAAATAGCTATTTTTGTAGCTAACAGGGCTTAATTATACAGTCCTGGATAAAATGAGATACTGATTAAAACTTCAAGAGCATAGTGCCCAAAGCATTCTAATTTCGCTGAATTTGAACTCATTATGGTTTTGCATTATCTTTTAAAAATATTTGGTTTGACCATTTTTTTTCCTTTGTATAGATTTCTACTTATTCAATGCTAAAACATAAAACGTTGGAAGTGGATGGGAGGAGAGGATGGAAAGTTTCATGGGAGACCTTTTGTACCAAGCTTAAGGCAAGGAAGTTCAGGGCATGCACTTGTTTAGTGCTGTTCCCTACTTGATTTTCAGCTCCATGTTGAAACATATAATGTACAGGGGGCAGTACAGAGAGGCAAGAGCTGTAGGTTTGGAATCAATCTATATATTCAAGGCCCAGCTCTGCCACTCACCACCTTTATGTCTTTGGATAAGTCACTTCCTCTTTGTGGTTCTCATTTTCATCAGCTGTCCAAAGGAAGACTTGGAAGAGAATTTCTAGTCTCTTTGGAGCTCTTTGAATTGAAGATTGTTGTTGTTGTTGTTCATCTTTCATTCTTGAAGGGAAACTATGACATCACAAGGGTGATGTCTTGACTTGTAAGTGGATTGGATTTAAGTGAGGTACTGTTACACCAAGTCATTGGTCTCATTCTCTCTTCCAGAGTCATTTGAGTCTGGTAGCAAGACATAAGTCAAGATGACTGGTCATGCCCCAGGATTCAGTGGAAGACTACAGCCTTCTTAAACTAAGGTCTCTCCCAGGTCTCAGTTTGTCTGTGGGACTAATGACAAGTCCCACATCAATGGGTGGGTCAAATCCAGTACTTTCTGGTTTGTTTATAAGAATCAATGTGGAACCAGTTGAAATAAAGTGCTTCCAGTAATTCTAATAAATAATAATAATTCTAATAAATAAAATAAAGAAGAAATTTAAAGAGACTTAAAAGGAATAAACTAAAAATAATAAAGAAGACCAAAGGTGAAAAATGTCCTTATGCCAACATTTAGATAGTACTTCACAGTTTATGGGGCATTTTCTTTATAACAAATGTTTGCTGAATTGAATTGAATCAATTCATTCCATCATTCTACTTTTGGTTACTTAAGTAGAGTTGTATGTAAAAATACTGGGGCAAAAACAAAGGACTTGTTTTTGAATGAAATGAAGAAGAAAGTTGTGAAAGTGATTTATAGGACTTTGGACTTATGGAGAAAGCCAGGGATTGGATTGGGGGTGGCGGTCCAGGGGAAAGTTAGGACTCCTTAAAGGAAAAGTCAAAGGAGAACAACATGAATTGAAAGAGAAGAAAGTCTTAGTCTGAAGACAAACTCAACAATCTTAAGAAGAAATGTACAAAGGGGAAGGACCTGAAGAGTCTGAGGCCTCAAAGAGAAGAAGGTATTTGGTGAGATAATTCAGGTAAGAAAAACAGGAAAACAAATGGTAAGATATGAATTCCGTGAAAGAGAAGAAAAAAAGTTGGGTGCGTCCCATCAAGTTCTTAAAAGGTGCCAAAAGGGTGTAAAAGTATTAATGGTGTGCTAATGAGGTAAGCTTTTAACACCCACAAATAATTAAAAAACCCAGGACTGAGAATATCAATCAGAACGAAGAAAAGGGGAATTTTACAGTGACTTCATTAAGCCTCTGATGTTTGTATTCCTGCTGCTGCCAAATGGCTGCTGTCATTCGGCAAAATGAAGTCTGGTCTTCCTCTTAGAGAAGGTTAAAAGGCTCAAGAGATGTCTCTGTTTTCTAGGTCAGAGATTTCAAATAAGCAGTCCCCAAGGCAGCATGTAGCCCTTAACACTCCAGAGGGTTGTCCAAACGAGATTAAGATGTAATTGGGAAATATTTAACCACATAACTAAAAATACAATAAAACATATTGTGTGTGTGTGTGTGTGTGTGTGTGTGTGTGTGTGTGTGTGTGTGTGTGTGTGTGTAAGTTCAATATGATACTCTGGGGATCTTTTTGTGGCTACCTGTTTCTATTTGAGTTTGACATTACTGTTCTAGGTTATCAGGGATAATGGAGCATTTGTTAAAAAAATAAATCTGTAACCTAAACACTTGATTTCAATGTAAAAGAAAAAAAGAATAGAGTAAAGGTCAAATGAGGGAAAAGAAAAACCTGATCTGTTTTAGGAGTTTGGATGCAGAATAGAAGAATGTCACAGAGAGGAGGAAAAGAAGAACTTGGAAATAAAACACAATACATACATACATGCAATTACATAATACTACATATACATTTATATATGTACATGTGCATATATGCATGTCTAAATATATATAATCTACCTAATATAGATAGCTAGACATGCCTGTATACACAGATACACACACATGCATATATACACATATTAAACTGAATACTTCAGAGAAGACATAGCCATGAAGAATGATAAAACCAATCCATAGAGGCTATTCAGTGAGGATTTAGACTAGACATTAGGAATAATACTGCCTATGGAACCAGGTGATATTAACTGACCCAGAAAAGTCACAGACCACTGACTTCAAGTTCCATCTATTTCAGGGGCTTTTAACCATTCTTTTTTTTGTCTCAGAAATTCCTTTGGAAGTCTGGTGAAGCCTATGAATCTCTTCTCAGAGGAACATTTTTAAATGCATGAAACAAAATACACATGATTACATAGGAAACATATTAAGATAAAAGTTACAATTTTTAAAAAAACTTCATGGATCCCAAGTTATTATCTCCTGATCTAGACAACTGAGACAACTGGTGATAACTTTTTCAAATGAATATAAAAATTGTGAGTTTCTGCATAAACTGAAAATGGAGATGATGATGATGATGATGATGATGATGATGATGATGATGATGATGATGATAATGATAACTAGCATTTATATGTACTATGTGCCGGGAACTGTGCTAAATCCTTTGCAAGTATTATTTCATTTGATTATCTCAGCCAACCTGAAAAGTAGGTGCTTTTATCATTCCCATTTTACAGTTGAGAAAACTAAGGTAGGCAGAGGCAAAGCAACTTGTTTAGGTTCAGATAGTTAGGAAATGTCTGGATTTGAATTCATATCTCCTAACTCCATCCCCAGTCCTCTATCCCTCGCATCGTCTAGGGTCGTCAGCCAAAAGTCTCTGCTTGGGATTTTGTCTCCTGGCTTTTACCCAGTGGCTCTGTCTCAAGGTTTGTTTGTTTGTTTGTTTTGGCATTTTCCTGGAACCATGGAGAATGTTGTCATACTTTTGATTGCCCAGACACCGATTATAACAACCCTTACTTCACTAGGTTGAAGACATCTGGACTCCTTGGCATGCCGATTGATTGGCACGTGACTTGGAAAAATCACAGTTCATTGAAATCACACATTTATAAGCTATGCATATGGAGAATTATGTTGCTTGGGAGGGTGGAGCAGAGGTCTGGGAAAGGAGGTGCCACTAGAAGCTTCGATGTGTTCTAAAACCTATTTGTTCTAGCCTGAGGTGACCATTCTTAACTTCTGCTATAAAGCATTTGATGCCTAGGCATCATAATTAAGATAGGCTGCATCCAAAAACATCTTAAACTTTATTCTAGTAAACCAATCAGTTTTTTCCTAGAAATACTGGAACTGAAGTAAGGGTAAAGTAATATGCAGGGAATTCTAGGACAAGGGTTCTTAACTTGGGGTCCACAAACATTTTTAAAAATTATTTTAATCATTGAATTTTATTATCATTGGTTTCCTTTGCAATCCTGTGTATTTTGTTTTATAAATTAAAATATTTTTCTGAGAAGCGGTCAATGTGTTTCAGCAGTCTGCCAAAGAAGTCCATTACACACATAAAAAAAATCAAATACCCTCTGGTCTAGATTCTCTATTGAGACAAAATGGGTACAGATATCTCCAGGAAAGGCCTTTCCAAACACTTACAAGATTTGCTTTGAAAAAGTTATTGATTCTACATAGTCTGGCTAGCCAAATGATCTGAGTTATCAGAGACTGCTCATTCTGGTTTTTAGACAATCCAGTTCCTCGCTAGCAACACAGAGTGGGAGAGAGAGCACTGGATTTTAGCTAGAGAACTTGGGTTCAACTCTTCTTTCTGCCACTTACTAGTCATGTGACCTTGGTCAAGTCCCTTTACTGCTTTGGTCCTAGGTTTTTTCATTTGGAACTTGGAGATCATAATTTCACTACTTCCTACTTAACTCAGAGAGTCACATGAAGAAATTGTGTCCTAAGCCTTAAGACACTATGAGAATATAAGATATTATTATTCTCAATGCTGTTTGGCCATTTCCTTGTAAATTTCTATGTATCTTTCCACCAGAGGGAAGCCTGAAGAAGGTTGAAGGCAGAATTACAAGTCCCCCCTCAATGAGCAAATTTTAAATTGTCCAGTTACCATAGATAGGAGGAGGAAAGCTGACACTCAATGCCTGCTTTGCCTTTGGATTTTGTATATCTGGGCCAGCTAGAATGCTCAGTGGAGAAAGCACTGGACCTAGAATCAGAAAGTTTCATCATAGAGTTGTTTCAATCTTGTCCAACTCTTCGTGGCCCCATTTGGGATTTTCTTGGCAAAGATGCTGGAGTCATTTGCCATTTCCTTCTCCGGTTCATTTCATAGATAAGGAAATGGAGGCAAATAGAGTTAAGAGATTTGCCCAGGGTCACACAGCTAGTTAAGTGTCTGAGGCTGGATTTGAACTCATGAAGATGAGTCCTTCTGACCCTGGCACTCTGTCTACTTTACCACTCTGTCTACTGCTGCAGTCAGGGAGACCTGAATTCAAATCCAGACCCTTCTGCAGTGTGTGGTGCTGGGGAAGTAATTTAACCTCTGTCTACCTCAGTTCCCTCAACTGTAAAATGGGGATAATAGTAGCACTAATCTCTCAGCATTATTGTGAGGATCAGATGGAATAGTATTTATACAGTGTTTGGCACAAAATACGCACTTAATTAATGCTTGTTTCTTTCCATCTTTTCTTTTACCTTTTCCTATAAATAAGAGAGTTGGAAATAGAATTCTGTTTTTTATTTCAGGCACTAATTTTGCTTTTTGACTTTTCCCCAGTAATCTTTTCAGTTTACCAAACTTTTCATCAGGGTACATTTAAAAGAAAATAGAATTAGAAGTCAGTAAACATCAGATTTGGTCCAATTTTGTCCTTAAGAAATGTTAGGCAAGTACCTCAACTGCTTTGTCTTAGTTTCCTCAGTCTGTAAAAGTAGGAAGACAGTTTCTGTCCCTCCTCTTCCCTCCTCCTCTCCCAAGGTGGTTACAAGGCTCAAAATAAATAAAAGGTGTGAAAGCCTCTCTCAAGGTTAAAGATGCCATGTGAATGCAGATAATAATTATTATTTCTTTGAACTTTTTCAAAAGAACTTATCTATTTTGGGAAATCATTCTTGAAACAGTTCTTCAATAGTTCCTACCAGAGATTCAGCAAAGGGGGTTGAGGGGAGAGGGTTTCTCCCTCTCCCTTATATAATCTTTCCTTGACTAAGTCCTCCCTCCTCCCTTCCACCCCAGAGGGGTTTCTTGTCCTTCTGGCATAGGGCTGGAGCAGCTTTGCCCTTCCTTACGCTGGCAGCTGTCCACTTGCTGCCTCTTGAGAAACCTTGATTGGCCTAATTTTCTAATTCATGGATCTGACATTAAACTTGTGAATTACAGGATTATTCCTACCAAGTTGCAATTCATTTAAATCATACATTGCGCACGCAGCAGATTTTGGAGTCTCACATCTTAAGAATATTTCTTTTTTCTTCAAATGGAATTGTAGCATATTTGTATTTTATTTTTATGAAGAACATTGGCAATTATTTATGCCCTTTTATTGTCCTTAAAACTGTTATCCTCAGGTAGAGAATGTCTGGTCTGTAGATGCTACATCTGCTCTGTGTTTTAAAAAAAATGAGGAAATTCTTCCTTTGTTCAGACAGAAAGGTTATGTTGTACAATAGAAAGAATAATAGATTTGGAGTCAGAGGACCTGGGTTTGAATCCTGATTCTTCCACTTACTATCCATGTTACTGAGGGTAATTCATTTTGATTCAACTAAGTAAGCACTTATTTAGCACCTATTATGTGTAAGAAATAAAAGGTAGGGGCAGCTAGTTAGTGCAGTGAATAGCACACACCAGTCCTAGAGTTAGGAGAACTTGAGTTCAAATCTGGCCTCAGACACTTAGCACTTACTAGCTGTGTGACTTGGGCAAGTCACTTAACCCCAACTGCCCTGCCCCCGCTTCCAAAAAGAAAAAAAAAGAAAGTAAAAAAAAATATTCCATTCTCTCAAAGAAGTGATAGTCTAATAAGGGAAACCATATATAAACAACCATGCACAAATAAGATACATACAGGGTAAACTGGAGACAATCTCAGAGTGAATGCATTAGCCTAAATAAGAAAACACTTCCTATAGAAGGTGGGATTTTGTCTGGGAATTGAAGGAAGCCAGAAACAGCTGAGGAGGGAGCAATTTCCAGGCATGGGAGAGAGCCAGTGAAAATGCTCATAAATGGGATATGGTATGTCACATATGAGGAGTAACAAGGAAGTCAAGGTCACTACATTGCAGAGTACTTGTATGGAGGAAAATAAGGTGTAAGTAATCTGGCAGAGTAGGAAGAGACTAGGTTATTAATGGCTTGAAATTCTGGAGGATTTTATATTTGATCCTGGAAGCAATAAGAAAACACTGGAATTGATTATTTAGGGATAGGGGTATGTGTGGCATGGTCTTAGAACTGCACTTTAGGAAGATTAATCTGATAATTGAGTGGAAAAGGGATTGGCATGGGGAGACTCTTAAGACTGGGAAGTGATTAGAGACTGCACCAGGGTGGTAGCAGTTTCAGGATAGAGAAGGAAGCATCTATGAGAGGTGTTATGAAAGTGGGAACGACTAGCCTTGGCAACTTATTAGATACGGAGAAAGAAAGAATGAAGATTCAGGAATTACACTGCTTGAAAGTCTTAGTGAGTGGGAGGATGGTAGAACTCTCTACAGTAACAGGGAATTTGGGAAGAGTGGAAGGTTTGTGAGAAAAATAATAAGTTGAGTTTGGACGTCATGAGTTTCAGATGTCTGCCAGACAGTCAATTCTGTATGTGCAATAGGTAGTTAGAGATGCATGACTGCAGGTCAAGAGAGAGGTAGAGTTTAACACATAGATCTAAGAATCATCTGCATAGAGATGAGAGTTGAATCTATGGCAGCTGATGTGATCCTCAAGCAAAATATAATAGAAGGAAAATACAAGAGGGTCCAGGACAGAGCTTTGGGGGACACTCTTTGTTATCGGGGTGTGATCTAGATTAAAATCCAGCAAGGCTGATTTTGAATTTGACTTCAGTCCCTGCTACTTATTGCCACTGTGACCATGGACAAGTCACTTAGTATCTTTTTTTTTAAATTAGTTTGTTTTATTTTAAATTTATGATATGAAACAAGTATTTACATAACATAGTAAAGTAATAAAAAGATTATTGCACATGAAACTGAAACTCTATTATGTACAATTTGTTATTCTTTTTATGTATATAATAAATTTGCCATGTAAATTTCTTTTTTTTCCTTCCCCCTTCCCACCCTAGAGATGGCTACCATTAGGCACAAACATATATACATACATACACACACATATATGCATACACACATATATACACTTCTATGTATTAGTTTATCAGTTCTTTCTCTGGATGCAGAGAGCATCTTCCTTTGTATATCCTTTGTAGTTAATTTGGGTATTTATAATAGTCAAAATGACTTCATTGCTCAAAGTTGTTTTTAAAACATTATTTCTGTTACTGTATGCAGCTCATTTTGCTCTTCATTATTTCATGCAAGTCTATCCACGTTGTTCTGAAATCAATGTGCTAATAATTTCTTATAGCACAGTAGTATTCTATCACAATCATATATCACAATTGATGGGCATCCCTGCATTTATCAGTTCTTTGCCACCATCAAGATTGATGCTATAAGTATTCTAAAACTTTTATAAAAAGAGAGTCGGACTAGATAATCTCTAAAGTCTTCCAGCTCTAAATCGTCTGTCCCTAAGATGAACAACACCAGACAAAATGATTACTTCCCTGAAGAACTGAAGGAGAGTCAATATCTTTGGATCTCAGGGCAAGCTAAAGTAGAACATTGCCCTGTAATCCCTGATTGTGTATCCTATAAGGATACCATTTCATTGTCTGAACGTTAGTGATTTTTCTTAATGGTGGGAGCTTGGAAGGCAAAGAACAGGGTCCATTTTGCTCATGGTGCTTGTCATCCAATTACTGAGTCCCACAGTCACTATTTTTCTTATAAGTGAGATAAGATAACTTGACCCAAATCATCTAGTGATGGGAAAAGGAAGCATAGGAACTATCTTTTGTGCCAGCATACTGACCTTAAAATCAGACTGTTTTGAAATAGTCTGTAGATGTTGAGTCAAAATAACCTCTTGCATTTTTGAAAACAAGGAATAATAGAAAGAGTCCTGGATTTGGAATTGTAAGACCTGGGTTTAAATGCCACTTCTACCATTTAATGCCTATAATATATGATAATAGTTAAAAAACATATTTTTCCAGGATTCGGCATCTTTATTATTAATATAAGGAGGTTAGATTAAATGACTTCTAAAGTTACTTGAAGTTCTATACCTATTGATCAGTCAGCACATGTTTATTAAGGTCCTGCTTTGTGTCATGTGCTATGCCAAACCAATAATAATTCTGATCCCTCTCAGGTCCCTTCCAGCTCCATTTCCTTGACTATGTGAGCCTGATTGTATAAGTTACTTTTGAATGTCATTTCAATATTTTCAAGGAGTTGGACTTCAGCACCATGTCTCTGCTGCTGTCTCATCCTAGACCAGGGGGTGGGGAACCTCTGCCCTGGAGGCCACATGTGATCCTCTAGGCCCTTAAGTATGACCCTTTGGGAATTCAGGCAAAGGGCTGCACTTGAGGACCTAGAGGACCATATATGACTTGGAGGGCCAGGGTCCCCACCCCATCCTAGACCTTCCTTCAAAGCTTAGGGCCTCTTTTCCCTGCAATATCCAACCATTCTTGCTGCCTAATCAATCTGGAACATCCCTCTGAAAGGTTCATTTCCTTCTCCCTTTTGTGAATTCCTCTTGGGGCTTCCATTTTGTGGTGCAACCATTCTCACTCCACCCCTTTTCAGCTCCCTTTTGTGTGTTAACTTCTACCATCAGAATGGGACCCTGACTGCCTTTCTTTTTGCTTTTGTGCCTCCAGTTCTTAGAACAACGGCTGGCACAAGCAAACACTTAATAAATGCTTGTTTATTCATTTCTAATTAGAGTCATTACAACAAACTATCAGATGTTGTTTGAAACTTGAGATAAACTTAAACGCAAACATTCGAGTTTCTGTGTTAGCTCATGCAGAAGAAAGAGAGTAAATAGTTGAAAAATTTTTGTGCTATAATAACAACTCTGTAAAAAAAATAACTTGCTTTGAAAAACTCCAATCAATGAAATGATCAAACATGATTTCGTAGTACTGATGCCGAAATAGGATGTATACCTCCTGACAGAGAGGAGGCGAACTGAATGAACAGAATGAGACACGTTTATGGACATGACCTGTAGGGACATTTGTTTTGCTTGACTTGTAGTATTTGTTGCAAGTGTTTATTTTTTCCCACTTTTGAGGCAGTAGAGATGGGTGGGAAAGAAAATAAATGCTTTTTAATTAAAACAAAATAAAATTTAACTTTAAAAATTAAATTATTAAGGCATATGAGATGACCTCTAAGAACTCTGATTTTCATAGCATTGTAGAGTTTGTATTTTGAAGATTTCTCCACAGCATGTATATGATTGAAGATGTCTTTATAAATATCAAAGAAAGACTTATATTTGATCCTGAGCTTTTAAATGGCAGAACATTTTTCATAGATTCCTATTTCAAATGAAATCATATTACGTTTGGATACTTGATCATGGACAAATTTCTTCTAAGTTGATTGCTGCCTATGTATTAAGTTTTCAGAGGAACTAGGAATGGACCACACACTTCGCCCTCATTTTCTACCCATTATATTTAGTGATATCTTAAATTCCACCATTATAGGTTCATTACATTTGGATTTATGGGCTTTTTAATCTTTAAGGGTACACTATTAAAATGCAAATATGTTTGAGAGAAGAACTAGCTTTAGCCTTTCTAGCACAGATTAGGCAGTTGGGGGACATTAAGGCAACAGGAGGGACAAAAGAGGTACAGAAAGGGGGTAGGCGGGCTGCAGTGACACACTTTACAATTTTACCTATGTCTAGCTCAGGCCACAGAGTCAATAGGATAATCCACTTCTCTCTAAATCAATACTATGTAATCTATGACCCAACAAAGCTTAGAGTTGGAATTTTTCTCTTTCTGGAGGGATGTAAAATTGATGTTACAGTAGAATAGGGTCATAAAAATAATACCATAAGCCCTTCAGCACTTTATTTCTACAAATGCCTTCTTTTTGGTTCCCATTAGATAATTCTCTGGTCCCTAATTCTAACCGTCCAGTATGACACACTTTTGACTTCACCTTTTAAAATTGGCAATCCTGTTCTGACCCCTGAAGTAACTGTGTTTCCAAGAGATCACTCTGGCTTGGGTGTTCATTTTTAGAATCACAATTTACAGAGCATACATGTCTTATTTTCCTACTAAAACTTTCTTTGCTATGGCTTGAAAAGAAAACTCAACTTGTTTTGAGAGACTCCAATGTAACAGGTGCTACGGCAGAGTGGATAGAAGTCTATCCTTGGAGAAAGGAAGGCGTGGATTCAAATTCTGCCTCTTGCAATCATGGATAAATCTCTTAATTTCTAATTGTTCCCCAGATATGTTTGAAGACTATAAATTATAGATTAATTACCAATATGTAGCAATGAAAGCTTACCACACAAATCATATCACTGCTCTGGATCTGAAAAGAATGTTAGCTGTAAGTTTACATGTTAAAAAAAAAGGGCCCTTTTCTTTTTGAGAGACAATCAGGATTAAGTGACTTGCCTAAGGTCACACAGCTAGTAAGTTTCAGAGGCTAGATTTGAACTCAAGTTATCTTGACTCCAGATCCATTGCTCCCTTCATTGTGTCACCCAGCTGCACCTAAAAGCCTCTTTTCCACAAAAAAATGAGAGTTCATGCATACATTTATAACCTATCTAACATTTGTCCATCTGCCATGTACCATCTCTCTCTCTCTCTCTCTCTCTCTCTCTCTCTCTCTCTCTCTCTCTCTCTCCTATCAATTTTCAATTTTCACAGAGGTCTAATTCCTAGAAAATGACTTGAAAGAGAAAAACATGAATGATGATAGATTGAACCTATGGGAAATAGAGGGTTGGTCTCCTGACTACCTAAACCTGTAACGTTTCTCTAGAGAAATACACTTTTCTGCATATGATTCATTATAACAAAACATCAATTTTGATAGTTGCACTTTTCCTTCCACAGTAACCATGAAATAACCCATAAAATGCAGAGGAGAGGAAAGGTAATACTGTTTGAACCAGGGGGAATGGGAAAGCTATGTCAGAACCCCAAGGGAAAGGGACAACCCCTTCTATCTCTAATTACCTTTCAGGTGAGTGGTTGAATTGTTCCCTGTGAAAAGCACATGTCTTGGCTGAATCTTCTACCCCAGGTCAAAACTTGCCACTAGGAAAGGTTGGTGCTGCCCTGGGCAGCCCTCTGAGGGCCAGGAGCAGCTCTCTGTATGGGGCAGAGATAGGCCATGCTGCTTTACAGAGCCCTGCCATGTTGTCCAGGACACTAAGGAGTCCTTTTTTTTTTTCTCTACTGCACATAGCTGTGAATGCGCATGACCATATCAACCTGAAAGTGAAAAATGAGGTCACTAATAAGATACAAACGCTTGAAGTCATGAAAGTTAAAGATTTACATATGCCAATGTTAAGAATTGCCTGTGTACATATGTACATACACATACATATATACATAAATACAAATGTATACACATACATGCATATGTATACACATGTGTATATATGTGTATATATCTGCAGCCATTGAAATACATTAGCACTATGCATGTATAATGGATTCAGAGTTTGGAGCCTTGGGTTTTACTTTTGACTTAGACATTGCCTAGTTAAATCATCTGGACCCTCTTAGTCTGTTCATTCATCTATAAAATGAGGAGTGACCAGATGAACTCTAAGGTGCCTTCCAAATCCAAAATGCTATTATTCTATGATGGAAATTCATATTGTAAGTGAAATACTTGAGTTAAAATAACTTAAGTATTTACTTAAGTTAAAAAAAACCCCTTATGTCTCTTCTCTGGATTTTCATGACCCTCTTTTCTTTGCTCTCCTACTTGTCTGATCACTCAATCTCCTTCACTGTTTCATCATTCATACTATGCCCCCATAACTGTACTTGGATTCCCAGTCTCTGCTCTGGGCCTCTTTACCTCCCTCTGTACTCTTTCATTTGGTAACCTCATCAGCTCCCAACAGTTTACCATATCTATGTGGAAGACTCATATCTAGTCCTATTCATTCTACTGAGATGATATAGGCATCATCTCAAACTCTACTCCAAACTAGAACTCCTTATCATCCCTCTTTGATCCTGGCATAACAATGTCATTTTGGTCTTCTTTGAAAACAAAGAACAACCAACCAATCATACCCTAACTCCTCTCACCTACCTTTCAGACTTCCCTATTTCCCTCACATCTATCACCATCCTTCCATCCTCCCAGGTTGACAACTTTGGTATTATCTTTGATTCCTAATTGCCCCTCACTCTACAGATCATTCGGTTGGCAAATCTTGTCTTTT
The DNA here is from genome assembly GCA_028646575.1 of Pseudocheirus occidentalis. Taxonomy (NCBI): domain Eukaryota; kingdom Metazoa; phylum Chordata; class Mammalia; order Diprotodontia; family Pseudocheiridae; genus Pseudocheirus; species Pseudocheirus occidentalis. Next base: position 229,712,052 of record CM053595.1, read on the forward strand.
CTATCTTCACTACATCTCTTGCCTGCAGTATTTCTAGGTAACTTTCCTGCCTTATGTCACAAATCCATTGTCCACACAGTGGCTAAAATTGTTTTTCTTAAGTGCAAGTCTGATTATAGGACTCTCCCACTCACTAAATTCCAGTGGGTCCCTATTCTAAGATAAAGTATAAACTCCATTTTATATTCAAAGACTCTCAAACCTGTCCCCAACCTACCTCTCTAATATTATCTATTGCTCTCCCTCTCACACAATATGGTTCAGTCAATATGGTTCTTGCTGTTCCTCATGTACCTCATTCCATCTCCTGCTTAATGCATTTGGATCATGCTTGGGATGTTGTCCCTTCTCATCTACAATTGCTAGCTTCTCTAGCTTCTTTCAAGACTTAGCTAAAATCCCACATTATACAGGAAGCCTTCTCCAGTCTCCCTGCTGCTAATCCTCCTCCCCCCTTTTTTCACTTGAAATTACCTTCCATTTATGCAATATGTATCTTGAATGGACATAGTTTATTTGTATACTGATGTCCCTTGGCAACTGGATGGATACATGGGGTAAAGAAGACTGAAGAATAAAGGATAATTCTAAGGTTATAAATCTGGGTGAATGGAAATATGGTGGTATGTTTAATGTAAGACTTCCCATTATAATGAATGAGAGTTCCTTGAGAATAGGGGCCAATTTTTTGGTCTTTCTTTATCTTTATCTTTCCAGCATAGCACAGTTTTTGGCAGATGGTAACTGCTTGATGAATACTTATCTACTGACTTTTGACTCACAGATCCTCCCAGCCCCAAGCCTCTCTCCAAACAAAACCTAGTATTTATTTTGCATATATTCTATATACAATCACTTATGTTCATGCTCCTTCCTCTGATATAAGCCCTTGATGCCAGATTACGTCATTTTTGGTTTCTATCTCCCTAGCATCTAGTACAGTTCTTGTCACATAGGAGATACTTTACAAGATACTTGTTGATTGATTTTCCACAAAAGAGCTGACAATGTCCATCCCCTCCCCTGATCAATAACTATTTGTCTCCCTTTATGATTTAAAATAAATATTTTAAAAATATTAGAAAGAAAATTACTATTATGTAAGCTCTGGTAAACAAAAGATTCACCCCTTAAATCAACTATTGAAGTAGAGTTCCAAGTCAGTGAGAATAGGGATTAATCATGAAAAAAGAGGCTCCAGCCTTAACAATTGTGTCATAGATAGTGACAGTGTAATAAGAAAGAACTTACGAAACCATCAGAAATTTACAACTTTTTTTTCTTCTAACACATGTTAAATTAGCCAGTAGGTCTTGAAGCTTGCATACCTGATGATTAATTTACGTTATTTTGTGTAAAAAAAAAGAGGTCCTATCATACTAGACTTTGCGTGCTAGAGAATTCCACTACGTTGCAATGCTGTCTTCAATTCAGCCACTTTATATTGAAATTTCACACGCAATAATTGGCTGACCTTCACAGCTATGGCAAGAAACTAATTAAAGCTGTAAGGCTGTGCTAGCAATGCTTTTGTGTGAAATCCGAAGTTTGGTGATAATGAAATATGGGGTGCAGATGTTATTGTCTTCAATAGACTATGCCCTTGGTTCACACTAATGAAGAACAGCAATTATTAAACAAAAAGTATTTTTTTAAACCATTAATTATTTTGTGTTGTGATAGCAGGAATAAAAACACAGCAGCATCCCTTCTTCAAGGGTCTCCCTAAAGTAATTTTATAGAACTTTACCAGGTGACTTCTTTATAATTAGACATTCTGTTTTCACTTTCTTTGTGATGCTGATCCTAGACCTTTGGGAGCTTCACAAATGGCTTGAGGTAGGTTTGGAGAGCAAACCGGTGAGTTCAAGATAGTGATGATTGTCCAGAAGGAATTTTTAGATGGCAACAACATGACAGAAACAAAGGCTTTTGAAAATAATTTCCTATGCCAAACAAAGATACAAATAGAAATATGAAGACCTTCCATACTCACGCCTTTTGAAAGGTAAAGTTTGCTATGGTCTTTCTGCAAGCCTGGGAAGAGAGCAGGACTATTTGACGGTTGGTAGTCGTTTAACTTCTGGGTAAGAGAGCAAGGATACTCACTGGATTGTATTTTAGGAGATCTGAAGTTGCATCTCAGGAAATTTCAGATTCATAACCCTTAATAAAAAATTAGGGAAAAAACAAAGAACAAAATACCTTAGAATTGATTGTTGACTATTCAAAGGCCAATGACCTAGTATGCTTATTGGATCTCCCACTATGACTTAATTTCTTGCCATCAATGCTCACAGGGTTAGGAGTGGGAAGGGAAGAAGAGGTGAAGCTCACATCCATCCATTTTTCTGTTTGTCAAGCTGCCAAGAGAAAGGTTAGGTAGAGAATGCACTAAAAGTTACTCACAGAAAGGGCTAACAGTATTTTGTGAGTTTTAATGATCTCTTGTCTATGTTCCATCTCACCTGGATAACTCTAAACACCTTAATAGGTACTGAAAGCATCTTCTAGAAGGCAGGTATCCCTGGGGTATTGTAATGGAATAGTTTGGGGAGAAAGGAGATTGGGAGAATTATGGCCCACTTATTACCATGCTCGTGTTTCTCTTCACTTGGAAACAAGAGTATGAGATGGTTGTGGTTTTCCAAGGAGTCAGTCTGATGGCCATGGAATGTATTTTAAACTTGACTTAGGTTTTTGCCTTTCAACAGACAATTGATAGAAAATGTATAAGTTCCTTTGACCTAGCAATACCACTTCTAGGACTGTATCCCTAAGATACCATAAAAATGAGAAAAGTACCCACATGTACAAAAATATTTATAGCAGTGTGGTGACCAAGAACTGGAAATCAAGGGAATGCCCATCATTTGGGGAATGGCTGAACAAGGCATGGTATATGGATATATTGGAATATTATTATGCTATAAGAAATTATAAACAGGTGGACTTCAGAGAAATCTGTAAAGACTTATATGAACTGCTGCTGACTGAGGGGAGCAGAACCAGAAGAACATTATACACAGTAATAGCCACAGTGTATGAGGACTGATTTTTGATAGACTTAGCCCTTCTCAGCAAAGCAAAGACCTAAAACAGTTCCAAAGGACACATGATGGAAAGTGCCATCCATATCCAGAGAAAGAACTATGGAGTTGGAATGCAGAATGAAGTAGACCATTTTCTTTTTTGTTTTGTTTTATTTTTTTTCTTTCTCGTGGGTTTTCCCATTCCTTATAATTCTTCTATACAATATGACTAATATGAAAATGTGTTTAATGGAAATGTATGTGTAGGGCCCATATCAGATTGGACACCATCGTGGGGAGGGAGAGGGGATGGATGGGGAGACCATTTAGAACTTATGGAAGTGAATGTTGAAAATTAAAAATAAATAATTTGATAATAAAAATAGCAAAAGTATGCATTTTGGAGGTTATGGGGGAAATTCTGAAATAGTAAGAGAAAAAGAGAGAAAGAACTCGTCAGGTATTAGTTACACTACTTTTATTGCTGCTTCTACTTCTTCTACTAAACATTCATATAATGCTTGAAGGAGAGCAAATGTATTATCCCATTTGATTCTTGCAACAACCCTTTGAAGAAAGTGTTATTATTATCCCTGTTTTATAGATGAGGAAACAAGCTGAGTCACTTGCCCACAGTTGCATATCTAGAAGTGTCTGTGATGAGATTTGAATGCAGATCTTCCTGACTCAGTAGTCAAACTACTTTCAGGAAGCAGTGTTATTAATATTATCGGCAGTAATAAAAGCGACATATTTATGTAATGCATTACTGGTAACAAAAATACTTTCTTCACCTTGTCAAGCAGGTGATGTCAATTTCATTATTAGTCAATTTCACATTATCGTCATTAGTCAATTTCACAAATGAAGAAATAAAGTCTTAGAAAGGTTAGTTTACTTGTCCAAAGTTAAAAAACTAAGCCAAACCAAATATTTGGCAAATCTGGGAAACAATTTGAGTTCTTCTGACACCAAGTCTAATGCTAAATATTGGACTCCCACTCCTCTCTATATGAACTGGAACCACCAGACTTTAAATTAAGTTATATCTAAAAGAAATTTTGTGTGTGATCTAGTCTAACCCCTACATTTGATAGATGAAAAAACCCAAAGAACAAAAACTAACTTACCAAAGGTCACATGAACAATGACAAGAGTTGATCTTTGAACCCAAGTCTTTCCCACTATTAATACAGCTCTCTTTCCACTGCACCTCACTGCCTTAGGGGTAACAGTGTAAAAGAGACACATTCTAGGTGAATACTGCTGGGTATCATACAACTTTTCAGAAATACATGATTCTAGTATCTGTCTTTTTCGATAATACATTCAGAAGTGCAAGTGGACTTTGTTTTAGGTTCTAAGGAGAGTTTGATAATTGGACCCATCGACTGTATATTCATTCTACCAAGCTCCTCTTTGTGTTCTTCATTCATCTGGTTTGTAAGCCATCACTTTATCTTAGTTCAGTGTATCCAAATCATTTCTTCTTGTCATTCCAAATGGCCTATAGTATATTGGTCATCCATATTCACTGTCTTGTTTCTGGATTTGATGTTTTATCACATAAAGAGACATTGCTCTTTCTTCCTTCCACTCTTCTTTGAATTATTGTTTTGTTGGTTGTCTAGATTTAAGAAAGCGATAAAGAAAATGTTATAATAGAGTAAACTTAAAGATTTATCCATACACATTGCCCCTGCCTCTCCCCATCCACTGCACAGAGAACTAAAGAGTTGTTAAACATTTACCAGCACACCCCTAAATCTATGATAGTTGCACACAAAATTGGAAATAACATAGAGGGGAACTAAATTTATCCAAAGTTCTTATTGGTTCATGTAGTTCTGGCTGGCAGCTATAAGGAATAAATTTGTGGTGACCATCACAATTCAAATCTCCTCCCATCCCTAAATACAGACTACTTTATATTGATTCAGTTATGTGCTTCTCTCCTGTACAAACCTCATTTCATTACAGGATTATGTTGACTTGGGACCTGATACTTTGGCATTCCTGTGGCTTTCTGGGGCTTCCTGTTAACATCCTGTAGCTCCTATTGTGTTGGTCCTCTCTGGTTTCTCTCTCTCTTTGTATTCCTTGAGACTAAATGACTTGGGAAAATACCAAGATTATGCATTTCCACTGAAACCAGTAAGATTATTTCTAAAACTATAGAGGCCCATCTTCAACTGAAAATTTTCTTCCTTTTTCCTTTGTCCCTTCTTATAAAATGTTAACCATCATAATACTCATGTATGTAGGGTGGATTAAGGAGCAATCTCTATTGACATAGACAAGATTTTTCACTGTCCTCCCTTTGCAATCCTAATAGCTATCATCTATATAGCACTTCACATATATTGTCCCATTTGATCTCACAATTGCCATTTCAGTAACTGAGGCAAAGAGGTGCTAAGCATCTTATCCAGAGTCACACAAGTAGGAAGTTTCTGTGGCATTTGAATTAAAATTTTCCTTCCTTAAATTCAATGTTGTGTCTAGTATGCCTCCCAGATGTTATAGTAATTTCACTCTACAAACGTCTCATCATACACAATACTGTCAATAATGGAGTAGATACTTTTTAATAGAGCCTTTAAGAGACCTAGCTGGGCACATTGATGAGAGACAAGACTGAACAATGAATACCTACCTGTCATTGCAGTAGAAATAGTTTCCTGAGGACAGCAAATTATTTTTCTATCATGATTTGTCTGGCATGTATAACTACTGTTACCAGGAATGGCTATGGAGGAGAACCAATTTGAGGAAATGGAATAGCATTGACTGATGCAAATCTGGACAAAAGAGAGGGCAAATTGTTCCGTAGTAGGGAAAGAACTGGACTATTATCAGTCAAGAGCATCATCAACAGTTTCTGTGCTAGGAGTTCCCCAAAGGCTTGGCTTAGGGGGGAAAACAGACACTCAAGTAACTTTTCATGCCCAGGGGACTGTTAAAAATTGGTTGCCTTGTAGAACTGTTTTTTACCTAAAGGTAGAACAAAATGATAATGGTAACCTCAGGGAGACTTTATGGTGACTTCTTTAAGACAGGACTGGCTTTGAGAATAGTCTTTGGAGTACGTATTTTCAGTATACTTTCTACTATGTAATGCTGCTTGTCACTTATGCCAAGAGGAACCAATTATTCTAAATTCAAACAAGATGGCGGACCCTGCCCAAAGTGTCAGCCCATCTAACTGGCTCTCTCTCACCCTAGTAATGTGATTTGTCTTCTAAATTATGCCTTTGGAAATTGTTACTCATGCGGTAATTGGGCAAAATGATCTGGATTCCACATTTTAGGAAATGCATTGATATGCTAGAGTACATTCAGAAGGGGGTGCCCCTGATGGTGAGGGGCTAGAGAAAATGTAATAGGAAGGTCTATTAAAGGAACTGGAAATGCTCAAAATGGAGAAAAGAACATTAGGGATATGGTAACTTTTGGGGGAATGTTTGAAAGTCTGTCATGGGGAAATGGGATGATATGTTTTCTGTTTGATCTTAGAGTTCAAAAATAAAAGTAATGAGTAACTTAAAAAAAAAGAAAGCCCAAAACCAAAACAAATTTATGTTTAATGTAAAGAAAAATATCACTTTCAGCACAGATATTCTCTATGTAAAAATTTGACCTAATCTATCTGCTTTCCCCATTTTTGTTTACTTTGGTGCCATTTTTACTTCTCTTCAAAGCTTTGAAGCTGTGATGTCAGAAGCAAAGGGTGGTGGCTTCATTATCTTTTATGTTGCAGTGAGGTTTTTATAAAAACCTTTGCCCTTACTTCTTATTCTCTTTCTTTTCCTCTTTCCATTTTCATCTCTAAATATCCATAGATGGGTTGCAATCTATACCATTCAAAGGAATATCCATACTCATGTGATTACAGAGCCAACTGTCTATTGGAATACTTAGCAATTAAAGCTGCCCCTAAATGGAAAAGGCTATGTCAGGGGGTACTGAGTTACTTCTTCTTAGATGTCTTCTAGCAAAGTCTAGACTACTTGTTTAGGGCATTATGGAGTTGCTAAAGTGATACTTCTAATGCACAGAACCCCAATGCCATTCTCCTGCTCAACAAACCCCAATGGCTCCCTATTGCCTATAATATAGAATAAAGTCACCTCTGTATGGTATTTGGAACTCATTGCCTCCTGGCTCCAGCCTTACTTTCCAAGCTTATTATACTTAATCCCTCTTAATGCAATTTATGATCCATTAAAATTGACCTTCTTGCTGTTTCTCACACATGAAATTTCATCTCCCATCTCCATGCCTTTGCACAGGCTGTCTCTAATACCTGGAATATAGTTTCTCCTTAGTTCTGCCTCTGAGAGTCCCAAGTTTCTTCAAAGCTCAGATTAAATGCCACCTTTATGCATGGTAAGCTACTTCAAGGCAAAACCAGTTTCTTTTTTTCTCTTTGTATCTCTAGCACTTAAAACAATGACTGACAGATGGTAGTCATACAGTATATTCTTGTTGATTGATTAAAAGAGGGAATTCCTGTTAATGTTCCATTATTTGACTACTGAAGTTCTTTCAACTCTGTGGGATTCTATCCAATTGTTGTACATTCGATTAAATGCAGTGAAGGAAGACCTAAAGGTTTTCAGTCCTGGAGCTAGGAGTAAAAAGTGAAAGTCCATCTAGCTACTGCAAGTCATAGCGTAGCCTGGATGTCTAATGCAGTGCTTTTAAACTGAAAAAGAAATAGATCCTTACAAGTCACACATTGACTTAGAAAACCACAAATTAACATCATCCATGTTGTATTGCATTTTTATTAATTTTGTTAAACATTTACCAAATACGTTTTCATCTAGGCCATTCTTGGGAGTTTTGTGGGACTGCAAGCAGGTAGTTCAGTTTGATACCTCTAGTGTAGAAAATGTTACATGAAATTAGCAGTGACTTATATGCAATAGCTGCAGTGATGATAATTCTGATATTGTATCTATAGTACTAAAATCAAAGACTGATATTTTCAAATCAAAGAAAGTATCTATTAAACATGCTTAAATTGATAGCTTAATTCATATTTCACTGTAATAATTCTCTAATTGGATGGAAGGAGAACATTGACAAAATTGGGTCAGGGCACGATGGGGTAAGGTGGCTAAGTTGCTGGAGTCAAAAGGTAGGTTGGGCAGGCCTGCTGTTCTCCTGGCTTCTTAGACTAAAGAAGCAACAGAAAGAACAATGCTACCATACTTCATATGCAAATATGATGCTACTAACCCATCATTCACAGTCTCTCACTGGAACCACCTTATGACCATTAGCACACATGAGTGAAATAACTGATTGTGGTTAGGGTGCAGTCTGTGGCCACGAAAAAATAACAGGCTTATAGAGAGAATCAAAACCATGACCTTAGGCTCATACCACTGTTGTCTAACCAAAGATTATATTTTAGAGACAGGACCACTCATGCAAATAATATGTTTTCTCGCTCTAGTGGTTTTGTGTGCCTTATGTAGATCCATAAGAAAATAGCACAGGCCATAATATATAGAAGGCCTGGAAAAAAATTCCATCTTGTTAATATATCCTGGACCTTCTTCTTAGTTTTTAAAAGTTGGAATACTATTCTGTGCTTCACATAAAGATTGTACGTGTTCCTATCTTAACCTATTTACCTCTTTTAAATTAAATTGACAGGATTAAGGTTATAGTATTTTGCTGTTTTAAAAAAAAATGCCTAGAACAATTTCTTTTCAATCATGGTGCTTAAAACTGTCCACTGATGATTGTAATTTTAATTTATAGTATTTATTTTTATTTGTCTTTATATTTCTGGTAGCTACCATAGTATCTTGAATATAGTAGGTGCTTAATAAATATTGCTGACTTGGATTATAGGGTTATGTAGCTAGACCAATCCCTTTATTTGACAGACAGAGAAATTGAGACCATACTTAGTATTTAGAACTGGAAAGAACCTGAGATTCTCTAGGTCTATCATCTATTTTACAAATGAGGAAACAGACTCAGAGAATTTGTTTGACTTTTTATGGTTCCCAAACTGGAGTGTGCAGGACCCTGCTCAAAATGGCTTGTGAGAGTCAGTTGTTAAATCTTCAGTATTAACATCTATGTCTCAGAAAATGGCAGACTTTATGAATCAGATTGAATTGTTATTTTGTTAATTGTCTCAACTTAAGAAAGAGATGGAGGAAATGTTAATAATGAGAATTAAATTTTAAAATGTATCACAAGTGTACCCCCTTACCTTACCACAGAGATGTTTGACAAACTGGCCACTATACCCTAGTTTCCTAATTGCTCCCAATTTCCAAGAAGTCTACAAGAAGAGACTGACTGACCCCTTCTCACAGACGATTCACAGTACTTGGGCTAGCCAGTCTCTGAGGTCCCTTTCAGTTAGTTATAAGATTGCGATTAAGTTCTTTCCACTATACCAAAGTTATGACCTGCATCACAGAGGGAATACCCACATGGATTAAGTCACCAATCTATCTAAGTACCAAAAAAAGGCTCATTTTACATAAGATATTTTTAAATTACATGGTTCATTAAATAATGAAACTAGAGCATAGGTTATGTCTACACAAGGCTAACTGATCAAATCAGAACTAGGAATTTTTATTTGATCCAGCCTCGGAGCAAGTGGATGCATGTGGAACATGAACCCCAACTTGTAAGTTACTTCCATTTAGAGTCAGGAATTCTCATTTCACATATTTTTGGGACCTAGCTGTTGCTACAAACTGTTTACATTATTTTATTTCTGTAAACAAGACCTACATAAGCAACCAAATATCACAAAATCTTGGAAGCTAATTCCTTGATAACAAAGAGAAATAACAGATATTGGATGGACTAGAAGCTCTCTTAAAGTTTTTTTGTTTGTTTTTGTTTTGGAAAAAGACATTGCAGATTATTTGTGTAAGCTTGTATTTAAACTTGCAGACATCTCAGAAAAGAAATCCATTTTAGATGGATTGCCCAGAATAAATTACATTTTTTCAAAATAGCAATGTGCCCATGATTGTACCTAAGATAGCCCACAACCATATGTACTGGTTCTCTTGGGCTCCTGACCTAGTGATTACCCCTATTACTTCAATTGGTTCAAACACTTAATATCTAAAACTCACAAGTCCTCTTTCTTCAAGTGATTTGACAGTCTGAAAGTTCAGTAACAGTATCTTCAGAAAGCTCTATTGTGATGCTGGATTTTGGTAATTGACACCAATAACATAACAACATTAAATCATCCACTTTTTTTTTATAGCGGATAAGCTAGCCTGCTTGTAAATATGTTAAAGGATAGCGTGTAGGTGGCAGAAGAATTATGCTACAATTTTAACAGCTAATAAATCTTTATTTAAGCAAGGGACCTCTAAAATTTAATTAGGCATATGAAAGCAGAGATCATTCTGAGGGTAAAAATATGCCAATTCTCACAAGAAAAGACATCTGCTTCATGGAAAATTTTCAAGGTAAAATTTACTCTTCTGTTACTGTGTCAATAGAAAGGCTATCCTTGTGGAAAAGCAAGTACCTAAATTAAAATAAAAAAGCAAAGGAGCTTATAGAAGATATTCCTATCACATTCAAGAAAAAGAAAAAAACATGGCATCTGTCTCCTACTACGTAAAGTTTAAATTGAACTGCTCAGCTTGCTCGTGTTTCCTTCTCTCCCTGTTTATTTCCCTCCCTCTCTCTTCGTACCTTTCTCCATCCCGATCTACCTTTGTCCTTTCTTAGCTTTGTGTTTGAGCAAGGATTGAAATATTCCTTGTCAATCCTGAGTCTAACAGATTATGAGTAGGTTATGTGATTTGAAAATGTGATTTTGTAATTATTAAATCTGGTTATTTGTGATATGATATTTGATCATGTTATTTCCACTTATGTGATTTGACATAAGGGCAGTCACTTAGGCAGCTGTGGGAGAATGGAAAGAAAGTGGGACAGGGGTCTGCAGGAGTAGATCCTACCACTAACTGTATCACTATGGGTAAGTCTCACTTCCAATTTCCATTTTACTTATCTGTGAAATGAGAGGTTTATTCTAAATGATCCCTAAGGTCTTTAATAGCTAAAAAAAAAGTCCTGGGGTGGCTAGGTGGCACAGTGAATAGAGCACCTGTCCTGGAGTTAGGAGGACCTGGGTTCAAATCCAGACTCAGACACTTAACATTTACTAGCTGTGTGACTTTGGACAAGTCTCTTAACCCCAATTGCCCTGCAAAAAAACCCCAAAAAAACAAACAAAAAAGTCTCTATTTCCACATTGTTAACTCCTAGCAATGGCCCTATCCAAGAATGTCTCTTCATTATATTAGAAATTTCACTATTAGTGTTGCCTTTGGATGTAAGCATTAATTTTTTCCTGTGTTCTTGAATTAAGATGCAAATGCCCTTGGGATGATATGTTAAATCCTAGTAGAGTAGGAATAAATTTAGTAGGAATCTAGTAAGAATAAATTTAGAGGGCGGAGCCAAGATGGCGGTGTAGAAGCAGCAAGGCTCTGTAGCTCCTATAAAACCACCCTAAACACCCATAAAATATGACCCCAGACAAAGTCTAGGACTCTCAGACTCACAAAAATACAGAAAACACATCTCTCGCAGAAGGCAGCTTGGCAGCAGGGGCTCATAGCGGTGGGCCCGGAGCGGAGGTCGGCCCAGCCTGAAGCTGAGACCGTGGCCAGGCCCAGCCGTGGGAAGGAGCCGAGCTGAGCCAAGCCGTGCAGCAGCCAGTCAGCAGAAGAGAAGATCTACAGCCTTCAGCACCTCCACATCTACCAATGCGTGAAGAACAGGGATTGGAGAGGGGCAGCTGCAGGCCTGCAGGCAGGGAGCTGAGACCAGTCCAGCTGGAAAACCGAAACTGTGGCCAGGTCCCAGGGTGGCCGGGAGGAGCTGAGCTTCCCAAGCCCCAGCTTGAGTCTACTTCAGAAAAGATCTAAAGCACCTGAGGGAATCATCACATCCAGCAAACCAGAATCAGATGGTCAGTGGAAGTGAAACTTTGAGGCTTAATTTGGGAGAGGAAAAGCAGTTTGGCCAATCTACCACCCAGGGCATGGAAGCAGTGGGGGAAAGGAACTACTGAAACTGGAGGTGGCCCACACCAGGCTGCTTCAGAGCCCCTGGACTGAGGACTCCGCAGGGGAGCGGAATCAATTGTTCAGGGCCAAGTGCTCTTGTGTTGAGTAGCCTGGATTTGGATCGTGGTCTTGGGTGGTGGTCCTGGGGTGCGCTTTCAGCAAGCCAAAGCTGAAGGGACTTGCAACACCCCCTAATAGCTCTGGTAGCTGGGAAAACCCCAGCAATTTGGAACACAGCTTTCCCCCCTGGAAGCAGAGTTTCACAGACCTAAAAAAAACCAACCGATTAATTGACTGGCCAACATGAGGAAAAGGAAGCAAAATAAGAACAGCAATAAAATGCTAGAATTCTTTTTTGTGGACAAAAAGGATCAAAGCATTGAACAGGAGGAAGTCAACCCAGTCAGAACTCCCACACCAAATGCTTCCAAGACACTTGAAGAATGCCTAGCAGCTATACATCCACTGAAAAAGGACTTTGAAAACCAAATAAGAGAAATTGGGAAGAGAAATGAGAATAATGCGAGAAAATCATGAAAAGAGAGTCAACAACCT
>CM053595.1:229725230-229781075 GCA_028646575.1 Pseudocheirus occidentalis
TAGTAACTTATGAAACTTTTCTTAGCATGAGGATAGGTGAAGGGAATACTAATGTGTATTTATATATATATATGTGTATATGTATATGTATACTTACACATATGTCCATATAGAAGGCTATATATGCGTATGAATACATATCTGAGCATGTGTGTAAAAAAAAAGAATAAATTTAGAAAAGCTTTCCATCTATGGCAGAATGGAATAAACAACGCTTCATGAAAGCAAGTACAATGGGTCCTGGAATTGATGATGCCCTCAGAAATTCGATAATCTATTTGAAGTCTCCTTAGTATGCACATAAACCTTAAATAACAACTGGAAGCCAAAATATAAAAGATAACATGAGGTAGTGCATAAAATTTTGGAGTCTTAGTAGATCTTGAGGGGTTCACTAAGTCCCTCCATATTTTGCAGAAGAGGAAATGGCAAAAATGAATTTATTTGCATTGTAATATGATTGCAAAGCTGTTAAGTGGCCAAGTCAGGATTGTGTACCCTGTCTTCTGATTTCAGATCCAGGACTCTTTCCAGTGCATAGTGCCACTGAACAGGATCCAGATGGGTGGTGCAGACGGTCAACCTTTTGAGGGCAAGTCTTGATCCTTGCTCCAATAAGGAGGTGTGCAGACATAAAACAATATCAGAACTGTATGACTTTGATAATGATGATTGCATACTATAGCAGGAGAATCAGCCCTCCTCAATTTGGAGCCAGGAAGGTCCAAGTTCAAATCTAATCTCAGATACTCACTAGCTCTGTGACCTTGGGCAAGGCTCTCAACCTCTTACTAGCCATCTGACTTTGGACTGTCTGCTTCAGTCAAGATGTCTGTGAAGGTGGTTATGAGGATAAAAGGAGATAATATTGGTAAAATAGTACTGGCACATAGTAGGTGCTTCATAGATGCATGTTAAAACTTTTAACAAAATTGAAATTCCTCTTCTTCCTGCATCACCTCCAATTAACACATTACCCTCCTTCCCCCCACACACATACAAAATGAGATAATGTTATTTTGTACCTATGGCAGGAATATCCGGATGAAGAAAACTGCACAAAGTTATATAAAATAATTGGAAGGAATATAATATTCATTGCTCTTCATTTTTCATTTACTATATCCTGCTATCATTTGGCATTGCTTCCTGTTTGAGAAATCCTAAAGATGTTTTGTGCCTTGTTTGGTATTTCCTTCAAATCACTTACTTTATGCTATGAAATGAACTTTTGCAGTTCACTTTAAATGTCAACAAGCTTCATAAATAATGACTATAGACTTTGGCTTGTACTGTCCAATTAAACAGCTTCCTCATTTGATCAAATGCTATTCAGGCCTTTTCCAAACTTCCTATTATGCTGCTTTAAAAGTCAGCCTGGATTTTATTGTTGTTGTTTTAATAAGTGCTATATATGATCTGCTGTGAGAAAAAGCTTCAAAAAAAACCATCCTTAAATGTTTTAACAGTGAAATTTAATCAATGTGGAAAGGTCTATATTTCAAATATAATCTAAGTTATTTATTTTCTATAAGCTATCTAGGGAACTCTAGCTTCATGCAATATTGTGGTATTGCTGGAGTGACTGGTGAAGTAGATAATATGTTGGACAAAGCACCAGGAGATCTGGCTTCAATTCTTTGCTCTGTCACACATTTTGTGACTTTCAAAATGACACTAAATTTCACTGAATTTTTTTGTTTTCTTCTGGAAAATGAGGTGGTTGAGCTCAATGTTAAAAGCTTTCCCAGTTCTTAATTTCATAAGCATACTCAGATAATAGGACTGTACCATATCTCTGGTAATTATACTTAGTTTAGACTGTGTCTTGTTCCCATTATTGTAAAAAGAAAATGAAAATTTTGTTAGGATCCAAACTGTTTTGATCTTCTTGGAGCTTACATCATGCTTGAATCTGCCATCTCCAAGACTAAGCAGAGTGTTACACTTTTAATAAATGCCTTTATGCTTCCAGCCTCCTTGGGAAAGTTTTATTGGGAACATTTGGTAGTTTCTGAATCATTGCAAGAAGCAAAGCATCCTTTAGCATAAGACATTTCTCATCATTGTGCTTCTCGACTTGTTGATGGAGACTTTCTCTTCCCTAACATGTCAGGTCTGGGGTTTCTAGAAGTGGCTTTTGGAGGACCAATATGGGTGCTCTTATTTTTGAGTTTCTTCATACGGAACATCAGTTTTCTGGATAGATAATCTGACCATGTCACTCATCTACTCAAAACTCTTCAATGGGTCCCTATTTCCTCTAGGATAAACTACAAAGCTCTCAGACTGGCATTTAAATCCCTTTTCATTTTTCTTCTCCCTTCCTTTCTAGACCTGTATCTTGTCAATC
Organism: Pseudocheirus occidentalis; assembly: GCA_028646575.1. Classification (NCBI taxonomy): domain Eukaryota; kingdom Metazoa; phylum Chordata; class Mammalia; order Diprotodontia; family Pseudocheiridae; genus Pseudocheirus; species Pseudocheirus occidentalis. Next base: position 229,727,584 of record CM053595.1, read on the forward strand.
CCTTTTCTGCCTTCTCTGCTAGCTGCTCTCTGAATACATCCTTATACCTTCCGCTTTTCTGTCTTTGCACAAGTAGTTCTCTATTATTAAAACAGAATTTTTTTTCACCTATTTTTTTTGGATTCCTTGTTTCCTTTCAAGCAGAGCTCTAGGGCCAATTCAAGCATCAGATGTTTCCTTTCCTCTAGTTATGAACATTCTTTCCTTTTAGAAATTATTCTATATTAATTTGTTTCTATTGTCTTACATATGCATTGTAACACCCACTTACACCCACACTCACACCCACACACCCACACACCCACACACTTCACTGTGAATGGATGTGGAGGATAAGGAGAGATTTTCATTTTTGTGTTTTCATCTCTAGTGTCTTGTACATAGTAGAAAATGCTTGTTGAATTGAATTAATTGAACTAAAAATAGTAATGGAATACCAGTAGTCAAAGAAGACCTTAGAGGTCATTGAGTTCAAATTGGAAATAGATGGCATGGCAGGAAGAGCCTTCCAACTAAACTTGAGTCACGTGAAAAACTCAGTTTTGATGGAGAAGTCTATGGGACACCTGAGAAAGCATATTCCTCAACAGGAAGTGAATCAGTTAAGTTACTGTATAGCTGAAGTTTTCAAGGCTTCAGAAGAATAAGGACAGGACCAAAGGAATCCAGATTCTGTCCAAAAAAAATTAATCAGCCAATAAGCATTTATTCAATACTTACTATGTGCAGGGCACTGTGTTAAGTAATGGAAATAAAGAGAAATGCAAAAGTAGTCCCTTCCCTCAAAGGGCTTACATTCTAATGAAAAGATAATAAACAAGCAAATAAACGAACAAATGAATGAAAAATAAATAGTAAATGAATGTGCACATACAAAATATATACAATGTAGATGGAAGATCATCTCAGATGAAAACCAATGGCATCTAAGAAAGATGTCTTACAGAAGGTGAGATATTAGCTCAGATATTAAGGAAGCCAAGGAAATTCAGATATAGAGATGAGGGAGAACATTTACGGCACAGGGTCCACACCCCACAAAAGCACAGAGATAGTAGATGGAGTGTTGTGTTCAGGGTACAGTAAATAGGCCAGAGTAGTTGAATCACAGAATATGTGAAGGGGCATATGAATGAAAAATTAGGAAGTTTATGACAAGTTATTAAATACCACACAGAGTACTTTATATTTAATCTTGGAGGTTGTGGGAGGGGACTGATATCTATTGAATAGGGCAGTGGTCAGACTTACATTTTTAAAAAGCTGGGGACATAAATTAGAAGGTTATTGTAAAACTCATGTGAGAGGTAGTGTCATCCTGAACTAGAATAGTGTCTGTGAGTGCAGAAAAGGGGACATACGTGAGAGAGATGAACATAGCATTGATGATGTCTATCAACGGATTGTATATATGAGGAAAGTGAGAGGGAGAAGTAAAAGTTATGAACCTGAGTTATCTGAAGAATGGTGGTGTTTGTGGCAGTGATTAGAAAGACGAGGAAAGGGTTTTGGGGTAAAGATAAGAAGTTTTGTTTTGGACTTGCTGAGTTGGAGATGGTAATGGAGACATTCAGTTCAAGATGTTCAAGAGCTTACTGATGTGTGACTAGCTCAGGAGGGTGGCTACAGCTGGAAATATACATCTGGAAGTAATTTGCATAGAAATGAAAATTGAACCCATGGAAATCGATGTGGTCAGTGAGATAGTATAAAACAAAAAGAGAAGAAGGCCCAAAAACAGCTTTGGGGGAAACCCATAGTTTGTGGACTTGCCATAGATGAAGAACCAGCAAAGTGCCTGAGAAAAAGCAGTCAGATAGGAGAAAAAGGAGAGTGCAAGGTCACAAAATGTAATGTTATTTACCCAAATTTTTCTATTTCCTTTCTATTTGGTTTTCCTGAGGATCTCTTTTGGAGGAGCCTTGGGGTTTACCAATATGAAAACTAACAAACATTGAGATGAAGAAAAGTTATGGGTACCATTGTTTCAGTTTGGAAAAGGGACTCTCCTATTTTGTTCACTTGTTACTCAAAATATCAATCACTGTTATATTGTGGTAAACTTCGTAATCTGAACATTGGCTGGCAATGGGTCAGCTTTCCCTCCCCCTTTCTTTTCACTATTCTCTAATCCAACATAACTAATAATAACCAATGGGGAAAAACAACACAGTATGATTTGGAAATATTTATTTTGTGCAGTCCTATTTATAGCCTATTACCAACCTGACTTGTAAGAAAGAGAAGCAGCACAAGTAATTTCTGATGCATATGGATGAGGAGAATCTGATCTACTTTTTGAATTTACATGAGGTGAGACTTTGGAACTTGGTATCTTCTAGTATGGACATGATCACTGGTGACTTTAAGTAGAAGTTGTATCTTCTGGGTCCTAGCCGGGGATGGATACTCATTTGATGGGGGAGGAGGGTATGCTAGTTTAAAGATGTCCCTCAGAGACATCTGGTCTTTGGTTTCTAGTTTCTGATGGTCTCTACTTTCTGATATGTCTTCAATTTTCTCTTTACATCTACAAAAATGGAAGAAATGAGTGCAATGAAAACTTTTTTTTAATAGACCCAACATTGTTTATTAGACTAGCCAGGAAGACTTGGGTTCAAGTCCTTCCATTGACGCTTCTTGATTATGTGACTCTAGGTAAGGTCACTTAACCTCTGAGTGCTTTGACTTTGTTGTCATTGAGTCATGTGTGAGTCTTCATGCCATTTTCTTAGCAAAGATGCTAGAGAATTGACATTTCCTTCTCCAGTTCATTTAACAGATAAGGAAACTGAGGCAAATGAGGTTAAGTGGCTTGCCCAGAGTCACACTTTACGTAGTAAGTATCTGAGAACATGTTTAAACTCAGGAAGAGGAGTCTTCCTAACTCCAGGTCTGACACTCTATCCACTGCACCACCAAGGTGTCCCTTAGTGCTCTAGGAAGCTTTATAAAATTAAATTTCAGAGAAGATTCCAGCCTGCATTGGTGGAGAGAGTTGCCTTACCCCTACCTTGAAGTATACTGACTAGATTTCTTTTTCAAAGACTATCCCTTAAACCCAATTCACTCTGGAGATCATGGATTGGACAAAATAGTTCCCTGTCCAAGCACCACTTAATGGTTATTTTGGGGCCCTCCTGACTCAGAGTGAATGTAAATAGTAACTGTTTCTCTTTTGGCCAGGAACCCTGAGGGTCTTCCACTCCCAGTTTGATTTATTGTTATTATTATTAAAGGGGCCATTCCTTGACACACTTCTTAAAGAATCCTATTCACTGAATGGGTGTTGCCTCACTCAAAATGAGAACCTGAAAAAAGCTTAAATGAGCTGGGGTTTCCCACTGCATCCTGTGCCACCTCCAATCTTCCAGATTGATATCTAGCCATTAGAACCAGATAACTCTGGAGGAAAAAGTGAGGCTGGTGACCTTCCCTTCCCTCCCTCCCTCAAAGTCAATTACAAATTGTGGTACCATTTCCCTGACACACACACACACACACACACATGCACACACACATACATATACATTGCAATTAATCTTTAGATAGAGAACTAGTATTGCCTGGTAGACAATGTCTTGGAAAATATATAAAATAATTTCCATCAAATAGGCAGAAACCCATACACAATAATATGAAGAAAGCCAGGGACTAGAGTTTGAGTCAGACATTTATATAAGACATCTCCCTAGGTCGATTATTTTCTTTTTGAGGAGTTTTAAAAATCTCTCTTTGTTCCAGTTTTTCCATTTGTAATAAAAGGATGAAATAAATCATGGTTTAACTCACTGTGGTACTATAATGCAAAGCAACAACAAATATACTTTTAATTTAATAGGGCAAACAGAACCTGTGTCAGCAGTATAAAAATATATATTCTTGAATTAAATTAAAGAGATCTGGGATCCCATGGATGTGGGTATCCTCCTTATCATTATAGATCAAGACCCAGCAAGATAGTGTCAATTGGTCTGATTTGTATCCACAGCCTCCCATTGATCCTCTACAGAGGAACCCTTCACTATGCTGGAGGCCTTCCACTAGTAGTTTTTTAAAATTTTGTTTTGTTTTGTTTTTCACATTACATGAGTACCGAGGCAGCACCTGGGATACCCATATGCTATCTATGATGCTGCTAATGATATGAGTTCAGTTTTCCCCCTTTATACATTTTCTTGATTACATCCCTTGCACCAATATGATCAATAAGAGGGAAGACTAGGCATTTTCTGTAGTCCCTACTCTCAAAAATATCCCCAAAGAGGAATTATATACCAGAAGTAGAGAGATTCTATCTGAATTCATAAAACAAGAAATCAAAAGGTCTCTTTATATAACAGCCTTTTGAATTAACACTAGAGGTTGCTAATCCTTAACAAGTTCACTCAGCATCCAGCCATTACCAGCTTCCACAATGTAACAGGATGCACAAACCAATCCATAGACTCATTCCTGGAAGCTACTCAGAGATTTCTCTCCTATTGAAAAAAGTATGTAATTATAGCACATGTCCTCCTGTCCCTTACTCCACTGACACAAACAGCAAACATTAAGTGCTGAACAACAGGAAGAGGAAGGGGAGAACTAGGGGAGGATCTGGCTTCCTTCTATAGATTATGAAATTCTATAGGTTATGAAAACTGAAGGGTAGAGAATTTTTCTTCCAAAATCTCTCACTTTCCACTACCCTATGAAGACAGGAGAAGCTAATTAAGCCTAACCAGAGAAGGTAGGAATTGGAGACAGGGACAAAATTGGGGTAGGATCCCAGAATGTATGGATGCACTAAGTCTTACGGAAAAGGAACTGATTTTAGATCCCACAGAAATTACTTAGGAATGAGACTAAGGATGCTGAGGTAACTTTGAAGTGTAGCCCATGATGTATATCCACCATCAAAGGGGGAGAGGTCAGAAAATGAGTGACAACAGAATAGAAAACAAAATGGATAGAATCACCTAAGATGTCAGGAGGTAAAAACATCAAAATAAGTCCTAGAGCAAAAGCAGATAAATCAGAGAAGATACTTAAATTTGAAGGCTAGCTGAATACTAAAGCATCAAAAAGATGACAAACTTTTCTAAACAAATATTACCTTGACAAAGGATAGAATTCTCAAAGAGCATGAAACAATGTTTCATAATGGTTTAAAAGAGAAATTAAAAATATTAAGGAACTCATTTAAAAAAATAAATCTGTTCTTTATTTATTTTTAGTATAAAAAAATTAGATCCCCAAATTTTCTTCCTCACTCCAGTCCTTCCCTCACACCTTAAGAAGGCAGGTAATATGATATCAACTATACATGTCAAAAAATGTAGAAAATATTTCCATTTAGCTATGTTGAAAAAGGAAACCAAGAAAAATAAAGTGAAAAAATTTTACTTCATTCTATATCTAGAGTTCAACAGTTGTCATTTGTGGGCCTTTTGGAACTGTCTTGATCAAAGTAACTGTCTTTCACAGCTGATATCTTTATAATACTGCTATTACTGTGAACAATGTTCTCATGGTTCTACTCACTTCACTTTGCATCAGTTTATATGTCTTCCCAGATTTTTCATTTAAACCATCCTGCTTGTTATTTAATATAGCACAATAGAATCCTAGCACAATCATATACCACAACTTGTTCACCCATTCCTGAATTGATAAACATCCCCTCAATTACCATTTTTCTGTTACCATGAGAAAAGCTATCACAAATATTTTGTAGACATGTGCCTTCTTACTTTTTCTGTAATTTTTTTGGGGGGTGGATACAGACCTAGTAGCATTATTGCTGGTTCAAAGGGCATAGACAGTTTTATAGCATTTTGGGCATTGTTAAAGGAACACGTTTGAAGAGAACAAACATTAGAACTTATGGCCAACATGGGAAAAATAATTAGCAGAAGTGAAAGACCAATGGATATGAAAGACAAATATGCTGAAGCAAAGGAGAACATGGAATAAGAGAAGCAAAAGGCAAACATGCTTAAATAAAAATAATCTCTAGGAAAGCAAATTTGTCCATCTACCTAAATCAATTAAGGATCTTCTTCCAGAAGAATATAACAAATAAAAAAATCTGAATCCATAGTAAAAGAAATAGTATAAGAAAACTTTCCAGAACTTTTGAACACAGAAAACAAAGCAATGACCAAAAGAATCTAAATATAGCCTCCTGAAAAGGAAAGAAAATGAAAACCTGTTTCCAATTCAAAGACAGAGTTGTTGCATTGAACAATTCCAGTGACAAACAACAAATTCTGCAAATGTCCAGGAAAAAGAAATTAAAATACAAAATAAAGGGAATTTGAATAGCACAAGCTTATTTTGCACCCACTAGAAGTCACAGAAAGGAATGGGATAATTTTTCCCTAAAAGTTAAGGCGTTCAAGATGCAATCAAGTAATGGCATACCATGCAAACTTGAACCTAATCCTCAAAGAAGGAAAATGGAAGCTCAATAGAAGAAAGGCATTTGAGGCATTCTTGCATCCTCCAAAACCCAGATGTGAATAGAATATTAAACTTGCAAACCACTCAAAGAACAGAAACAAAAGACAGATAAATAAACACAACTACAAAGAAAAGAATGGATAATGAAATAAATTACCATGTCTTTTGAGATTATTTAAAAAAACAGAAAGAGAAGATTGAACAATGGGGTTTAAATAAAAGATTTCCAAAACACAGTATTTTATGGCATATACTCAAGTATGTTTAGGAAAAGTTTACTGTTCAAGACAAAAATACATTATGAAAAGGTATCATATCAGTATTCTTCTTCTTGGCATGATTGCTGTTGTTTGGGTTGTTAACATCATAGTTTTGGTTGACTTCCATGTTGAACTCTGGAGTTTATTTGAACCTGAAATGCTAATCAAAACTTCAGGCAATTTGATAATTCCCGTGAATTTTGATGAAAAAATTTCTTCATGAAAGCCCTGCAAAATGAACTTATTGAATTTTGAATAACTCTCTTACTGGTAGACAGAAGCAGATGTCACAAAGCAAACATGCTAGATTTAATACAATTTTGCATTGGCTTTAATGGACAGATGTTTTGACTATGACATGGCAAGACAAGGATTTGGAATGGTGGATTGGAAAGATTTTGTTCATAAAAGTAATTGCTCTTACGTTACAAAGTTCAGGATTTACATGTGGAAAATGTCAGCCTATAGCAGAATCTCAGGATGGATCATGTTACCACAGCCATTGAGCTGGCTGGAAATCACCAACACACTTCTGAAGTCCATACATGCATGTAAGACCTAGAGCCTTTTTTATAGGCATCACACATGGAATGGCTTTAGGGTAGAGCCTCAAGACTAGGGACACTGTATCTTATAAGTCAACTCCTGATTATATGTGCATGCCTCAATCACTTTCTCAGTTATCTATGAATGTGGTTGTTTGTTTTCAGATCTCAGGCTTAATTCTTCCTGATCCTCAACATTCTTGAGGACCCACTTCAACCTGTTGGTGTGTGCTCAGATAATGACAACCAATATTGATTTCAGTCTTTGACTTCTTTAGAGAGGTAAATTCATTAACAAAAATACAAGTTTTTTGAGGACAAGGACTGTTTTGTTTTTTGTCTATCTCCAGAACCTAATGTTACACTTGAAACATTAATTACTTAGTAAATGCTTGTTGAATTATTGAATTGAAACTATTTATTTATCCAGGCATTTAGGCGATTTTAGCTCTTATCTCTGTATCAAAGAGAAAATGAAAAAGGTCTCAGCACCTGGAGTAACAGTTATTTAGAAGCCCCAGAAACTAAAACCAAAGATTCCCTTCCTTAAACTATGTTCTATTGATTCATTTAACAAAAAATCTTTACTAGGCATGTTGATATGCATACACATACATACATACATACACACACGTGTTTTTTAGCCCACAAATTATTAGAAGCAAGACATGACATGACAGTAGTTCTTAGGGATGGACCTCATGATAACAGGATGTGAAGCAGCTTACAGACTAATATGGAGGAAGGAGACGACAAAATAATTAAAAAGCAGGGGGAAAGGCAACAAAATGGATACTCATAATGATGACCTTAGGTCATCCAAAAATTAAATTATATAATTACTGATAAATATTTTTTTCCGTCTCATTTAATTAATTGTTATTACTAATAGCTAGCATTTATAAAATCTGCAAGTGATTTGTAAGGGGGGATGGAAGAGGGAAGGGAGAGAAGTTGTCTAGATCCATGTTGAGAGAGTAGCTATTATTTCATCCATATGCACACATATATAAATATATGTATATATGTAAAATAGGAGGTGATAGAATTCCAGTTGAGCTATTTAAAATCCTAAGAGATGCTGTTGCTCTCAATATGCCAGCAAACTTGGAAAATTCAAGTGGCCACTGGATTGGAAAAGATCCGTTTGCATCACTATCCTAAAGAATGTTTAAATTACTGAACAATTGCACTCATTTCATATAACAGCATGGTTATGCTTAAGATTCTGAAAACTAGGCGTTAGCAATATGTGAACCAAGAATTACCAGAAGAGCAGACTGGTTTTCAAAAGAGCAGAAGAACTAGAGACCAAATTGCCAATATTTGCTTGATTATGGAGAAAGCAAAGGAGTTCTAGAAAAAAAAAATCTACTTTTGCTTCATTGATTATATTAAAGCCTTTGACTGTGTGGATCACAATAAAATATGGCAAGTCATCAAAGAGATGGGAGTATAGTTAATCTTACTTGTCTTCTGAATAACTTGTATGAAGGTCAAGAAGCAACAGTTAGAACTAAACATGGAACAACTGATTGGTTTAAGATGAAAAGGAACACAAGGAGGCTATGTATTGTCACCTTACTTAACTTATATGCTGAGTACCTCATGCAAAATGCCAGGCTGGATGAATCAAAAGCTGGAATTAAGATTGCACTCTCAGATGTGACAGATGCCACGGTGGTAGAAAGTGAAAACAAATTAGGAAGCCTCTTAATGAGAAAGAGTAAAGAATGAAAACTGGCTTGGGGGTAGCTAGGTGGCACAGTTAGTAGAGCACCAGCCCTGGAGCCACAAGGATCTGAGTTTAAATCCAGCCTCAGACACTTGACACTTACCAGCTGTATGGCCTTGGGCAAGTCACTTAAGCCCAATTGCCCTGCTTTCCCCTCCTCCCCAAAAAAAACAAAACGCTGCCTTGAAGTTTCACACACGCGCGCGCGCACACACACACACACACACACACACACACACACACCCCATAAGATCTTGGCAACTAAGAAAATTGCTTCCTAAAAAACAGAAGGAGAGGAAATGGAAGCAGTGTTAGATTTTTTTATTCTTGCCCACAAAATTAAAAATGAAAAAATTAATAATAAAAAAAACACATGCTTGCTCTAAGTAAGGAAAGCTATGGCAAATCTCGACAGCATACTAAAAAGCAGAGGCATCACCTTGCTGACAAAAGTCTGTATAGTGAAAGCTGTTTTTTCCAGTAGCAATGTATGACTGTGAGATTTGGACTATAAGGAAAGTTAAGGACAGCAGAATGGATGCTTTCAAACTGTGGTGCTGGAGAAGATTTTTGAGAGTCCCTTGGACAGCAAGGAGATCAAATCAGTCAGTACCTTGAGAAATTAATTCAGACTATTCGCTGTAAAGTCAAATATTGAAGCTGAAGCTTAAATTCTTTGGCCACGTAATGGGAAGATGGAACTCATTGGAAATGATCATGATGTTGGGAAAGAGTGAAGGCAAAAGGAAAACGGGACAGCAGAGGATGAGATGGCTAGGTAGTGTGATGGAAGCAACCACAATGAACTTGGACAGACTTCAAGAGATAGTAGAAGATGGAAGTGCCTGGCATGTTATGATTCAGGGAGTCAGGAAGAATCAGGCATGACTACATGACGGAACAACAACAACACACACACACACATACATATATATACATATGTAATATAGTTACACATAGAGATATTCTGCTTTGTTCATTCTCAGTAAACTTTCTAAACCTGCCCATAATGAGATTTTGACTTAAGAACAAATGATTAGTAAAACCAAGGTCACCAGGAAGACCAGAGTTATAGTGGAAGATTGTGAAAAGACTGTAATTTTTGCTGAGGAAGTGGAAGGCAAGACATGTTCTCGTTCTCTTAACTTCCTTGTTACTTTGCTACTTCTCTGTTTCATTGAAGACAACAGGCATAATAGGCCTTGACAGGAAATACTGTGAAACCTGGAGTTAGGCCAGAACATGTGACCAAATCAACTTTGAGATTTAGCAAAATCCAAAGTTGCTCATTTCCCTCTGAGACAGCCATTGAAGTTTGTGTTGCAGATTAGGGTAGGGTACAGCATCCAGGCTTTCTGTTCCTGAGTGCCTCAAGCTGGGGTAGGAGTCTATTATGGCCCTTATTAATTTGTTGGTAAATACATTCGGTTCCTCACTTGACACTAATAAATGTTGGAAGGAATGAAATTCGGCTACAGTTTTTCTTGCCTCTGCACTCTTGATAAACAGTAGTTGTCTAACTGGCAGTCTAGTGACTACATATAAAGCCTCTGTTTATATAGACTGGGTGTCCATTTCATTTCTGCTTGGTCTACAAAATAAATAGAAAAAGTGTGTTAGAAATAGAGTTTTGCAAGTTTGAAAAAAGCATTTGAACCATTGGGCAGTGGAAAGCAACCTCTGTTTACGTGTTTCTGCCCTTTCTGTCACTTACAGCTGTGTTATAGCTTATAACTAAGCCTTTTCCTTTTCTTTCTTTCTTTCTTTTTGTTTTTACAAGATAGTTTTAAGCCAGTACTTCAAAATGCTTCCAAGGTTTCAGAGTTTTCATTTTTTGACAATATATACAGTAGGGATTCTTTTCTAATCTGGGTCTTGTTTAAAGTCTGCTCTTTAAGAACAAATATTATGAATAAAACAATTAAGATGTGTTAATCCAGTTTTAAAGACTTAAGAGAAAGAAAACTCGAGTCTCTCATACAATTAAGTTCATATTTGATGTTTCCTGCTTCATTAAGTTCCTCTGATGGTCCCCAGCCCAGCCTCTTACTCCCTTCACCTTTTTGGTCACTTTGGATGGGTATCTGTCGAAGTACTGGTCTCTGTCCTGTTTTATGACGCCATGGAATCCTGGTGAGTTGGAGGTGGCACTTGGAATGTTCAGCAAAGCTAACTTTATCTTCCTGTTAAAAGGGAGAGGTCTGAGTTCTTTTTGAAACACTGTAGTATCAGAGAAATATGGAGACCTGCTCCATTTCCCTCAAACAAGTCATACAGAGTGTTTCTTTAAAACAAAAAGCCTCTACAAAACCACCAAACAAAAAACAATGAAAGAAAACAATCCAAACAACTTTTAAACACATTTAAAGAATTGGAAGGTAAGTTCACCTACTAACTTCATTTTGGGAATTCATGATAACAATTTGCCAGGAAATACATTGTATCCCAGGATGGAAGATTAGACTTATTCGTGTCTGAAGGCCTGAGCTCGGCAGCCCAGCAGGGGGTAGCCAAGCACTGGTAACTGGGGAGGCGTTCTGTTCCATAAGATCCTTCGTTATAGGGACAGAAACACAGCTTGCTGAATCTATAAATAAGTTTACCTTACTGATAATTCAGATTATTTACCCCTTGTTACTCCATTCCAATCTGATTATCAAAAGGAACAGGGTACCCAAATCTTCCACATGTGACATGGGCAATTCTTAATGCTGTCTTATGTAAGGGAGTTCACCTAAGGGAGGGAGAATTAATTTGCTACAGCCCAGGCTTTGGAGTGATGATTTTTGCTTTTCATTTTCAGATTTTTACTTCTCTCCAGGAAGGGCTAAAGTTTACCTTTTGGTGACAGTAATGAAGACAAACAGCACAGGCCAACGAAATCCAACCAAGTCACCAGGTTTTGGAAAACCATGAGGAAACATCCCATGAGCCTTCCCTCGGGATGACATGAGGCTAGGAAAGTGAGACCCTAAGACAGAAAGTTAATGGCAAATATCTTTGTGGAGAAGACAACTAACGATAACCATGGGGATCCTTGGTCAAGGGGCAGGGGAATATGACAAGCTGCATTGTTTTGGGGGGATAGGAGGAAATGGTATGTGAAAGAAATGACAAAGTCACTAGGAAAATAATCGTTTGAAGAAGCCAGCACCCATTTATGTGTGTGAGTTCATGCTATCACTGACCATTGGGAAACATTCATCACATCTGCAGGACTCCCCTTTTCCTTGTTGCTTTTCCACCCAGGCCATATTAGGGAGAAGCTGCTTTTCTTTGTTCTGTTTTCTTCCAGTGCAGTGAACCCTTACATTATGAGTTTCTGGTGGAGTTCTAACCTCTAATATACAACCATTACATCTTATCTCAGATCCTAAATTACTCTAAAATCCAATTATAAAATCCCCTTTCCTTCAGTCGCACACAACTTGCCACATTACTGAAATGCTGGGTAGCTCTTTTGTTTTTCTAAATTAATAATAACTACCATTTTCCGTCTGCTCTTTTCATGGAACTCCTTTATATCACCAAACAGCCTTCTATAATGCATATGATGATTCCTTTTGCATTTCTGTTGTGCTGGAAAAGAGCTCATGATGATTTAAAAAAATATTCTTTAAAGATGTGTCAGTTGACTTTCTGGGTCAAACATTTGAACCTCCCTGATCCTTAATGGGGGAATTTTTTTTTTAACTTACCAGTTACATTTTGTCTGCTTCAGTGCTTTGCCTCAGTGAAATGGCAATCCATCACTTTTAAGGTTTCAAAAGGTTAGCATGGATTTTGTATTGTTATTTTAACATTTTCATTGATTGCAAATCCCTGGCCCTCCTAAAGTTTCCAAAGCATACGTGACATTTTCAATTTAGTGTCCAACTTCAGGTTCTTGCATCCACGTGAGAGAAGATGACGTGTTAAGGACAGAGACATCATTCCATTTCCAAAAAAATATGGAAAGTGAGAAAAGTTAAAAACTTTTGAAAAAAAAAAAAAGTAAAAATGCCAGTGACATTCCTAGGAATAATTCAGTATAGCAAGGACATCTCTCCTAAATGGTTTATCCAACTCTAATTCAATTCAATAAATATTTATTAAGTGCCTGCTTTGTGTCAGACACTGTGCTAAGAACTAGGAATTTTAAAAGAGACAAAAAGATAGTCCCTGCCCTCAAGCATCTTATAATCTAATGGGGGAGACAACATTCAAACTATGTATACACACACACACACATCTATATACATATGTCAAGCTATATACAAGATAAATAAGAATGAGTTAAAAAAGAGAAAACCCTGAAATTGAGAGGATTTAGGTAAGGCTACTTGTAGAAGGTAGGATTGTTTTGTGAGATTTAAAGAAAAGCAGGAAGGTCAGTAACTGGAAGGAGGAGGGAAAGCATTCCAAGCATGTGGGGGTGCCAGAAAAAATTCCTGGTGCCAAGTCATTGAAGATGATAAAAGCTTTTAATATAAAGGTTTATATGTTTCTCATGAAGATATGGCAACTTCAATTTAAATCACACAAACAGGCCTGACTTGAAACAACACTTAAAATTGAGAGGAGCTATAATTAAACCACAGTTACTTTTCTATATTGTGGATTCTTTTAACTTTCAACCTCAGTTGGAAGAGTATATTCGACATTTTTACTACATATTACTAATAATATATTAGTAGATTATGATAAAATATTCATATGCCTTCTGGTCCATACCCCAAATATGCCTCCTGTTTAAATATGAAAGCATAGCTCATCAGCCAAAGTTCTGTTTTTTTTTATTTCCTAACTCCCTAAGATTTCAATAGAACTCAAGACAAGTTCAATTGAACTCTTCAATTTGAAGTCTGTATTCATGAAGTCTTTCATATGTGTCTCTAGGAATAGATTACAAGATATCAGAAGAGGTTTAGCATGTGGCACAGTGAAAAGAATCCTTGATTTGGAATAAGAGGACCTGGATCGAAATTTTGATTTTGATACTTGCTACCCATTGGCCACAGGCAATTCAACTGACTTCTCTGGATTTGATTTCTTCATCTGGAGAATGAAATCATTAGACTACCAGGAGTGGGGAAACTGTGACCTGGAGGTCACATATGGCCCTCTTGATCCTTTCAAAGGGAACTCATAGGGCCACACGTGGCCTCAATGCTGCAGGTTCCCCAGCCATGGACTAGATACTATCTAATGCCCTTTCTGTTTCTTAATCTATGACTCTTTGATTTAGAAGATCCTGAACTGAACTGTTAAATTTCAAGCAAATGTTGAAATAATATTTCTTTATGTGGATATTCCTATATCAATTATGTCCTGAAATTAAATCGTTATCTCCTAAAGCATTAAATATGTGAACTTCTAGTCCTGTTTCCATGTGTATCTACATATACACACAAACACATATACCTTTTCTCTGGCAAAAGATGAAGGGTCCTGATTCGAGCGATAGCATCTAACTGATGAAACTCCCAGTTCTATATGAAGTCTGTGTGACACTGTCCAGAAAAATCAGAATAATAATTAAAGAGTGTAATCTATTAAAAATGTAATATGTAAAAACCCTGAAGTAATATGATTACCATCATGGACAAAAATCAGGGATCTGTTGGAGCCATCTTAAACCAGATCCTGAGAGCCAATTATTAAATTTTCAAAGTGGATATTAACACTTCAATAATCGGCAAATGTTACAAAACAGGGTTTTATTTGTTGGTTGTGTAGACTTAAGAAAATGATAGAGAAAACATTAATAATGTAATTAAATCTAAAAGTGTCTTAAGTACATCCCACCCCCCACAAGAGATTGTTAAACATTTACCAACACATGATGGGAAACAAATTAATGAGGAGATCTCAGAAAAAAAGGGAAACAATGAAACATTCATATTGAAAGGGCATCCTTCCTTTTTTTATGCCAACAATGCACAAATAAATAGCTTTCCATGCTATTTTGAGTTGTTTAACATAGTAAAACCATGAACTTTAAACTGAGTCCTGTCCATATGGAAAGCAGCCAAGGGTGGGTCTATGCTAGTCAATTTGCACCTCCACATTCCACTGTGATAGCTACATTTAAACATAGTCATTTACTCACCTTTTAGCAGAGAAGCAAATCTGCATCTCAGAATATATCCTTTTCACACAAAAATCTCTACTTTTTCTTGTAGTGGGTGCAATCTAAAAGGTCAACTATTGGATTTATTAGGAACATGCTAGAGAAAGGTTCCATTTTTTCCTTTAAGAGTTCTCTTTTTTAAGAATTGACATACTCTGCTATACTTAAGTGCCCATATCCTCAGACTCTTCACCGGTGTGTTCCACCGGCTCTCCAATCTTGTCGTTATTTCTAGTGTTTAATGAGACCATTGCTAAGAAGCAGGGGAGAAAAGACCTTCCTTCACCGTGGAGGAGATTTAACACAAACATCTTGGTGGGTAGATTATGGGTAATGATAATAGTAATTCCCCCCACTTACCCCATACATCTCTTTTCCAATCAAGAGTGCCATTCAAATCAAGTGTGGGTGCTGCATATTGAATTAAAGGAAAAAAAAACCAATTAATAGGTATATATACATTTTCCCCATTAGCCTAGAGCAATACCCAAAGTAAAAGAAATCAAAATTTATAGGGTGCTGACACCCCTTTAGTAACATAAAAACAGTTGAGCTTAGCACTTAATTAGCAATAATAATTATTATTTAAAATAGGAAACTAATGGGTAGCTTCTATTCCCTTATGACTGTACTGCAGGGGAGCAGTCACACCCCACCTTCAGTCCTATAACCCCTTTGGCAGCAACCACACAATCTCCTTTTCCTGAGCCACAGATTTTTGTGTCTCAGGGTCCTTCCCCATTCTCTCAATGGAATTTATATAAGCAAGTTGATTTAGGGCCTTGGTTCATGATGTTTATTTCAGTAGGTTTGAGAAAGCTTTCCCTGGGTGGCAGGCTTACACCTCAGCATTAGACTAGCTTTATGATACCTCTCTCTACTTTTAAGTAAATTTGATTTTGGGGTGAGAAGCAGGTGACAGGTACATTGCATTGTGTCCAAGAACCTGTCCAAATCTAGAATTCTCCAGTCTATCTCTAGCAAGAAGCAGACAGATGTTGCCCATATGACCTATGATATAGATATTGTTTTGAACAATGTGCCAGAGAAACTCAGCCTTCTAGGTGGGTCTTTGAGCTCCTGTAGTTTGGGAGCTGTAAGTGCCCTTCAAGCACTAGGGCACCACTGGGGACCTTGTACCTTCAAATTATTCCAAAGTGACCTAGAGGCCTGAAAATGTTCATGTACCTTCCCAAAATGCTGAACACCTAGCAAGTAACTAAGGATTGGGGAGTGGGGGTAAAGAACCCTGATTGAGGGCGGCTAGGTGGCGCAGTGAATAGAGCACCGGCCCTGGAGTCAGGAGTACCTGAGTTCAAATCTGGCCTCAGACACTTAACACAAAAACTAGCCATGTGACCTTGGGCAAGTCACTTAACCCCAACTGCCCTCCAAAAAGCAAAAAAAAAAAAAAAAAAAAAGAACCCTGATTGAATGTGTCTCAATCTTTAGTGTAAAGAGGGAGACCTCTCTCTATAGTAGACCTGCACAACTTGGCAGTAGGTAGGGGTCAATGTCAAAATAGATTAAACTTCTTTGGGCCTCAGATAGTTTAGATTAGACGCAGATTGACAATGGTTGGTTGCTGTAGGTCATGTGAGAAACAGGAGAGTGTGCAGGGGCAACCCTACATTTTTTTGTGACCACCCAAAATCCTTTAGTGGCTCACAAAAGCCTGCAGGCTGTATATTGTGCAGGCCTGCTCTATAGCAAGAATTTCTTAGCTCTTCTCTCTCCAGCCCACATTTTAAGAAGAGTAACCACAATACTCCTCCCTGAAATGTATCACTAGGGGATTATTATGACCTTTCCAATGGAAAGCCTATAATTTAAAGGCACAATTCTTCACCTTTTAGAATGGAAATGGAAGTCTAGTAATATCAAGCACATGTATGATGCAGAAAAATGGATCAAATGTCATCTCTTATTAGATTCCTTGATTTTCAAAGGAAAAATAATGGTAAACTCAATTTATTTTCCATAATAAGTTTGCAACTGCATTATTACCAAACAAGAGTTGTAAAGTCCCAGATAATTTTTAATGTGGCTAAACATTATTTCTTGGTTCTAAGTTTAGACAAAACAGACACACAAAAAATTTAAAAGTCTATTAAGGAGCATTTGGTATACTGGGATATAAAAAAAGTTCTCAGAAAACAATACATCGATGAGTTGCATATAAATGAATTAGGGGCATACAAATTAAGTTACCCTCAAAATGTGTGGAGGTTTAACAACACATGGAAGAATGCTAAGCTTCAGAGGTGATTCTTGTTCACCTAATCTACAACTTTCAGGAAAAAAGAAACAAAGTTGAGACATTCTATGAACTCTGAGCATAAACCTTGCGAATCAAAGCTGATATATGTAGAATATAATTGTTTTTTTCTGTATTTTATTAGGTAAGCTTATTCTTCCTTCACTTACAAAATATCTTCGTTACCATGTCAAGGGATTTGAAAATACCTTTGTGAAATGCTAAGCTATGGTGATTAAGTGAAATTGTTGTCTGTGAATCAGTTCCCTAGTTATGTCCATAGTACTGTTATTTTTTTTTTTTTTAGGAAAAAAATGCTATATGGCAAATGACTATTTTCAGAATGAAAGAAATGTCATAAGCCATTGAATTAGGGATAAAAGAAAAATCTCTGCAATGGTACGTATTTAGAAAATACTGAGAATGTGTCTTTTTTTCCCCTGAAATAAAGTTCAAGGTAACATTTAAATGAATAATTATTTACCATTTTGTTAAATGCTGACATCCATGGCAGCCATCATATATTAGTACAAATGCTTTTCTGTTTAGAATGGCTCATTAGTTTCTTTGTGGGGCTGCACTGGTTTTAAGATTCAGATTCAAAATCTCCTCTGATTTTGCTGTTCCATTTCTGGCAGCAGGCCAGGGGCAGATATGCATAATATTTCACTGTTAGACCTTGCAAACATTATATCCTGCTGTGCTAAAGAAAACATTGTGTTTCTTACCACATGAAAATAATCCATCACTTTTCAATCAGCACACACACAAAAAAAGGCCTACCTGTTTTTTCCATCAGACTCAAGAAAAATTAATGGCCCTGATGTGAAAGGTGGACTCTCCGTACATGATCCAGTAAAGTACAAACTAATCAAAATATATCTAGCATCTGATTTGGGAAGCAAGATGGAACAAAAGAGGTGTGATGAAAAAATAGTCCCTGCTCAGGCCCATACAACCTTGTTCTATCAGTGTTAACCTTATTTATTTTAAATGTGGAAGGGCATAAATAAAATATCAGAGAGAATATCAGTTGTATTCACTCAATTCAAATAGATGCTGTGTGTTTACATAGACTAGATATGTAAAGACATTGACCATGGAATGGAGCTGGATTTTGTAATGAAAATACCTTGAAAAAGTGACCGAGGGTAGGCTATAAATCCCCACTGTTGGCCACTAGACCAACATGCTATGCTACAGTAAAAAGTAAAAGTTTACCCTCTGGGCTTCAGATACCTGTCTCTTTTGTCAACTCATTCATCCCCATTAAAAATGTCTTTTTTTGCCCCCCTTAGCATGCTGAGGCTCTAGCTAGCCTTGGGTGAGGAATGAGCAGTTTCTTTTATAGGGCCACATGACCTTGTGCTGACTCAACACAGAGCCCTAGCCATAAAGAGGCAGAAGCCATCTTGAATGGAAATGAAAAGCTTCCTCCAGTTTTAGGCCTTGCTGAATACATCTGTTTGAATCATTTGGTTCCACTTGGTGCACTGTGTCTCAAGAGGGTTTGCAAACTCTTTTACTTCCTTTTTACTTCCTTACTAATTTGGCTTTAGGTTTCTCCCTGCTCCCCCCGCCCCCAATCTATATGCTTTCCAGAATGCCCAATGTATCTAAAAGATGTAGTCAAGAAATATGTATTCCCTATAGTATGATTCAAAGCCTAAGGAGACACAGTTTCATACATTTTCTATTGTCTTTTATTTTTATTACAATAATAGTCTTTTGATTGGCTTCTCTGACCTCAGTCTCTCCATAGTTCAAAACATTCTATATACTACCACCATATTAATTTTCTTAAAACTCTGCTTGCATTATATTGTCATTGCCTTTACACCGAGGACCAATGACTTCAGTCTGCCAGGGCCTTCCTTATTTGAGCATCTAACCTACTTTTCTAGCTTTACCTTCTATTCAAATTCTGGATCCCAAACAAACTTTTTTGGTTCTTTCAAACCATTTCTCATGTTTTTCCCTTGTTTCCATCTATTGAAATCTAATCCTAAGAGCCAATTTAAAACCCATCTCTGCCATGAAACCATCTTGATTACTTAGCCAAGAGTGATTTCTTCTCTTAGTACTCCAATATGTCACTACGATACTAGTCCCATACTTATATACTTTCCTTGTATTGCTTTTATTATAAGTCTTTTTTTTTGTTGCATTTTTGTAGGGCAGTTGGGGTTAAGTGACTTGCCCAAGGTCACACAGCTAGCTTTTTGTGTTAAGTGTCTGAGGCCGGATTTGAACTCAGGTACTTCTGACTCCAGGGCCGGTGCTCTATTAACTGTGCCATCTAGCCGCTCCATAAGTCTTTTTTTAATTTGTTATTTTCCATACTCGATAATAAACATACAGTAGAAGAAACCATGTCAGATTCATCTTCATAGCCCTTATAGTATCTGATCCCTATGGCATATTTCAGAATAGCTTCTGATCCCTCTTTCTCTTAAAATGCCTCGATTTATTGCCCCACTGATGAAGCCTCCATGTTAGCTGTAGAGAAGCAGTTTGGGAAGTCTAAAAAAGACCATTAGATCATTTTCCTCACAAAGGATGTTGGACAGAGATTCAACATTCAACAGTTACTAAATTCAGGCAATTTATTCATGGTGATAGTATTATTGTTGTCATTCTTATTATTGCCATAATTTCCTTCTCATTTTTATTTTACATGGAGCTAAGAAATAATTCTGGAACATCACTATCCTGCAAATATTCTTGTATGTTTGGTGGTCAGTGAAGTATAAGTCAAGTGGATAAGATGAAGTCTGGTAATTGAATAAAAGTTTTAGGATGCAGGCATATCCTAGAGCCTTAGGAAAAGCATTTTGGGGGCCAATTCTGGTGGCAGACATGATGATGAAGGTGATATACTTCTTCTTGCTCTCATATGATTCGATTTCTTCTGATGCACTCTTTTTTTCAAAGTGTTTAATTCCAAATAGTTTGGAACTTATGTGTGTTAATATGACAAGAAAGATGAAGAACATTCTCCAATTTTTGTGGGTAATTGTTATGCCTGGGCTATTATGGACAATGGTTTAATCTATAATGGTATTTTATTGCCCTGGCAGTTTATTTGCTGAATTATCATGGTCATTTTGAGGTTTGTACTTTTAATACAGTGATTTGTCAACTATTAGTTTATGAAGAATAGTAAGCCTCTGGTATAGGGCTTGTCCACTTCATCATATCTTACTATATGTGTAAGTGCTATATTTTTGCAATACTCAGTGATATCTTGCACAGTGTCTGTCATTTCCTTACAAAATCTGCATCCATCAACAAGTCGGTCCCCTGACGATGAACTTAGAGTTTCTGGTTAATCCTAACACCTTCCTTTAATGCTGTCAGTAACTCCCTTGCTTTTGGAAAGTAACCTGCTTGGTTCAGCCATTGTTTAACACTTTTTTTTTTGCCTTTTGGCATTACCAGAAGCCACAATACATTGGAAAAGGTAAGAAATAGTAATACAAAATCCATTGAAAATGCTTCAGCACTAAGAGTTCTGATTCCCAAAGTGGGCAAGCCAGGGGTGGATATAAAGTGGACCAAAGACATGAATATTTTGATTATGCATCAATACTGGGTCACAACAAAATTGGGAACAGATCTCAAAAGTTATAAACAAATATATCATCCTTTCTTCTGTGTATCAATATTACACTCAGTCCCAAGTCCCACAAGAATATACTATTGATAACTGCGTAAAAACACTAAAAAAACAATTTCATGCCTAAAACTAAATCAGAACAAATAAAAAATGGAAATGAGAAGCTACTAAAATTTGGAGAAAAAGATGAAGCCCCTGAGGCCATTGCAAATCTTCACCCCATACAAACTTTAAAAATTACATTTTAATAACAATCTGATGAAATAGATCGGTTATCTCAATCATTATTTCAAATGATTTGAAAAGATGAGTATAGTTATATTCAAATTTTGAAAAGCCTTTTTGTTATTTGACAGAATTAATTCAACTGCCTAACTAATTATGCCAAAACACAGTAATTGTTAAAAGCTGTTATCAACTTTTTATTCCATAAATTAAAAATAAATATATACATGTATATTTAAAAAGCTGGTGTCATTTGTAATTATTGTGAACAAGCATATTCACACAGAAAGTATAAGAAAAACTTTCAGGACCTATATGAAGCACAATAGCTGGTACTTATTGCAATAGTTAGAACCACCACAGGAATATCTCTAAAAGACATGTCAAACGCCACAAGGACAGAAGCAGTTTGGAAACATTTACATTTTTTCCCCTAATGCTAAGCCTTTGCCTCAATTCTGCACTCATGACTTATCAATGTATTGTGCATACATACATGTATATATACACATATGCATATACATATATATGCATGCATGCATACATGCATAGACACACACTCATATACATATATAAGCTTTTCCTGGGTTTAAGTGGTTGAGTTTCTTCTGTACTTAGCAATCACTCTTAACAGACCAAGTTTAGTCTGGGGAAATCTTTCATCCTAAGAAAGAGGTTAGACTCTTCCTTCAACTCTTGGGCTCCTACCCTGAACCCTAAGAAAAATTGGTTGGAACTTAGATTTGCTTCATATTCCCCCAGACAGGGATGGAAAGATATACAATGTGAAATGTAACTGAAGGATACAATAGTTAAAAATGGGCTAAAAACAAAAGAGCCTCACAAGTGTGCATGGAAAAGTACTTAAAGCAACAATAAAAACACATAGCTACTCTTACACTCTTCCAGAAGGCTAATAGTTAAATTACCAAAGGAAGCAGTTTTCAGGACTAATAAATTGAAGTTTAAATTTTATTTCTTCTCTGTACTGTCTAACCAAATTTCCAATGTCTCTATCTACTAGAAAGGCAAATGAAGAATAAAGCCTTTTCCCTCTATTTGGTGGTCATCCTCTCTGATGTCAAAAAGTATCCTGTTAATCATATATAAATGAAGGACCCACCTTTGACCTTTTAACCTTGAAGTTTTCTGCAATGCTAAAAATATCTGTCTCAAGATTGCTATTCATTCACATGTATTTAGGTAATTAACACAAAACAGAAGAGGTAGATTGCACCCAAAATCTATAGTCAGGCTTGTCTATCCAATACGTGTGCTTATTAATTGATATGTGCTCCCAATAATCGATTTCTTCTGAGACTGGAGAAGAGTGTCCTCGTGGACAGTGGAAATCCCAAGAAAGGAGAGATATTTGTCGTACATTGAGTCCAAAAGGAGAGTTAGAGGATAAATTAACTTCATTATCTTTTTAAGGTCAACTAAGTCCATGACTTTTCCTACATAGTCACATAGGAAATTGTTTCTTCATCTGAAAATGAAAGTCCTTCAACTCAGTGTCACTCACATCCTTGGAGGTTGCCTGAGGAACTTACACTATTTTGGGGGTACAATCTCTCCTGCATATCAA
The DNA here is from genome assembly GCA_028646575.1 of Pseudocheirus occidentalis. Classification (NCBI taxonomy): domain Eukaryota; kingdom Metazoa; phylum Chordata; class Mammalia; order Diprotodontia; family Pseudocheiridae; genus Pseudocheirus; species Pseudocheirus occidentalis. The sequence goes on from CM053595.1 coordinate 229,750,372, forward strand.
TTAGACCCAAGCTTAGTGAAAACACAAGAATATTTGATATCCATAGGGAAAATTGTTCCCTGAGACACATCAGCAGCTTAATAATGTTAAGAACAAATGATATAAAACATGGCATTTTGCAGGGAGATAGTTTGAGTTCATTATAGTCGAGCCTAGTCTTAAATCCACCCCCTCCAATCCCCCTTAATAGAACTGGTTATGGCTTCTAAATTGGAAAGGCTATGAAACTAAAATATCTAACCTATTTATTGATGTATATGGACAACATCAGTTTATATGACTTTACTGAAAAACAACTAAATGACAGATTTATCTTAAATACATTTCTCCAATGATATAAAAATTTTACTTGGACTTAGTAAGGATAAAATTGTTAATGTACACTGAGGAGAGATGGTGACTGAAGGCTTCAGATTTGATTCTTGAAATAAGATTAAACTAATGGATGAATGCAAAACATATAAATACCTTGTTCTCTTCCAGATAAGACATATTGAGCATAGAAATATAAAGGCAAGTGTTGTGACTGAATAAGTTAAAAGACTTATTGGCATTATGTAATCAAAATTGAATGGGATGAACATGTTTAAAGCAATTAATACTTGTATAATAGCAGCTTAAATGTCCACTTTGAGAAATGCAAATTGCAAGATATCTGATTTTAAAATTATCCAAATCCCTCCAATATAACAAAATGTAGAGTCTGCTACCATAATTATTGAAAAATGAATGCTTCTTTGACAAAAAAGATTGGTAGACATTCTCAACTCTCATGACGAATAAGTAAAAAAAGGACTTACCTGATGACTGATTTTATTCTCTCCACCAATATCAACACCCTCCACACTAGAACTGAGACCTGGACATCCTATAAAGCCAAGCATGAGCAGCTTTCCAGAAGACTGCTGCTGTGAATAGCTTTAAGGTTCTGATCGCATAGTATAGTGAGCTCTCTATATTGTTCAGCCTTAAACTAAAGCAAAACATTCACAGAAACCAAGGTACAGCATTTATAATGTTATAACATAACAACTTATCACTAAAGTGGCCACATAGTTTTCAACAAAATGGCCACATAGTTTTAAACAAAAGATGTCATTCAATAAGTCTTTAAATCAATCATCCTTAAGGAGCAAGCCTCCTTAAGGGACACAAAGTACAAAGGTCAAAGTTTTCTACCTTTCCACCACAGTAAATCATGATCTTCTCAGTCAGCATTAAGTACCCAAAGAGAGGTCTTTTCATATTGACTTAGGCTGGCTCTCAGATTCCATGGTTCCTCTTCCATGGTCCCAGCTCCTGCCTGAATCTATCCAACTGTTGCCTGGATTCACAGGTAGGCAGCTCTCAGCTACTATTCTGGCTCCTCATCCAATTCCATATTGAAGCTCACAGTGTCCAGTCCACCTCAAGTCCTTCACAGTTTCTGTTTCTGGGAAGACAAAGCTTAACAGAGTCAAAACAGCATTCATAACATTTCCAGCACCATCATCAATTCACTATCTACCTTTGATATCAACACAGACCAACCAACAAGGCCTGAGAACTCAACACAAATCATCAGTATGGTCACTGGACCTCTGAAACCCTCCTCCAGGACTCCTGTAAACAGACAAGAAAATCCTCTTTTAGGGCTTCTAGTAAGATCTCAGGGCTTCTATACAAAGTATCACAAACAAAAATCACACAGACAGAAAAACAGAGTTGCTGGCCACCACTATGTTTCCCTTCTCAGTTCTGCTCTTTCTCAGCTTGGGCTTCTCCTCATATATGGTCATTAGTTCCTCCCTGTTCCACTCCTTCCTGTTGCATCAGCAAATTCCTCCCATTGTGGATTCCACAAGTTCTGCTTCTTAACAAAGATTTGATATAATCAAGGGCAAGGCTCAAAAGAACTTGAACTGAAATAAGGTGCTAAATAATTAAACAGCTGAAACAAAGCACTAAGTATTTCTTTACACATCCATCACATTACACGTCCACACCTAGGATTTCAAGAAATCAGATTCCTATTCCTGAATAAATTAATCCCCCAATGTAAGGCCCAACCCAGCGGATTAGCGACTGAGTTAATGAAAATTAACTTGCTTCATCCACTATATCTACTTTTGGGCCTAAGACATTAGACCAAAGGTTCTTAAACTGAGGTGTATGGACCTAGGGAGTTCCATGAGGTCACAACATTTTTTTTATAAGAATATTACAATGTTTGAAATTTTAATACAGTAAGTCTTATTATCAAAAGCTCTTTGGGGGAAATTATCGTAATTTTTAATAGTGTACAAGAGCATAACTGAGAATTGCAAGTTTGACTGGACTAGACCTCACCAGGTCATACAACCAGGATATTGCCTCCTCCAGTTGCCATCTCTGAACTGCTCCATCCCACCACGACCAGCACCATTCACACAAATCCATAAACTCCCTCCTCTTTCCCTATCTTTTCTTCATTTTACGTCTGTGAACATCCCATTATAGTCACTGTGTCTCATATATGTGCTGTCTCTACTTCAGTGCATGCTTATTGAGAACAAAGAATTTCTCTTTGTAAAATATAGATATCCCCAGATCTAAATACAATGCCTGGCATATTAAGCACTTAATACATACTTTCCCCTTTATGTTACAAATCTCATCCCCATACTACAAATAAAGACCTTACAAATCCAGACCAGAGAACTCAATCAATAGATGGTAATAGATCAAGAGTATTATCACAGAAAAAAACATCACCTGTGAGGGGCGGGGGAGGGGCGCCTCGCTAAGTTTAGCTGTGCCTTTTAAGGGAATGTTGTGGATGTTGCTATGTGATTGGGCTAGGGAAGTTGGCAGGGAGGGATTAGGGGAGGAGATAAGCGTATATAATGAGTGGCTGAGCTCCGGGGTCTCTCTCTCTTGCTCCGGGATGTGATCGCTACGGAATAAACACCACCTCCTTTCACCTCGGGTGCTCTGTCTGGTTATTCCTCCTCGGAGGCCGGTGCCTGGGACGCTGGGCTACCGAAGACTTGCCATGGGAAAGGGTAAGTGAGAGGGCAGGGTTTTAATCAAGCATGTGTCTCCCCTTACGGCCCCCTGCAATCACCAACACTAATAGCCTGAATTCAATAATACTGAAACATAAATATTTAAGAATAACATTTTAAATAGTATAGACAGCTTTGTGGTATTGTGGTTGTATGGTTATCTGGGGTTTGTCCTGAATTCCCAAAGACTATGACATCTAGGAGATTATGACATGACTTGCAATTGACTTTGATTTGAGTGAGGGAGGCTGTGCAAAGTTACCAGCCTCACTTTCTCCTCCAGAGCCATCTGGGTCCAGTGGCAAGATATTCATCAGGACAACTACAGATGGTCTAGGATGTGGTGGGAGACCTTGACACTTTTAAGCTAAGGTCTTTTCAGGTTCTTACTTTTAGTGAGGAGGCAACACCCATTCAGCAAATAGGTCTCTTTAAGAAGTGAGTCAAGGAAGTCAAGGCCCCTAAAATAAATTTTAAAAAATACTGGGAGGGGAAGACCCTCAGGGTTGCTGGTCAAAAGAGAAACAGTTACTATTCATATTCCCTCTGAACCAGGAGGGCCCCCAAATAAGTATTAAGTGGTATTTGGGCAGGGACCTATTGTTGTTCAAAGCATGAGATCCAGAGTGAATGGTTTTAAGGTCTGATCTTTGAGAAAGAGATATAGCCAGTAAACCTCAAGTTAACCAGGTAGCTTTTGGCCATCAAAATTTACCTTCCTTTGGACAGAAGACCGTCAGGTAAGGGGAAGAGAGGAGATGAGAGAATAGTCGATAGAACACTAGACTTAGGGTCATGAAGACTTGGGAATCAAATTTTACCTTAGAAATGTGCTAGCTGTGTGACCCTGGATAAGTCACTTTACTTCACTTTGCCTTTGTTTCCTGATACATAAAATGACAGGTTTGGGCTTGATGACCTCTAAGGTTCCTTCAGGTTCTTAATTTACAACTCTCTGAAATTCTTTTAATACCCAGTTAGTCGGAACAAAAAACTTTCAAATACAGAAACCCAGCAGGAGAAGCCAAAATCATGTGGGATTACAAGGTATGTTATATCCTTGTTGTCTTGTCTTGTATTAGAGTTGTACTGAGGACGTTTTCAGTGGGTCTATAGCACATGCCTCACATCCTAATGTTCTTATTCAGCTATAATAAGCAGTTATTTTACACACAGAACTCTTAGAAGAGACCACAGAACTCTTAGAACTAAGCTATCAATAAAAGGTTCTATTTTTTTTCTTTTTAATTATAAGACTTCTCCCCCCTCCACCCACTCCCATCACTGGAAAAAAGAAAAAAAAAACACTTTCAATGAAGAAGCAGCCAAACAAAATAAAACGCCATATTGCCTGTATCTGGAAATATTTGTCTCATTTTTCATGTTTAGTCCATGACCTCGCTGTCAGAAGATGAGTAGCATTCTTCATCATAGATTCATTAGAATCAGGGTTGGACATTATAGTCATTTATTAGAATTCTTGTTTTTAAAAAATTATTCATTTTAATAGTGTTGAAATATAAATTATTTTCCTGTTTCTTCTCACTTTGTCTCAGTACACAGTCTTCCCAAGTTTCTTTGAAACTGTCCCTTTATTTCTTATAATATTCATAACATAGTTTGTTCAACCATTCCCCAATTGATGGATGCTCCCTTAGTTTCTGCTTTTTTTTCTACTACAAAAAGAGAAAGTGGAACATTGAAAAAGGATCAAATGCCTGTTCTTAAAAGAATGATATTAGTCCCATGGTGTCATCAGGTGAGAAATTGCCCAATAAATGTCAAAAGATGAAAATGTCAGCAGGGGTTAGTTACTCCCCAAGGTGGTGGTGGTGGGGATGGTAAAGTATTGGGAGATTATTGAGGCAGATATTTGTGATCCTACTAACAACAGATTTTTTTTTTCTCCCCACACCATGTATTCACAACATGATGGAATATCTTACTAGATTTATTGGATTGGTGATCACTACTAACTTTTGGTCATTTGTGTGAGTGAAATGGCAGTCCTAGAAAGAATCTAGCAAGCATTGTTAAGGATGATCATGATTTGGTTAGAAAGCTAAAGACTTTAGGGATATAGTTGGTATTTTCTCCATTGCTATTATTTCAAAACATGGGCTTTCAAAGAGAAAGAACAAGCTTTACAAATGAAGAACTGACATGATAATTATAGCCTTGAAAGTGAATGGACTAAACAATCCAATAAAACAGAAGAGAGTGGTAGACTGGACAAGAAAAGAAAAGCTAATATTTTTATATATTCTCTAAAATGTCTAAAAAAATAAAGATATGCAGAATAAAAATGGGAGGCTGAAACAAAATTAATAGTACTGAGTCAGATGAATCCTCAAAGGCAAAAATTGCAATCATGCTATCAGACAAAACAAAAATAAAATGACAATATCAAGAGATATCAACAAGTAAACTATATTATGTTTAAAATTTCCATAGATGACAAACCAATCTTAATACCAACTGGCATAGCACCCAAATTCATTAAGGAGAAGTTAACTGAATTGGAAGAAGACATATGTTAACACAATAATATTAAGACACAATATTCCTCACTCAGAGTAACCTAGGGCTCTGTGCTTGTCCATGTGCTATTTAACTTTTTTTTAATGAGTTGGATACAGAAAGTAATTGCAGACTTATATTTGTGGATGATAAAGTTCAGAGAAAACTGACATTGAATGACTCAAAAAGGACTCAAACAGATCTTAATAAGTTAGAATTTTTTGATTAATATAAAGATTCCCACTTAGGCTTAAACAAATCAACTTAATAAGTGTAAGATATTGATATTGGCTGAATTATTATACTCAAAATAGACTGTTTTCCCTTATAGACACAAGGTGAGTAGTAGACAGTTTTTAAAAGGTGGGAGTAGAGAGACCACAGAACTCTTAGAGCTAAGCTATCAATAGAAGATTCTTTTTTTTTTTTTGAATTTGACTTCTTAGCCATTTGACTGAAAGGTTTGAAGATTTTAGTGGATATTAAGCTCAATATGAATCTGGAGTGTGATAAGACAGTAAAAATATATTTTTATTTTTAGGTGGTATTATTGAGAGGCATGTACTCTGGGATTAAGATGGCAATAGACCTACTGTACTTGCCTGGTTGGAACCCCAACTGGAATATTTTATTTAATTCTGGGAGCTAGTAAAAGAAGGAAAGCTAGAGAGCATCTCTAGGTAGGTGATTAGGATGGTAAAGGTCCTGAAGAATATGTCATTTGAATTTTCTTCCTACTCTAAGATTCTCTGATTCTGCAATTCCCTGATGAAACCATACATATCTCTTGGAATTCTCTTCTATCAGAAACAAAGTAAATGATACATTCTTTGCTTGGCTTAATGACAACTTAATTCTTTCAAAATTAGGAGAAAAATTGAGCATCTAAACTGGGTTCAAATAATCTAAGCTAAGTATACCATCTATATATTTATCCAAGTCTTTAGCAAGTCCTGGGGACTTGGAAAGAAAATACAATGCATAAAGAATATATTGCTGATTTGATTTTCATTAAATAAACAGAAAGGACATAAGTATTACTGAGATTTTGTGAAATATATCCTATGATTAGAATGTGGCATTGGATAGATATGCTGACAGTCTCCCCTCCCCAAAACAAAACAAAACAAAAAACAAAAAACAAAACAACAGCAACAATGGTAAAGGAAAATTTAAACAGCACAGATGCTGAAGGGACTTAGGAAAAAATCTTCTTCTGAGTTGAGTCTAGTCATTCTACCAGTTCTGGATTCACTCAATTATGCTTTTGTTGAGCATATACTTTAATTTTGTCCATTTGAGATATTTTTTTTTCAAATGGTTTCCCAAAATCAAGGTAAACTATAGCTCCATGATTCTCCTCATCTGCCAGTCAATCCTGTCAGAGAGGAACTCGGAGTAGCCTGGCCATGAACTGCCTAAAGAAACAAAATGTTAGGAACCTTGGGAACGAAGTCCTTTCTTCTTAGAATTCTTGTTATAGAAGTAAAGGAAAGAAAAGAAAGGAATTGATACATATTCTAGAATTTGAAAATGTGATTTAAAAGAGTTCATTGAAAGGATAGGCAAATCCAAAATTCTAGAGGGTACTAAGGTTCTACAGGGGAATAATGACAAAGATATAATGCTAATTAAATTATTAGGAAACATATCCATGTGGGATAACTACTGGGAAGCAAAGGTCACTGTTGTTTGGATCCAAGTTTTAATAAGATATTTTACAATATTCCTGGCTTTAAAAGCTTTGCAGATTGAAATACGTGTGGTTGATTTGATTTTCATTAAAGAAACATCATGGAAATAAGTATCCCTGAGATTTGGTCATATAGAACCCATGATAGGAATAGGGTTCTGGATAGATATACATTATTAAAGAGAAATTAGAGAAGCAAAAGACTGTATGTTAAAGAGAATACATTCTTATATTAAAGTCTGGAGAATCGATACAGGTAACATAATAAAGATCAATGGAGAGAAAAACAAATGATTTAGTCATTGTAGAGTAACTGGACAGAAGGAAAAAGTGCACGAGGACTCAGGAAATAATAAGTTCGACATTGACATGATATAGTAGTATTGGGAGACTTAAGTTATCAAAATATCTGTTGGCTGCTTTTTGGCAGAGAAAGTGCCTAATAGCTTCATGACTTGCCTTAAGATAATCTCATCCTTTGAAAGGTGAAGAAAACAATCAGGAAAAATTGTATTCTATATCTTATTGTCACCAATAAGGAGGAACTGGTTACTGTATTGAAAATGATACGAAACTTTGGCAGGAGAGTGTTGTAATGACTCTCTTGTTACCTCCCCCCCAATCCCCCAGAGTGCATAACAGAATAGGGGAAGAAACTTTAGACATATATCTTGGGTTTGGGAAGTACAAGTTTACAAAATGCTCAAGGAAAGCATAAGTAGAGTTCCAAGGCCTAAAATTTTGTAGAAGTCAATAGAAGAGGAATGAACTCCTTTCGATAATAAAATTCTTAAGGTAGAAAAAGAAGCAGTTTTGATGAGGGAAAAGTTGTCTCAAGAGACCAATATAAGTGCACAGAGAACTTGCCAATCAACCTAGACTTAAGAATGAAAACAACCATTAAATAAAATATTTGTAAAGTGCTTTGTAAAACTTAAAACACTATGTAAACACTATTATTATAACGATAATAATAATTATCTCTATATAGGTGATGGAAACAAGAGTAAATAATAGAGATACAAAAATGATATCTAGAACACTGACATACTTGTAATAATACGAAATGTAATACGAATGAATATAAAGTCTTATACCTGGGGTTGAAAAATGACCACACAAGTACAAGATGGGAAAAGTCTGGGATGTTAATGGATTACCAACTCTATGTGAGTCAATAGAATAGTGTTACAGTCAAATTAGCTCCTGTGACCTTGGGCTACATTAAAAGAACCCTAACTTCCTGGCATAAGGAAGTGACAGTCCATCTAAACTTTGCCTTGTCAGAACACACCTGGAGTGAGATATGCAAATGCTTTAAGGAATTTTTATGTTTCATGGGCACAGTCTGTGGGCTGTTTGTTATCCTTTGTTTTTGTTACATAATATACTTTGAAATAGTTCATCTTTAGGAATATGTTGCAGCCTATTTAAGCCAATTTCTTTCCTAGATATGCTTAACTTGGGTTTCCATTGCCATTGGATCATCCTCAGATTTCATTTTTCAGGGATTGTGGTTTTCTAGTATTCTCAAACTTCCAGAATTGCTGGAAGAATGCTCATGAAAAGAAGACAGAATTATTTTTGTCAGGGAGCAAGCATCCTTTGACCAATGCAGATGTGGGATACTTTTCCCAAATATAATCCAACCTTCTCTCTCTTATTTAGATCTGGATCCAGCACATCATCCATCTGCAGTGCTGTCCTAGATATAACTACTAATGCACTAATTGAATGGACTTTCCATCCAACTGCAGGTCAAAAGCTGGACAATAGACATTTTTCTTCCGTTTCCATTTCTTCCATTTTCCCCCTTATTTATTGTTAGGCTAATCTGTGCCTTCTTAGGGATATTATCAGAGAGGTTCTATACTATTCTGGGACTTGATGCAAATTAAAGGACTGTGACACTCCTAAGAGTAGAATCAACCAAATTATCTATGTTTTTTAAGTCAGTATGCAGCAGTAGGGATTCTTATTTATGATTTTGTGGCCCTATTTCTATTTGATTTAGAGACCACTGAATGAGAAGACCACACCATCCATAGAGAACCAATTTGAATTCTGCAAAGGATAAGTAACATGACTCAAGTGAACCAATTTATTGACTATGAAGCTACCTATTTAAAAATGCATTTGATATTATTGAGAATAATTTTATTCTGCCTTCCCTTCCCTTGCCTTGCCTTGCCTTGCCTTGCCTTGCCTTGCCTTGCCTTGCCTTGCCTTGCCTTGCCTTGCCTTCCCTTCCCTTCCCTTCCCTTCCCTTCCCTTCCCTTCCCTTCCCTTCCCTTCCCTTCCCTTCCCTTCCCTTCCCTTCCCTTCCTTTCCTTTCCTTTCCTTTCCATTCCCTTTTCTTCCCAAATACTAACATTTCCCTTCCCAAATACTAATGTAAAGAAGGTGCATTTTTATATCAGGGGATGTATTTTCCCCTAAGTTTCCAAGCTTTCTTATTATTTAGATCTGAGTCTAGTTCATTGTTTCAGAGAAACTGGGAGAGATATGTATCAACCAAAGCAAAATGAAGTAAGCAGAACCATGAGAACAATTTATGCGATGATACTATTATAAAAGCAAAACTCTGAAAAACAGGAAATCCAATCAATAAAATGAGCAATCATAATTCCAGAGGACTAATGACAAAACATGCTACCTATCTCCTTATAGAGAAGTGAAAGACATACAGTGGAATGCAGCAAGTAGATATACGTAGGCACATGTGTGCATATATGCATTATATATGTTTATGTATGTGTGCATGCACATAATTGTGTGTATATATACATGCTTGTGTGTGTGTGATATGCCAAGGTAGACATTTATTTAGCTTGACTACATATATTATAATGCTTTTTTTTCATTTTTTTCCAGTGGATATAGGATGGAAGAGAGAGAGTGTATTTTGACTGAATGAAAAAAAAAATTTTCCCGAAAAGGAATCATATAAAAATTCTCCTAAAATATTGGGAAAAGTTAGCAAACAATAGATTTTAAAAAATCCACAAAACAAAACAAAAACTTTAAGAAGGAAGACATCTAGTTTAGATGAATCTAACCAAAACAAATTACAGAGACTAAAAATAAGACCAAATTTCATGAGTATGTATGTATGTACCTTCCTATCCATAATAAACATTTATGTATATATTATTTTTATTACTATATTGTGTTCATTTTTGTTATTTTATAATCTACATTATATCCATTATACAATTTATATGCATACATATATTTATACACACATTTAGACATATATTTACAAGCTATACTGTTAGCTCATCTTTTAGAATCATGGGATCAGTTTCATATTTGGAAGGGATTTTAGAGGCCAACAACTTCAACTTTCTCAGTCTTAATTCACCAATAGGGAAGCAGAGGCCCTAAGAGTTGAAGTGATCTACAAAATTTCACATAAGTAGTAAGTGATGGGCAGGATTTAAGCTCAAGTTCTCTGACTCCAAAGTCAGTTCTCCATTATACCATTCCATACTTCATTCTATTATATTATTTTGAGAGGCACTGCGGCATAATGAATAGAGTTTTAAAAGACCTTAGTTCAAATCTCATCTCTGACACATACAGGTTGTGTGACGCTAAGTAAGTAATTTATCCTACTTATACCTCAGTCTCCTCATTCATAAAGTGAAGAGGCTGGAATAAATGGCTTCTGAGATATCTTCAAGACATAGATCTATGATCTTATAATTTGAACCTAGGAAATATGCTTAAATGTATATGTATATGAGTGAATAAAAAACCCAGACAATCACATCCTTAAATGTGAATGGATTAACTTATCCAAAAAAAGAAAAAAGAAATGTGTAAAGAAATAGATAATAAGAAAACAAACCCTAATAATTTTTAACATATACAAAATGTATTTAAAATACAGATACATAAAATGAAAATTTTGGGAAGAAACAAAACAGAAGTATAATTAAAATCTCAGATTAAAAATAAATAATAAAATTGATTTTGAAAAGAATCTAACAAGGAAACTATATCCTTCTTAAGGGTACTACAGACAATAAGAAAAAGTTATATATAATGAGATATGGAGAGAATGATTCCATTGTTATTGCTGTTTGTAATCTATGAAAAAAAGTTTCACTATTCCAAAACACCACTTTTTATAAGATAATATCTCCCATCCATATAGCAAAATCATTCGAGTTGCCTTGGTAGATATAATATTAAAATAACCTTGTTCAATGACCCTAAGATAATAAGCCATTATGAGAATCATAAAACTTGGAAATGTATCCTTGCCAAACATATTTAGCACCATGATGGAAGAGATTTAGCACGTGATAGAAGAGATCCAGTGTAGATGATGCAGGAATTATATGACAAGAAGAAGAGATGGGTTATTTATATATAAGAATGAGGGATGATGCAAAGAAGAACAGTAGATTAATGTTGATAAACCAAGGATTTTAGTTATCAAGACAGGAACTAATTGTATATATATATATATATATAAACAAACCTGCTGGGTAAACTTGAGAAGCTGTCTGAAAAAAATGAGATATGGATCAACATTTCACACAACATACCAAAATGAGCTCAAAATGGTTACATGACTTAGACATAAATTATGTCATCATGAACAAATAAAGGAAACAGGAAAAAATGTCTGTCAAATATATGGATAGGGGAAGAAGTCATGACCAGACAAGAGATAGGATCACAGAAAGTAAGTTGCATGATTTGATTATATAACATGATCATTTTTTTTGTACCAACCAATGTAACTAAAATTAGAAACAGATAATTGGGAAATTTTACTTCTGCTAAAGGGCCCATTTCTGAGATTATATGCACACATATAAATATATACATGGAAATGATTCAAATTTATAAAAATAAGAGGCATTTTCCCAATTGACAAATTGTCAAATCATAGAAATAGGAAGTTTTCAGAGAAGAAATACGAGATATCAATAACCACATGAAAAATGCTTTAAAACACTCATGTTTAAAGAAATGCAAACTAAAACAAATTTGAATTTCTTCTTCATATACATTGGATTGGCAAAATTGATAAAGAAAGGAAAATGAGAAATGCTCAGAGGCTATGGGAAAACAAGTACATTAATGCACTATTGTCAGAACTAGAAAGCAAGTTGGAGCTATGTGCTGAAAGTTATTCAGCTATGCATATCTTTTAACTCAGTGATACCACTGCTAGACTTATGCCCTGAAGACAGAGAAACATGAAAAGATTGGTGTGTACAAGAATATTTATAGCAAGTCTTTGTTGTAGCAAAGAATTGGAAATTAAAGGACTGTCCATGGTTTGAGGAATGTATAAACTTATGTTTATGTGTATGATGGACTACTATTATGCTGTAAGAAATTATGAAGGAGATATTAATCATTTCTTATGGTATTACATTATCTTTATGTGTCATAGTTATTTTTTTCCATCTCAAAGCAATGGACATCTACTTAATTTCCTTTTTAAAATTTCCACATAAAGTCTAGCTTTTCATAGCTTAGTTACTTCAGAGAAACCTGGGTAGACTTGTATGCATGAATACTGAGTAAAGTGAACAGATCTAGAATAATTTGTACAATAACAGCAATATTGTAAAGGTTTAAGAAATCTTATAAACACAATGACCAACCATACTTCCATAACTCCAGAGAATGTAAAATGAAATCTGGTACTCATTTCCTGGTATAAAGATGATGGACTCAGAGTACAGATTGTGATACACACACACACACACACACACACACACATACACATTTGGACATGCTAATGAGGATTCTGTTTGGATTAATTGTACATGTTTATAATGGGTTTTATTTTTCTTGCTTTCTCATGGGGGTTGGTGGGAGATGGGGGGGTAGAGAATGCAGATCTGAAAAAAGACACTTAAAAAAAGAATAAGGGATAATAGGAATACAGACATTGTATTCCACTGGTATACTTATAATGCCAGTAGAAAGTGAGGAAGGTTTCCAGTACATTTGGTGAATCTCCTGTAGAGAACATAGGGACAGATGGGTAATCATGGACAATACTCAAGATGGAAAGATATGGATGAATTGATATTTGAATCACTTATAGCAGACTATCAAATCAATGAGGTTCAAGGTTCAATTGGTTGAGTATAATATCAAATGATGTAGAAGTTAAGCTGTTAGAATAAAAACCAGATTTTTGTGACAGTAAAAATAAAGGAAATGAAATAGATGTTATTGTATAGGTGACAGCTAAAGAAAATGTTGTACATAAAGGCAATGGACTATTCTTGTACCATAAGAAATAATGAATAGTAAGAATTTAGAGAAGAATAGAAGAATATCCACTGATGGAGAGTTATATAAGGAAGACAAGAAATGAAAAGCATGCAGTTACAACAATATAAATGAAAAGAAAAAGAAAACAAATGAAACAGTGCTGCAATTAAAAATGACCAAGTTTGTGCCTAAAGAAAGGATAAATGTATCTCCCTCTCTTTTTTGTGCCGGTAAAAGTTTATGGGTATAAAAATTCATATATTTTCACACTTGGTTGATGTTTTTATTAGTTTTACTAAACTACTTTTTTTTTCTCTTTCTTGTAATCATTGTTACATGGGATGGTGTCTTGGATAGGATATAGGATGGGAAATATTGCATATAAAGGTGATGTAAAAGTGAAAAATAAAAACTTTTTCAAATAAAACTTTCATGACTATAAATAAAATTAATAGTCCATTTAAATGAAACTAAATCACCATCCTCTGTATGATTTTTTAAAAGTCAAGAAGAAAAATATTTTTATGAACATATTTTTACAAGGAAATCTGTTCTAGCTCCATATATTTGCATGAATACCCTATTTAAAAACATACATGCCAATGATTTTAATACAACGAACTGTTAACCAACAGAAAGACTTTCCTTTAGGGGAAATGAACTCACTGAGCAGATGGTGAAATGGATGTGATGGAAAGAAGAGCAGAAAATTCCCGTCTCATCTTAGAGACTGAACGTCAGCAACAAGAATTCATAGAAATCCTCACTCATGCTATTGATAGTGGCTTCTGTACAGTAAGAGTAATGGTAGTCAGTAATTACATTAATATATTTACAAAGTGCATTACATGCATTCTCTTTTATACAAAGCGTTTTATAAGTACGTATTGCTATTGCTTATACTACACCAGCTTTGTGTGGTAGCAACAACAACAATCCATTATTATCTTACCTTATAGATGAGGAAACTGAAATAGATCACTGATTTAACCTGAGATAAATTTTAGGGGAAAGAAAGTGACTTGTCAGAGAATACTTGATATGCCTAGAATAGAGTAACTGTCTTCTAGTTCATATAGTGTACTTATGAGTATCCCTCCTCTCTTTACAACTTCCTCAGAATGAGGGTTTCAGCCCTCATTCTGAAATATTCCTCTGTAATACTAAGATCCAAAGCTATCTAATTCTGGCAATTATCCCTGTTGGATATGCCCAATAAAGCAAACTAAAGCTGTCACATATATGACCATTTGCCATTGCTTCAAGGAGGCACCATGACACTCTGTATTCACAAACATTATTGATGGGAAAGGCACATATTCATGAAGCCCCAAACATTTTTTTTCTGGAATTTTGGAACTTTTTATCATTAAAGTAGAATTATTTTCAGCCATATTCATTGGATTCTTCTCACTATAATCAAGTCTCAGGGATTTTTTGATATAGCTATCAAACCAAACTACAGGGAAAAATTTGTTTCTCATCCCCTTCCAGTCACCCTTACTGGTACAAGTTAATATTTGACTAAATGGTATTGGTTGATTGCTGGGCACAAGATATGTTTATCTGAAAAAATAAATTCAATAACCTCAACTACTGAATGCTACTGGGTAATTTCTTTATTAACTCTCTTTCTGGGTTCCAAAGTAGTATAGGCCAAGGATATATCAAATATTATTAAAATGGAAGACATTCTTTCAGTCAGCTCATTTCTATCTCAGAATTAGTTGAAGAAAATTTCTTCTTCCTTTTGATTTAGATTCCTCTCTTTCTACATCTTGAAGCCTGTACTTTTCGGCTAGGACTAAAATCATTGCAAGTAGTCACATACTTTAACAGCAATTTCAAATAATATACAAACGTAAGCAAGCATTACAACAAATGATAGCAGGCTCTAACATAAATGATAGTGGTAGAGAACACTGAATCCTCTCCTTCTTTCTCCTTGTTGGTCGGAGGGGAACGTGAAAGCATTAGTCAGAGAGAGGAAGATTAAACTACATGATTACTAGGGAAATAGAGAAGAGAGTTGTAATGGACTAGAGCTTTGTCATCTCACCACCTACACTATGCTTTGCACTCTAGTCCGCTGCAACCTACTCTTCTTTACCTGAGTGCTCTGTTATAGTACAAGGCCCCAGTTCTGTTTTCTTTCCATGCTTTCTATTACAATGACAGCTCTCAGTCTCCTGCCATTCCCATTTTAAGCCAATTCTCCAGTTCCAAATATGTGATTCTACTATTATGCTAGAGAAGCACGAGTAACAATCGCAGATCAGTCTTCCTTCTCTTATCTCTCGGTTCAAGAAGTGGCTTTGGGCATCACTTAGCCTCTACCTGCCTCAGTTTCCTAATCTGTAGAGGAGAATAATCACACTTACCTCTCAAGGTTATTGTGAAGATGAAATGAGATACTATTTGTAAAGCGCTTTGTAAATCCTCAGGTGCTATACAGCTGTTAGCTATCATATGATTCCTCTCCCAGAAGGATATTCCTTCCGGGGTTAAAAAAAAGAAAAGACCTTGGGTAGTCTGGTTCATACATGAACTCCAACACAAAGGTATCACCTCCAGCTCAAAAAGTCTTTATGACATTGTTCCTGCATAGGGAAGATTACATTAATAAAGAGAAACATGACCAGTTAAACCACTTTCATCATCAAAGTAGTCAGATATTGTTAATGACAGTTGCCTTTACTTGACTATTTTCCCAAGTCTGATGAGGTATAACTTCAGACTCAGGACACATTTTATATTTTGTAAGAAAATCAACTTAAGACCAAAAGAAAATTTAGTTAAGGTCTAAATAGACTAAGAAGCTGAGATATACTAGCCTTGTTTGCTGTAAGACCCAAGCAGATGTTGCTGTAATAGTGACTCATTTATATTGTTGCCCAGTAGGTGTGATGGAAAGAGAACTGGGCTTGCAGTCAGAGGACCTGGGTGCAAATCCTGGTTTTTGACAAGTCAGCTTTGGATTTTTCTTACTCAGGGCTAGGCATCAGCATCACTAGATGCCTCCAACATGTATTCTCCACTAGCACCATCACCTCTACACCCTCCTCACTGGAAAATTGGATACTGTTCTTGAACTATATTTGACTTGATAGGTCAACTTTAGCCTTATCTTTCTATGTATTAGGCATCCAGAGAACTTTCTGCACATTTCTAGTTATACCATATCCCTTTCTATATCTTAATTATGTAATGTGCTGACCATTAGAATGTAAGCTCCTCAAGGGCATACATGCTTTTGCTTGCTTTTCATATGTATCTGAAACGTTTGGCACAGTGACTGATGCATATTAACTGATGCATATTAACAAACACTCCTCTGGCTCCGTCTTCCTCCTCTCCCCATTTTGCCACTTGTGTAACCTTTGGTAAGTCACTTAAATCCTCTGGGATTTGGTTTGTTCATTTTTAAAATAAGGGATTGGAGTAGGCTAGGTGATCTTCAATGTATATTTCAGACTTAAATCCATCTTCCTCTGATCTTATGTTTGCTTGGAGGGTTGCTGCCTAGATGTATGTCCATGCAAATATTCAGTGGTTTATTCAGCTTCTCACCACAGCAGCCTTTATGATTATATGTCTTCTAATCAAGTAGCTTTTGTTATTTAGATTATTGTAAAATGTTACATAGGATCTAAATTGGCATTGAAGCTCTATTTTTCTCCATTCTAATCTCTTACTTCTATTATCAGAAATAATGGGATTTAGTTCTAATTAATTATCTTAGAAATGGTAGGAAAATTGGAGAAAAGAAAACCAGCAATATGGTCACAAAATGGCTCTCAAACTGGGTAACTATAGGTTAATGAATGTAGATATCAGGAATGGGGTGGGGGGGAACCTCTTCACCCAGCAGCTCATTATGCAGCAGCTCAGCATGTTTATTAATCATTGTGCACAATTAAAATGCCATTTCATTCCCCTAATTAAAACAAGTAGTTCCCTGAGGCTAGCACCTGAACTAATGAAGCCTGGTGCCTATGGATTACACTCAGAAAAGGGAATTAAACAATCCAGAAAGCAATATGTTTATCAAGTTGTCTAGGCAACAACAAATTGTATTCTATGACATCATCAGGAAGTGGGTGGGGAAAAAGATGGTGGTTTTAAAGAGACAGTGGCGCCTCCTTTCCTCAAAAAATCCAAACAAACTTACACAAAATTATGATTCTAGTATAGGAAATAGTAATACAAGTTCAAATAACTGGTTCACATTTCCTGTCGCTTTTCCTCCCTTGCCCTTCTCTCTGATAACACTTTCTTCCTACTAACAAATGGATATATAGCACTGAAAGCATTCAGTTCATTCTAAGGAGACAATAAAGTACTTCAAAAGAAGCATTCAGTGACTGGTCTCTTTAGGATTAGTGCATGTCTGGGATTAGTACAGTAGAAAGTAAACTCTGTGAAGGCAAGGTTAGTTTCACTTCTTTCTTTGTATGCTTTGACTACAGTTGTGCCATCTTGCTCCTAGCAAGAGTTACACGACTGCTTGTTGAGTTGAATTGATTTGAAGATATACCACCAAGAGGGATAATTACATAATTTTTCTTATATTCAACTCTTTAGATCGCTCACAAATCACTAACCTAGGTATAATTTATGATTTATCCTGGCTTCTATAAGGCTAAGAAAAGATGGATAGGATAAGATGAGGCAATAAAAATGGACCAGACCAGGGACTGGTGGACTTGATATTTCCTTCTCCATGTCTACTTGACCCCTTTGTGGGGAATGGGCAGAGCTCACAGAAATGAGGAGTTTGACTAGATGACTTCTAAAGTCCTTTCCACGGCTCATATATTCCCTTATAAGATGTAACCTCAGGTTACAACTGCACTAAGACTTTGGGGGCACCCTGTATCTCTAAGAGAATTCAAGTTTTTTTTCCAAATAGCTCAAATTCTCCACATAGCTGATAGCTTTTGTTTCATATTAATAGTACCACAGAGGTTGTGAAATATAGTTCATGATACTTTGTTCTTTATCTACCTTCTCACCACAGCAGCCTTTATGATTATATGTCTTCTAATCAAATAGCTTTCATTATTTAGATTATTGTAAAATGTTGCATAGGGTCTAAATTAGCATTGAAGCGCAATTTAGAGTTTTTGTTCTAGTCAATTTAGAGTCATAGACCATGAGGAAGTGGGTGGTCACCAGATCCGCAGCATGCGCCATGGTAAGCTCTGGGCTATAGCTTCAGATCTGTCCAGTATGAGACCAAAGTAAAATCATAGGTGGTAAAGAACTTATTAGAACGGACTGCAGTTTATTCAGGATGGAAGCTGGCATCCTCAGTAATCCTCTACCCTCCTCTTTGATTCATTCCCACTTCAGTTATCTTTACTTTCTCTTTCTCTCATCAGTACCTTTCAGGCTATTGCAGCAGAGTAAAATCACATGATAATCATGGCTCTAATGGCAATTTTAACAGAAGCATCCAGTCAGGACGTTAGGGGAAAGGGAAGTGCTATTATTTGTCTTTTATTTCAGATTATCTCAAATATTTTGTGGACAGCAGAGAATTAGTACCTGGAAGTCTCAAGCTCTGGTCATAGGATCAGAGATTTAGAACTGGAAAGAAATTTAGAATTCATCAAGCACAAAAGCCTTTGGTTTTCAAATGAGCTCACTGAAGCTCAGGTGTTGCCTATGGCATATGTAGCTGTGGCGTAGTTAGGACTCAAAATCAGTTTCTCTAAGGCAGTGATTCTCAAAGTGGTTTTGGTCCCTAAGACCTTTTCAGGGGGGTCTTCTAAGTCAAAATAAATTTCACATACTAATATTAAGATGTTTGAATTCTAAGATTGTCACTATCAATACACATAACCCACGCAAGGCATAGCTCTTTGAAGGAGGGGGTCCTCAAATATTTTTAATAGTATAAAATGGTCCTGAGACCAAAAAGTTTGAGAACCAGTGTTCTAAGGTTTCTTTTCACCATTCTGTCCCTCTTTTCATTGCCTCACTTTTGTTTTGGGGATCCCTAGGGTTAGAAACCCAATGAATGTTCTTTGTAATCCATTTTAGTGTTTAATTTCTCTCTTCTCTGGAAGTTGTTCTTATTTCTAACCTAAATCTCTCTTGCTGCAATTTAAGCTCATTTTCTCTAATACTTCACAGTAGGAAATATAACTTGGTCAATAAGAAGACATCATTAGAAACTTGCAGCAATCAGCTAAGCACTGAGATTAAGTGTCATGGTAACTAGGTTTCCTAAGCATGTTTGGTGTATTAAAACAAGTTAATCAACCATAAAATGCAAACTCATCAGAATCCAGATTTTTCATTCAATTAACTTCTGGCCTCTAAAAACTTGTCTTTTCCTTAAAAAAAGAGTCATATTTTGCCAAGACAGAAGGATACAGGGTGAAGTGGGAAATTCTAAATGTTGAGTGAGAGTCAAACTATTCAAACTAAGATGTATTATCCCTAATTATTATTTTGTAAAAATAAAAGCTCTGTCTTTACCCAGAAGAGAGGAATAGTGCCTGTGAGTTCAAGAAAAAATACTAAAGTTTTGTAATTGCATGTTTGAAGTGACCCTTATTCTTATCCCATATTTATTCCAAAACATCAGATAAAGCAGAAATATGAGAGGCGAAATAACTATTAATATAATACCAGCAACATATACATTTGTGAGCATGTAGGTTTCATTTTTGTATAGATTCACAGTCTCATAATGTCCTTATTGAGCTGTAATGAGGTCATCATTTCACAGCCAAACTATGCTAGCATAAACTTTAAGAAGTTTCCAAATCCCATCCACAGCCTCAGCTTTGCAGCATGGCAGCCTTTGGCAGTGGAAAGTTCCCAAGCTCTATTTATTTCTGATCATTTTAAAAATTTATTTTGCTGATCGAGGGTAGGGGAGAATAGGATGGGGAAGGAAAGGCAAGAAAGTTATAGAGTTGTGGTTCAAACTCTCCTCAGTCTCAGGCTACTATTATCTGATGGTTTCAACCAAAAACTCTCATATGCCACACTAGGGTCATGTTGAAAAGTCAGCCACTAGTGACAAGTAATTATCATAGTTCAGAATGAACAGTCAGTCAGAAATATAGGTAGGTAATATACAAGTTAAGGAAGATATTTAAGGACTGGCAGAATGTCAGGCAGAGTTGTGTTATAGGTATTTAAAAATTAGTTCCTCCCTCCCCAACAAAACACCAACACCTGCCACTCATTACAATCATTTAAGTTTAATCTGCTTTATTAACACTTTCCCCATAATTTTCTTAAGTCTAGATGACCAATAAAACAAGATCTATATGCTCACATTGTAAATGAAGAAGAGATTTTTGTGAAGTGTTGAGCTATGGCACATTTGGACATAGTGAGTGACCCATCCCTGGACATTTTCAAATAAAGGCTATATAATCACTTGGAGAAGATGGAGAGATTCTTTTGTAGGTATATGTTATACTAGTTCAGGGGTGGGGAACCTGTGATCTCGAGGTCACATGTGACTTCAAGGCCACAGGTTTCCCACCCCTGGATTATATGAACTCTAAGAACATTTGGGAATTTGAGACTTTGATTTTTTACTTGACTACATCAATGCCGTTAGAGGTATTTCTTATATTTCTTCAGTGACTCTATGTCCCCCCTCCCTTTCCCCCTTCTTGGTCCCTAAGTGTGGCAAAGCACTTAGAAGATTACTTTAATTTAATTACTTAAGTCAGTCTCAAGGTACTTTTGCTCATTGATACCATACCGGAGTCATTTCAACAAATGTGAATATGTATTAAGTGCTTACTCTATGCTTACTATGTTAGCAACTTTGTCGTCAGCATTTATGGAGTGTTAGGGAACCAAAGACAAAAATGCAACATTACCTGTCCTCAAGGAGCTTACATTCTATTAGAATATGTTTGCAAGTTAGCAAATACAGGACAATTTTAAAAGAGAGAGGGTGTGAGGGAGCAAAGACTCTCGTCATACCTGTGTACTCTTCTGCTGTGTACTGAAGGAAGCAAGGAAGTCCATGTACTGGATTTGAGGACTATGGATTTAGAACTAGTGGAATATTAGAGAAAGGAAAGGTTCTAAACATTTGTATAATGCCTACTATGGGCCAGGCACTATACTTTACAAATATTTTCTCATTTGATAGAACCCCTTGTATTTCAATTACTTTATAAATGAGGAAACTAAGGTCCAATGGGTTTAAGTGACCTGCCTGACATCATGCAGGTAGTGAGTAGCAGAAAGAGATTTTGAGCTTAGGTGAGGTGTCTATCCACTGTTTCAATGTTTCCTCCTTACGATGGGAAGGAAGTTTATTCCAGACATGAGAGGTCACTTGGACAAAGGCAAAAGGTGGGAGAGAACCTTATATGGTTAACATACCAGTTTAACTAGAACAGTATTGAATATGAAGTCAGAAAGTACTGAGTTCAAAGCCTACTTCAAACACTTAAAAGCTGTAGCTACCAGGGCAAGTCAATTAGGCACTCTCAGCTTTATCTTCCTCCTTTGTAAAATAGGCATCTTCTTCACAGGATATCATGATGATCAAATGAGAAAATATGTGTAAAATGCTTTGCAAATTTTTAAATGCTATGTAAATTCTTGCTATTATTATTGTTATGTAAGGGAGTAATATAAAATATAAAAATAGAAAGGTAAGCAACAGCCAACATGTAAAGGGCTTTAACTGCCAGGCTGAGGATTATGTATCTTATCTTGGAGGTAAGAGGGGGGCTTTGAAGGTTTGTATGTATGTGTAATAAAGACGTAGTCATAGAACTACTTTAGGAATATCAATTTGGCAGTTATTTTGGCAATTATGTAGGAGATATTGGAGGGGGTGGAGTCAAGGAGATCGAAGATGCTATTTAAAAAGTCCAGGCGAGGGAATCTGAACTAGAGTACGAGACTGAATGAATGGAGATGAGGAGGCAGATGCTAGAGATGTTATAGAGGTAGGAATTAGCTACTGATTGGATGTGGAAGCTGATGAAGAGAAAAGAGTCAAGGATTGCAAATCTGCAATTTGCAAAATCTGGAGGTCTGGTTATTGCCTCAATGAGCATACAAAAGTTTGGAGGCAGAATAAGTTTGAGGAAAAATGAATTTCGTTTTAGGAACTTCAAGTTTGAGGTGCTGATGACCATCAATCTAAAGATGTCCAGTAGAGAGTAGATAATGAAGGAAATCTCCCAGGAGAGAGATGAGGTGTGGGAATCCTTCACATGGAAACGGTCAGTGAAAGTGTATGAGGTTGCTGAAAAGATGAAGAAGAAAAGTCCTCAGGACAGAGTCTGAGGAAAATTCAACAATTAGTTGATATAGGAGTACAATAATCTAGCAAAAGAAAGTTCAAAGGAAACCTCAAATAAGTTGGAGAGGAACCAAGAAAAAAGTATTATGGAATTTAAGGAAAAAGCGAGTATCTAGGGGGTACTGATTCTGGACAGTATCTAAAACTGGAGACAGGTCAAGTAGAATGAAATCTGAGATATAGGTGCTTGCAATATAGGACAGATGAGCTTAGACAATAATTAAACAAGGAATAAATATTTATAGACTTTAAAATGCAGTCAGTTGTTGGGGTGGGTATGGAACGAATCAATCAAATCAACCAATAAGCGTTTATTAAATGCTGGCACTGTGGTAAAGACTAGTGGTACAATGAAAAATTTTTAAAATACTTGCTCTCAAGGGGCTTACCTTTTAAGGTGAAAATTAACTAGTTCTATCATATACATAAAGTCTAAGAAAGAAAGTGAGTGAAGAAGAAAGTACCTGTAATGTTTAACCTATGAAGTTTTCCAAAGAGAACAAGGGAAGGTCTTTGAATTAAACACTCAAATATAACCGAAAGGCTGTGCAGAAAGAAAGATGTGGAAAGTAGATGAGTGGGAGAAAAAGAGACAATAATTACCAAGGCATGATTCCAACAGAATTCAAGATTAATGCCCATCTAGGTGATCTCAAGTTTCCCACTGGATATATAACAGTAACCCAGAGACTTCATGACTCCTGAAGCATAAAATAACGTGACAGTGTCTGCAAAAAGAGTGGGTGTCTCCAAACCAAGACAAAGGGGAATCGAGTGCCAACTCCCATAGAGTGCATGAGTCTGGTTACACCACTGCTAGAATGAAAAGAAAATCAACACACTCACTATTATGTACAAGGACATTCATTCTTGTGAGTTCAGAGAATGATTACAATGTGCACAGGGAAGTCACAAGTCACTAATCAGGTGTCTTAAGCTTTGACCTATTCAAGTATATTTCCAATTATCCAATTAATTAGATTGGCAATAAATTCTGTGCCACAGCTATATCTGTGTTGATGATACCATAATTGGTTGTTTTAATCAACCCATTGGAAACAAAAATGGTAGTCTGAATATACCTTTAAAAAGGGTCTAGGAAATGAGTTACCAGGTTATCTATTGGTTACTTAATTTTCTGCTCTGGTTAATATTGTCAGAGAATACACTGAGCTTTGTTTCTTCTTTCCTGTGCTTTGTCTTCCTTTTGTTAAGAGGGATGTTAGTGATACATCTTCCTCATCAAGGAGAAAGTTCCCCTCCTTGGAGGAGGCTGTACCATGATACATATTGGGGTTTTTGTTTAATACCAGGACTTCATGTTGTTGTAAGGATCAAATCAGATCAAATGAGATAATATTTGTAGAAAGAGCTTAGCAGAGTGCCTAACACACAATAGGTACTATATTCCTTTACCTCTTATTCTTCATTATGACATTTCTTCATCTATCTATCTATCTATCTGTCTGTCTATCTATCTATCATCTATCTATCTATCTGTCTGCCTATCTGTCCATTCTTCTATCTCTCTCTGTCCATCCTTCTATCATCTATCTGTCTGTCTTTCTATCTGTGTCTATTCTTCTATGTATCTATCTATGTATCTATGTATCTATCTATCTATCTGTCCATCTATCTATCCATCCTTCTATCTCTCTCTGTCCATCCATCCATCTATCTATCTATCTATCCATCCATCTATTCTTATAACTTTTATATATTTATTTATATTCTGCTTACACTGTAGTTATTTCTATACTTTTCCATAGTCTCACCAAACTATAAGCTCATGGAGACAGAGTGTGGCACTGCATAGCTAGGGTGGGACTTTGTACGTTTTTGCTAATACTGATAATGAAAGACTGCTCTACCATGTACTGGCCTGCTATTTTCTATTCTTCTTCCTATCTTAAGTCCACACTATGTGGAGCAAGAATTGCTCCTAGGATCTCATAACCATGATGTTCTTCTTCTGATACTGCTTTCCCCTCAATATCTATAGAGGAAAAGTCTAGGACCAGAGAAACCCCCTAAACCTGGTCTGACTGTCCACCTGTCATCCATCTCATATCAGTCTTCTCTGTGTTACCACTGCCAGCCCCAGTCTGTCTTCTCTAAAAAAGCTTCTTAAAAACTTTTTATAACTATGCTGCTATTTGCCTAAAACCAGCTGAATAATACCCCTAATAATTATTAATGATGCTTATGTTAAAAATTATTCTTTAAAATAATTTATATATTTCATATTTCACAATAATATAATTTATAGAATATAATGGAATAATTTATAATAATCATATTTATATAAACATATAATTTATGATAATATATATTTTATTATCATATAATTTATTTCTTTATAATAATTTAATGTAATCATATAACACTCACATAACTACATTAGAATTAATTGTTAATTAGACATAATTTCACTGAATAATAATTCAGTGAATTATTGTTGGCAACAATAAAAGATTTTAAAAAATTTAAATATTTAGCTTAAACTTACTTCATCCTTTCAACAATGATCATTTTACACTTCCCTCTCCCTAGACATCTGATGTTGTCCCAAGACACACCTGGCAGGGAAGAATCTGATAAAACACACCGGAATGAGGGACAGGTTTAGGGTTAGAATCACTTGTTCTGCTGCACATGGGACTAAAATAATTATTCATGCATTTACCCAGCATGTATAGTAGAAAGAGAGCTAGCTCCGGACTTAGAAGGTTCTGGGTTCAAATCTAGATTCTGTATGATTTTAGGCAATTCATGACTTCCCTGGGTCTTAATTTTCTCGCCTACGAGATTTATGATTCCATTATGATTCACAATAAACCCCATCTGATGGGTAACTATTTAAAGAGCTACATTTTCCAAAGTTGTTTGTATTTTTAAAAGAAGATTGTGTTGAAGGCAATGCTTTACTCTGTACCAAAAACCAAATCTTTAATATTGGAATGTTAGTAATTGTACAATATTCCTCTTTGCCCTTTCCAGGGTCAGGGCTGAAAATGGACCTGAGTTGGGTGGACGATTTTTAAAAATGTAGTCTGTGAATTCTCAAGGTAAGGAGCAGGAAAAGAGTCTTGTTAAAAAAAAACCGCCAGAATGTCTTGTTTTTGATATCAGAGGGTTAGAGGAAGTGGTAAAATTCAGATTAAAAGCATGAATCACAGTGGTTAAGGCAGAGGGGAAGGAATGGCCTAACTCAGGTTAAAATTCCAGATGCGTTTAGGTAGAGCAATGAGGGTTCAGCTTTCACCAAACATATGGGGACAATTTTTTTTTTTAACAATTATTAGTCTTTTGGGTGAGAGCATACTTTTAGGGTATGAGAGATTGACTTTGACTTGTAGCTTTGCTTAGCTACCTTTACCTGAACAGCTCCCTGTTATCACCAGAAGCACCACTCCTGGAGGTTATCACTGTCTGTAGTAGCAAACACTGTGTGGTAACTTAATTAGGGAGAGGTTTGGGGGTAGGAGTATGGTTGTATGGCACATATATCAAAATATCCTTCTTTGTTTCTTTCTTCGTTCCTTCATTCCTTCATTCCTTCGTTCCTTCCTTCCTTCCTTCCATCCTTCTTTCCTTCCTTCCTTCTTTCCTTCTTTCCTTCCACTCTGTTTATGTCTCTGTTTCTTTCTCTCATTACATCTTCATTATCTTCTCTTCAGGGCTGGGCCATGAGCATAGGGAAGAAGCTTCCTCTCTCTAACATAATGTCATTTCACAGAACTAATTACATGCCTCATTCCCACTCTTGCAAAGTTATAGAACTGAGTAATAGGATTTCTACTTATAGGTGAAGCTGCCAGACTTGCCCAATTCAGTGCCAAATCTTCATCTTAATTCTGATGTAGGATCTCTACCTATCTGATATAGAACATAGGAAAAGAATTCATCATCCAGAGAGATATCTATCCTAACTTATGTGGTTCTGAAGAAGAGACTGGGTAGAGGGAAGTTTCCTCCCCCTTTAGCTGAAGGACTTATTTCTAGTTTCCTGTGTATTTAGATATTATGATGAAAGGGTCCGTGGAAAGGGTAGTTAGAAAAGCCAGTGAAATCAATGACCCAAAGGAGGTGGCTACAAGAAATAAGAGACAACAAGAGAATGAAGCACTGGGTGGCTGCCAAGGAAAGGTAAGTGGTCTGGGGTCAGGAAGCTTAAGTGTGAAATTGGAGCTTCTTCAACATAGTGAGCATGAAAAAGAACACATATCTGAGCAACTCAAGGATGACAAGTCCAGGAACAATAACAGTACAGACTGAATAAATCGCTCCAGAGAAAGAATCTTTTTTTTTTCCCCAGGGGCAAAGGGATGGGAGGGGAAAGAGTTATAAAATTAGCAAAGAAATGGGTTGCCCTAGAAAGATGAAGGCAATATATCTTGATTTTCGTGAATCACTTCATGCAATGGCTCACAAAACCTTACTTGCAAAATTAATTCAAATTGGCTTGGATATGAGCACTGTCGCATGTATTGAAAACTGGCGGGTAATGATAAATGACACAGGGCAATAATAAACGACAGTATATCACAGGAAGGGGAGATATTTAGTGCAGAGTAGAAAGGCTTGGAGTTTCCTTGGGTCTTATTTAACATCTTCATTAATGATCTGCAGGAGGGAGTAAACAACATATTAATGAAATCTGCAGATCTAAATTGAAAAGTGAACCCCAGTGAAAGCAGAGAAATGATTCAAGGGGACTTTGAGAGATTAGGAGCTGGAGAAAGAAAGTAGAAAGTCAGGCTGAATAAAAAAAAAAGAAGCCCAAGTAAGTCAATGCATCTTGTCAATGTAATGGTAAACAAATATTTGTCGTCAGAAGGAAAATCTAAAAGACAATGTGATGTGACAGCATCAAAAGGGACTTCAAGGTGAGAGTAGACAGGAAATATAGGGAGAGGGGGGTCACCTTAAAATAGAAAGACATTAATTTGGAAGGAACCTAGAAATTTTATCTTATCTTTCTTAGAAGCTACAGGTATTTTCTGAAATACTTGACAGTTTTCAGGGAAATTTTTTTTTCATCTTTCCCCACCACCAGCATCCCTAGTAGATTATAATGTACCTGTCTTCAGAGAATTCAGCTAAAGCCAAAGGAGGGGAAGATGGGTTTACATTAAAAATGTTCTTTAGAGGCAACAGCTAGAAAGTGTGATGCTGGTGAATAGAGGTCATATGTGAATATCCCTGATAAAAGCAGAGCTGCTGAGCACAGTCCTTACTCCCACATTTCCACTTTACCTATAGGCCTAGACATTTCACATTATTTCTTCAACCTTTGTCTGGGTATCCACAGGCAAATCCTGTTGTGTAGCAGAGAGATCCTGAATAGTGGTGGGTTTTTTTTCACCTCCAGAAGCTTCAATTATGAGGACAGAATCCCCCAAAGGAAATTTCACTCTATGGAATTTTCTGGAGGGGAAACTTTGACAATACTCAGAAGTCAGAACTTCTTGAAATACATTTATAAATAAGTACTTTCATATAATGGTGACAGCAATGCTTCTAGCGTCTAGTGCAGTACAGGTAAACAAAGTTATTCTGCCATGGATTCAGTTTAGGTGATGTTTTGGAAAATCCAAAGCAATTAATTAAAACCTCATGTGCCTCCTTGCTCTTCAATGGACACAAACAGTAATGGATTGAATGTCTTCTGTGCCTACTTGTCATCTCACAATGCCAAACACATTTTACAGTTCCAAATGTAACATTTCAATGAACTCCCAGATGGACTCCAAGGCAAACTCAATCCAATATTGAGTGCCCAATTTTAGTAAATATGGACTGTTGCATATACAAAACCTGAAGGTCACCCAAAGAAAATCACAGAAATTTAAGATATCCAGATTTGTAATTTGGACTGAGTCTCTAACAAAATTGCTGCCAAAAACCACAGTTCATTTATGGGAAGATAACTTGGGAGATGTATTTTTGTTCAGGTCCACCTGGGATAGTTGGATCATTTGATTTGATTGTATTGAACACTTATTTTAGTATAATGTAGTCCCAGCAGAAGCTGGGAAAAAAAAGTACTTTGCAAAAGGAAATGATACTATTATTATCTGTTAGTACCAACTGAAAAGACCATTTTCATATGTTTCATTGAGTCTCTATAATAACCTTTTCTATGCCTCATTATAGTATGGAGATAAATTTGAGTCTCAGAGGATTTGTCAATCAAGGGTCAGTTCTGACAGGTTCTAGAATATTAGAAGGGATGCCAGCATGGCTCAGAAAAAAAGATACTTCCCCTTCTGAGAATTAGCTTAGCTAAAAAGAAAAAGGCTCATCATTAGAGGACTGGATGCTTGGTGATGACTTCCTTATCCATAGCAGCCCATGAAAATGTAGGGAAGGAAATGGGAAGAGAATAAGCATTTATATAGTCCCTATAATGCACTAGGCATTGTCGTAAGCACTTTTATATCTCATTTGATCCTTACAGCCATCCTATGAAGTAAGTGCTATCATTATCCCAATTTTAGAGTTGAGGAAAGTGAGGTAGACAAAGATTAAAGGACTTGCTTGGGAACATACAGCTACTAAATGTCGGAGGTCATAATTGAACTGAGAACCTTCTGATTCCAGAGTTGGTACTCTATCTGGTGCCACAGATTCTGCGCAGAGTAATTTAAAATAGCCTTCAGCCTTTTGTTGCTTTCTTCTGCTTCTACTTTGATAGTTTGGGAATAGTAGAAAGGGTAGAAGAAAATGTCATAAATAGTTTTAGACCATGTATTATTAACGATAATTTAGCATTGGAGGAACTGAGTTTAATCAATATTTTTTGCTATAAATTTTATATATGTTTAATTATCAAATATACACTGACAATCTAATACACATGTTTAATTATACTCTCTCTGATTATAACCCTCATATCTACATATCTTGTCCTATTTTCTTTCCTTAGCTCCCATCACAGATGACAACTATTTATTACACATCTCAAAGTGGTTGTTCCCAATGCAACTCAAATGCCATGTTCAAAACAGAGCTTATCATCTTTCTTCAAATACCCACCTCTATTCTGAACTCCCCTGTTTCTTTCTATGGCTCAAGCAGCCTTTCAGTCATCCAAGTTCCCAAGCTCAATCCTTCACTCCTCACTATCCCTTATCCCACAAATATAATTAGTTGACAAATTCCATTGATCCTATCATCATCATCATCATCTCTCTCACACCTCTCTTCTTTCCACTCACATACCTCATACCCTAGTTCGAGATCTCATGACTCCTTGCCTAGATTATTGCAATGGTCTACTTGCCTCAAGTCTCTCCCTGTTCTAATCCATCTCCACTAGCCATGAAAGTGATTTTTTTCCCCTTTTAAAAAAATAAATTTATTTTCTTGTTTACATCATTCATTTCCAAGAGATTTTGAGTTACAAATTTTCTCTCCATCTTTCCCCTACCCAACACCTCAAAACAGCCATCCCACTATATAATCCCTCCCCCAATCTGCTCTCTCCTATGTCCTCCCCAACACCCCTCAGACTTTCCATTAGGGCAGGATGGATCTCCCTACCCCAGTGCCTATATATCTTAATTCCCAGGTGGATGTAGTCAATAATAATAATAATTATTATTATAATGATAATGATAATATATTTTTAACATTTGATTATAGAACTTTAAATTCTAGATTCTTTCCCTTCCTCCCTTGTCACCCACCCCCACTGGAAGGGCAAGCAATTAAATACAGGCTGTACATGTGTAATTACACAGAACATCTCCACAATGGGAATATTGTGAGAGACTGATTATATGTCCCTCCTTCCTATCCTGCCCCCCCACCTTGTTCTGTTCTCTACCCTGTCCCTGTTCCTGTCACTTTACAGAAGTGTGTACTTCCAGCAACCCTTCCCCTCAATCCTCCCCTC
>CM053595.1:229781575-229797159 GCA_028646575.1 Pseudocheirus occidentalis
AAGGAAGGAAGGAAGGGAGGGAGGAAGGAAGGAAGGGAGGAAGGAAGGAAGGGAGGAAGAAAGGAAGGAAGGAAAGAAGGAAGGAAGGAAGGAAGGAAGAACTAGGTTTTAAGTGTATTTAACAGAGATGCAATTTGGAATCAGTGAATAGAAGGCTGGCCTTGGAGTCAGGCAAATCCTGTCTTTATATTTAATGTTTGAGCCTGGGTCTGTTACTTAATGCCTCCATGATAAAGACAATTAGCTCTCTAAGACAAGAGTTCTAAACCTGGGGTCTTTTTCATGAACACATTTCAGGAGATCTGTGAACATGGACTCTTCATACCACACTTCACCTCCTTCAGAAAGAAAATCAGGTGGCTTCAAGTATCACACTAAAGAAAAAGGTAAAAAATGTTTAAGTCATGAATCCTTAAAGTAACTGGTTTGAATAACAATGGTCTCTATCTTAGAAGCTTTCCCCTATTATGAATTTGCTTAGATGTTTCTATATGTTTGTTATTGTGGAGGGGCCAAACTTTATGGATTAATTTGTTTCTTGTGGTTATTGAAATATGGGCTCCATGTATATATGTTTGTAAGTGTCTGTGTGTGAGTAAGAAAAAGAATGACATAAAATCCTATCTGATATTCAAAAAGGGGATACATGATTTTGTATATACAGTCCATTGTAATTTATTTTTAAATACCAGATTATCTTATAGATTAACAGATATAATAAACATTAAGTAACAGTCCCTGCATTAGACCACAGGTGGGAACAGCTGGAGGATACTAGCCAAGAGCAACACACTTCACCAAACACCAAATGGTGCTTACCAACATCCGCATAGCCATTGAGCAAATGGTCTTATGGGTAGCAGGCTAAACTGTCACTAACAACATCTCTACCATTTGCGGAAGGAATGGTGACAAAGGACAAATAGTAGGTGTCTGGGAAATGTAGTGAGGCCACCTGCTGTTTCAACAAAACATCAGGAGAAGCATTTCGATCTTCATGGATAATATTGCTGGACAAATATATTCCCTATTGCCACCTGTAACCTTTTACAAAAACTGCTTAATAGGACCTAGGGGATGGGTAGCCAACACTTATTTTCTGGAAGCCATAACACAGATGTTTATTGTAATTAGAAAAACTGTTACCCTGCCTTCAATGAAGCCCTTATCTTTATCTTACTGAAGTTTTAAATAGTATAGCATATATCGAAAGAATGTTTCAAGTATTCCATCACCATGAAAACTCCCAAAGTGACAGATGCATACATAATTTGAGAAATGACTAAAAGGGTCCAAAACCATGACTCTCCTTTGGCTTCCCTAGTAATGTCACCTTGCTAACAATGCCTATGCTTCTTCTTTGCATCAAGGTATCATAGTACCTTCAAAAGACATCACCATGTCGTGTCCTTTGATAAAGATGTTTATCTAGGAAACCTAGGTACTGTTGGCAAGGTCACATTACTCAGGTTAGAGCACTTGCCTTTTCTTTAAAGAAGATCCCACTATATATCCAAAGGTAGCCTTTCCCACATTTGGTTAGCCCTAATTATTTGGAAACATTCTCATTAAAAGCTACCATTTGGCACTTTTCCATTTACACACACTGCTCCTGGTTGTCCGCTCTATGACCAATGAGAACAATGAAACCCTTCATCTACATAACAGCTAAATATCTCTAATCCCTTCAACAAGTCTTTATAAGTTATTATCTTGAGGTCCTTCACTATCCTGATTTTCCTTCTCTGGATGATCTCTCATTTATCAGTGCCCTTCCCAAAACGCACTGAGGTAGAGTATGATTGTTTAACTGATGGGTTGCTCTTCTTCAGATTCAGCTCCTGGATGCAAT
Source organism: Pseudocheirus occidentalis (assembly GCA_028646575.1). Taxonomy (NCBI): domain Eukaryota; kingdom Metazoa; phylum Chordata; class Mammalia; order Diprotodontia; family Pseudocheiridae; genus Pseudocheirus; species Pseudocheirus occidentalis. Next base: position 229,783,428 of record CM053595.1, read on the forward strand.
TTACCCACCAGATGCATAATCATGGCAATATTCCATAGTAATTATAGAATTACTTCCCCTTAAAGGAGATAAAGTGAACAAGTTTCCTTTCTCTTTGTCTCATTTCCTAGCTGGTCCTCATGCCAATCTTAATAGGATGGCATAGGAAGTGCTATATTTTCCCCCACTCTCGATCAGTAAAAGTCAACTAGATATGTTTTAAGTTGGCTGCTCCATATGGACCATTAAGTTATTTTTTTGAACCAGTTCATTTACCACTGAAATGATTGGCAGAGATCCTGGTAGCTATTATTCATATTGTAAAAAATCAATTGTTAAAAATTATCTTTATAAAATGAATCTATTTATTCAATGCCATCCCAATTAAATAACTAAAAATTATCTTACTGAGTTAGAAAAAATAATAACAAAGTTCATATAGAAGAACAAAAGGTCAGGGACTTCAAAGAAACCTGGAGAAAAATATAAAGGAAGCAGATTCAGCAACATCAGACTTCAAACTATATTATAAGGTAAGAGCATTATTGAAGTATAAAATGGAAAATTTAGATTATCTTAAATTAAAGTTTTCTTGTATAAATAAAACCTATGTAGCCAAGAATAGAAAGGAGGCAGAAACTTGTGGCGGGGGAGTGAAACTTTCATAGACAATCTCTCAGATAGGATTTGACGAGGTTGGAATGTTGCTGTGGTACAGGAAATGATGAGCTGACTGATTTAGGAAAACATGGGTAGACTTATGAAGGAAGAAGTTATAAACCTTCAGAGAAACAGATGATAAGTTGAAATAAACAGTATAGTCTTATGTGTGTGTATGAGTGTCTGTATTTACAGCTCTGTGCTTCTTTAGGGGGAAGGGGGAAAGGAGAAGGGGAGGGAGAGGAAAAATAAAGTAAAAAGTGCACAGAAGAGAATAAAAGAAAAACTACAAGGAAGTGGCTTTGAAGAAAAATGTGTAGTATTTATTATATGTTTTCTTGAAATGGAAATGTACTTTTTTCTATTGAATCTGTTGTTATGCTCTGCTGTGTGCGTAACTTTTTTTTGTTCTGTTATCATTTTATATTTAAATTTAAAATAATTAAATGTACCCCCTCCAAAAAAGAAAAAAATAGTATATCTTAACCCTTTGAAGATCACTGAAATGTTTTAATGTCATTTCAAATCATTTTGTTCTCATTAGTTATAAGACCTTGGACAAGTTCTGCAAAACGAGTGAGTTAGCGTAGATGTTCATGAAAGGCCCATCCCAGAATTCTATGATTTAGAGAAGCTATTTACAAAACCTCACAGAAGGATCTGTGTCTGGTTATCAGTTTTTGGTCTCTTGGCTTGAAAATGTAGAGCTGTTTGGAGAACCTGAGAAGAGAGTCTCAATTGTCATGGAATCACAAGGTTATATGAAATCTCCAGAGCTCCTTGGCTTTGTCTGTTCCTTGTCAGGTTACTCTCCATTTACTTTAGGCTAGGACAATTGCATCTAGATTTGAAAGACTTAAAAGAGAATATTTCATCAAATTCCTTCCTAATCAATCCCATTCAAATGTTACTGATTTCTTTGGGAAGATTTTATTTAATTAAATTCATTTGAACAAACTTTTAAATGCTTCCTAAGTGCAAGACAGATGCTGAGTACTGGGTGTACCAAATGTCCCTATAATAATTTATATCCTACTGGCAGACACTTATACTAGTACATAGAACACAAATAGAGCAAAGTAGAAATTAGATGAAGTGCCCAGGAAATATCAGAAGAGGGAAAGAAGACTAGTAACTGGAAGAGGGAGTAGTTCATCAGTTACTGCCCTGTTGACTCCTCTCACTTCGCAGGACTTCCTGTACCACACCACCATTCTGGGGACTTTCACTCCTCCAACACACACTTTTTACTTCTCTTTTATGTTTTCACCTGTAGAAATGTCACTTCCTGAAAGGCTGTACTGTATTTTTTTCTGGTTGTATTTCTACTTCCATCAATTAGCAAAGTTTCTGCCCCAAAGTAAGTGCTTAGTAAATGCTTGTTTACATTCCAGAGATGGAAGACAGCTTGTCATTTCATAGACTTTGAACTTGGAAGGAATCAAAGGTCATCTTGTGGATTCCCTTTATTTTTCAAATGAACAAGTGAAGGAGACCCAGAGACGTTAATCTATCTGCCCAGAATCACACAGATATCATATGGCAGAGCCAGCATTCACACCGAGGTCTTCTAACTCTTAAGTCCAGTGTTCTTTTCTGTTACACATCTCTGTATGAATGCAAGAGATAAGAAATATATCTAGTGCAGGTCCATTTGGGTTGTAACACAGAGCACATGGAATATAATATTGAGGAACAAAACTGAAAAAGTAATTTGAAATCATATTGCAGAAGATTTTAAATGTTAGATCAAGGTATTTGCATTTTTACATAGAGGTGATAGGGAGCCACTGAAAGTTTTCAAGCTGAAGAGTGATATGCTCAGGGCTTTTCCTTAAGAAGGTAGTTCTTCTGTAGGTATCATATTACTTGCATTTTCAATGGGTGGGTGAAGGGGCTGGAGGAAGGAAGAGAATTTGGAACTCATAATTAAAAAAAATATATAAAACCAATTAAAACGAAAACCATTATAGCATCTGTTTGGAGAATGGGAAGCAAAATGACCAGTTAGGAATATTATGGTTGGTGTCAAGGTCCTGAAGTGGGAAGGTAAATAAATAGAGGAAAGGATATAGTTGTGAGTGGAATAAAGTAAAGAAGTAAACATTTATTAATGTATCAGGCATTGTGCTAAGCAATTTGCAAATAATCTCATTCAATTCTCATAGCATATCTTGGAGATAGGTACTTTTATTATCCCATTTTACAGCTGGAGAAACTGAGGTTAAGTGATTTGCCCAGGGTCACACAGACAGTAAGTATCCAAGGTTGGATTTGAACTCAGATCTTCTGGACTTCAGGCCCAGTATTCCATCTATTACACCTAGATGTCTAGAAGTAGAGGGAGAATCTTCGGGAAGAGAATAAGCAGAATATGAAAATTGAAGAGATATGAGGTGGTGAATGAGAGGGAAGAGACTAAGATGATTCTGAGTTTACAAATCTGCTTTACTGCACACTGACCTGCTATGTTGTGTTGTGGGGGATATATGTGTGTGGGTGTGTGGGTAGCTGTGTCCATCTGTGTGTGTGTACATCCTCTCATAGAGATCCAGGAGAAACATGCCTGGATTCAGACATGAGACACACTTTGGGCCAGTCTCCTGTGAAGTCTTCCATCTTGTGGGAGTGATTTCTTCTTTCTGCAATGACACCATCTCTAAGAATCATCTCCCAAAGTTAGCTTATGTTCCCTCAACCCTAATACCCTTGGATCAGTTCATATACCGTCAGAAAGCACAGACGTATGTAGAACCTCAGCCCAGTAGGTGGGCAAATACTGGAGGTAGCATCGCCATTTGCTTTTGGCCTCAGGAGAAATGGAAGGGCCAGTGGTAATGCGTCCTCACTCACATACCGAGTTTGTCTTTATGCATGTTCAGTACCTTTACCTTCACCACTATTTGAAGGAACTCATTTCTGGCCACCGCTACCTCAGATCTGTTTTGGCTTGGTGAGGGGGGAGTGAGTGTGGTGTAAAATAACATCCTAAATCAGTGTGGAATAATGGAAAGAATGCTGGACCAGGTGTCTGAGAACCTGAGTTTGAATCTCATCCTAGACTCTTAAGATATGTTTGACCCCTCTCTGAACCTCATTTTTTCATCTATAAAAGGGGATTAAAATAGTTTTGTAAGTTTTATGTTACTATGAGTTATTACTAACAAAGTGGCAACTTTATAAAACCTTACCTCTCTGCATGTGTGTATGTATATACATATAACACATATACATATACATTCATATATACATATGAAAATACACATATTGACATATACACATATACATATGTATATATGTATATATGTGTGTGTATGTGTGTGTGGGGGTATAAAATGTAAGAGGATTAGCGTTTGGAGCAGAGAGGTGAGCCAAGCAACAGCAGCTCAAGACATAGGAATTCAGCCGAGAGCACAGTGATTTTTCTTGGCAGGGAAAAAAAGACATATGAGTGGAGCCAGGCTCATGCCCTTTCTTAGTGTTGAGGATAGCAGTACCTGACTCCAGTCATCTGGGGAGGGGGTAGCAAGTGGCAAAAGTCTCTCCCATATAAGAGACCCAGGGTATATGGAGGAACCCAACAATGCTCTTAGTCAGTGCCCTAGTGGGGAGAAAGAACTTGTTAGAGAATATAAAGGATTTAGCGGGCAAACCCTCAACTCCTTCTCAGCACTTACTAACCATGGCCAGTCATGGTACTAAGACTTCTGTTGAAAGGAGGTGGCTGACAGTCTGATCTCAGCCCAGAAAAGAGAAGGTCTGCTTGGGGGAAATCTCATTTGGGGCTGCTGTTTCAGCTTTGTGGTTTTTATGAAAGGAGCAAGTCCTTTACTCAGAGGGATTTCTTTATCTGGAAAGTGATGAAAATATTAAAGGCTATACAGCAGCCGGAGATGAAGTAGTCATGGAAATCTTGGGGGATCACTGACAAGTTAAATTCTGAGAGGGACTACTAACTGCCAAATACAATGCCCTGGGGTAATAGCTCTTCTATGTTAAATTAAGTACACCATTAACTTAGTTATTGGAGTATCATTTATTTGAACTGTCCCATTATCCAAGTCACTCCTCAAAGCTAATTATTTTAAAAATAATTTAATTATTTTAAAAAAGCTAATTTATTTTAAAGCTAATGCTTTAAAAATTGGAAAATTTCAGTGTTCAGTGTTGTTTTTTTTAAAATTGTTAAACTTCGTTAGTCAAACCCATCATCTGTTTGGAGACCCATAGGCTCATATTTATTTGGATAATTAAACTTCTGTTGTAGAGAATATACTTGTATATGAGGGTGGCTTCCTTGTGAATGAATGAATGAATGAACAAATGAATGAGTGAATGAATGAACAAATAAACAAACAAACAAACAAATGAAAAATGGAGGGACTGAAGGAGATTTTGCTGGGATGCCAGACTAGCTATGTATCACTGGAGAATAGATTCAAGTTTTTGCCCTGAAGGATCAGGTGCTGCTTCAACCAATCAAAAACTGTAATTTATTAAGCCTTCGATGGATAACACAACGTATTAGAACTCCTAACAAGTCTCTCCACCTCTTTTCCTTCCCATTTCCAACTTATCCTTCCAATTGCTAGCTGATAGAGTGAAATATACCCTACTACCTCTTCAGGTAGTCGATTCTACTTTGAGATTGCTTCATTTATTAGGATTATTTTACCTTTTGTCCTGACTAAAATCTATCTTCTTGTAACTTTCAGCTATTTTGCTAGGATTGCTGTACCCTGGAGTTAAAAAGCAATCCAGCAATAAACCTTCACTAAACACCTACTATGTGCCAGTCATTGTGTTAATCATTTACTAATCATGGCCAGTCATGTTACTGAGACTTCTGTTGAAAGGAGGTGGCTGGTGGTCTGATCTCAGCCCAGCAAAGAGAAGGTCTGCTTGGGGGAAATCTCATTTGGGGCTGCTGTTTCAGCTTTCTGGTTTTTATGAAAGGCACCAGAATTAAGAGGGGTTGAGGAGGGCTTCCTGGGGAAGGGGTGATTCTAGTTAGGACTTAAAGGAAAAAGTTGAATTCCTCTTATGAATAAGGGCCTTTCATATACTTGAAGAGAGCTTTTCCATCTCCTTTCAGTGTTCTTTTCTTCAAGCTAAACACTCCGATTTCTTCAAATGATTCTCATGATGTAAAGGTTTGTTACTATCCTGGTTACCATCTTCTAGGTGCTTTCTGGGTTATCAATGTCCTTCCTCAAATAAGATGATCATAACTAAACATACTACAGAAGAGGTGGTACCACCATGCCAATGTATGAGAGGATTTTCCTTTCCCAATTCCTGGGCACTATGCTTTTCTGAACATGGTCTAAAACACCATTAGCTTGTTGTCTGTCATCTTATATACTTAAAAGTATTGAGCTTGCAATCACTAAAACATGTAGACTTTTAAAATTTGAATTGCTATGTATTCATTCTGCCTTAATTTTGTATTTGCGTATTAGAATTTTTGAACACGAATATAAGACTTCAGATTTATCTCTAATGAGTTCCACATTATTGTATTTATCTCAATGTTCTAGATTTTTGGGATCTTTACTCTGTTACCCAAGCTGTTCACTGTCTCTAATTTAGTTTTTTGTCATCTCCAAATGAGATAGACATGAAATCTATGTCTTTACATAATATAATTTTTAAAAAAATATTAAAAAGCACAGGTTTAGCCACACAACCTGGAGGCCTTCCATTATAGACTTCCAAGTTGATATGAAACATGGAACCATGAATGCTTTGCCTTTTGGCATTCAACTAGGTTTGCATCCACCTACCTGTACTATTATTTAAACCAGAGGTGTCAAATATGTGGCTCATCCCAAGTACAGTCTGAACTAGATTAAAATGTAATTGAAAAATATTTAACAAAATAAATAAATACTTTAAAACATATATAACATTACATTTAAACTATGCTGATATGTAACCAATAGGAATCCTTGTGTACAGATTAGTGGTCCCATTTCTGAGTTTGACACCATCCACATAGACCACACATCTATCTTACACATAAGAGTAGGTAGCGTGAGAAATGTTGTCAGATGTTTTATTAGAACCCAGTTAAATAGCATCCACAACATTTCCTGATATACTAGTCTAATATCACTGTCCAAAAGGAAATGAGGCTAATCTTTCCTGGCTATTCCTTGATGAGCACAGATGGTGATCACTACTTCCTTTCTTGATGTTTCCTAAATATTCCATCAATAACACATTCTTGAATTTTGCCAAGAATCTCAATCGGGCTCATGGGCAGATATTTTGCAGACTCCAGACTCCCTTCCCTTGTTTAAAAACAAGAATGACACTTGTCCTTCTTCAATGCTGAGATACCTCTCCTGTTCTCTTTCTAGTACTCTTTCAAAGATTACTGACATTGGCTCAGCAATTACCTTTGCCAATTATTTTTTTTTCTTTTTGAAGGGGCAATTGGGGTTAAGTGACTTGCCCCAGGTCACATGGCTAAGTAAGTGTTAAATGTCTGAGGCTGGATTTGAACTCAGATCCTCCCAACTCCAGAGCTGGTGCTCTATTCATTGTGCCACCCAGCAGCCCAGCCTTTGCCAATTCTTTCAGTATTTAGGGAAAGAGTTTATCTAGGCCTGATGACTTGAACCATTCAAAGGCCTGTAGGGCATTCTCTTCCTATCCTTCTACTAATCTTTACATATTTTTATTTTTATACATCCCAACTTTATGCATCCCAGCTCTCCATTAGACATTTTTATTCTTTTTCAATTCAAAATTGGTTTTTTTTCTTGACAGACAAAACAGAAGAGTGGATCAGTTACACTAAAGTAAGTTGCAAACATCCCATCTCTCCTGAACAATAGACCTATATCTGCTCTATATGTTCTCTTTTTGCTCAAAACAAAATTTGTTTTAAAAAAATTTTAAATTGTCTTTAGCTCATGTTGAAGATTAGCATTTCTAACACTATTCTTACATGATCACATCACTTATAAGTGGTCCTTGTTCCTTCCTTCTATACAAATCTTTAAAAATCCAAGACATTAGTCAATCAGTAGTAGTTGCTAAGAACTTGGGATAGAAAAAAAAATCTCTGCCCTCATGGAATTTCAATTTCATTTGGGGGAAATACCAAGAATATTTTTTTCTAATGCATGCCAACTAGAAAGAGGGTGATCTAAGGAGCAGAGAGACATTGGCAGCCGTGGGACTCAGAAAAAAAGGTTTTACTCAGAAAAAAAGGGGTGGTCTTAGAATTGAGTTTTAAACAAAGCTAGGGATTTGGAGAGGTAGAAGGATGGGTCTCATTCTAGATCCAGGTTGCTTGATGAATTCTTCTGCACATCTGTATCCGACTCTTTGGATAATTCCGCATTGGATATATTCATGTTTCTATTAGAATGTGATTCCTAAGAGCTTACCTTGAGCTGATTTCTCTCAGACTTTGAGCCTTTCTATCCTTCTTCTGAACATTTTAAAATCTGCCAAGCACACAGCACAGTGCCTTGAACATAGCGTGGGCTTAATAAGTGTTTATTGACAGACTCTTTGCCCCAAATCTAGCCTGCATGTAAGATTGTGTTTGGATTTCCTGTCATTCTCTTTCAGAGATTTCAGGATGGAGTAGTCACTTGCCCCTGTGTTTCCTAACATTTCTACTTGAACTATTAGTTCAAGAATTAGAAATTCAACTAATTAGAAATTAGTTTCTCCTTGTGGGTGAGAACCAGATGCTGAACAAAAGTTGTTCTTTTAGGTTCCTCAGTTGCTGTGAGGATTGAATTTTTATTAAATCAGATTGATGGATTACTAGCTACTCTGGTTTATGGAGGGAGACAGCGAAGGAGGGAGGATAGAGAGACCGAGACAAGAGACCGAGAGAAATACAGAGAAAGACAGAGACAGAGAAACAGAGGGAGAAAGAGACATGGACAAAGACAGAGAGAGAGAGAGAAAGATAGAGACAGAGAGAGTTCACCAAGAGATGCCCAGATAAGTAAAGTCGGTCATCAGTCCTAGAGCCTGGCACTCTTCCAGTCTTGTGATCTATTTATTCCCTGAACTTTTCATTGATTTCCTCTGTCTGTTCAAGTAGCCTATAGTATTCTTGGATGAGAATATCACTTCTCTTTCAGCTGCCATTGGTCTTTACCCAAATACTGAGCTTCTCTATTCTGGCACCTGAATTTTCTCCCATGAATTTTTCACCTTAATAGACCATATTTCTTCTTTACCCCTGCTCCTTTGCCCCTGATTTTACCTGATTCTTTTCAAGTAAGGTATGTGTTTCCAGAGTTAAATCATAGTTATGTATCCATACAATAGAGTCTCTTTTCATTAGGATCTCTAGGTCACCATTTTCCACCATGTAGTACATTATGGATAAACCTGTGATCCGAGTATTTTATTGCTGATCTGTTTCTTGGATTTTATCTCCTATATTCCTTTCCATTCAATAAATATTGGCTAGAACCCTGTGATTTGTATGGCAGCCATTAAGCATTGGTGATACATAGACAAAACAAAATATTCCTTGCCCTCAAGGAGTTTATATTCCACTGGAGAAATGAATAATTAAAAAGTTAAGTCAATAGGAGGCAATTTGAGAGGCACTGATAACCTGGGGATGAGGAAAGATTTCCTGGAGTAGGCATCAGGTAAGGTAGAGGTGAGCAAAGAGTGGATTCCAGGCAAGGGGTGGAGGGACTACTGATGCACAAGAACAGACTAGACAGGAAATTCTGACTTCAGAGAATAGCAGTTCAGTACTCTGCTAGGAACTGAGGATAAAAAGACCCTCTCTCCCACAGAAATAAAAGAAACCATTCCTTCCTTTCAAAACTTTACATGTGAACAAATGAGCATAGAATAAGGAAAAGAGAGGGAGGGAGAGGGAGACAACACTTCCAATTATTTTGGGGGAAAGGCTTTAAGAAGGAGATAGCACCTGAGCTGAACCCTGAAGGAATACTATTGCTTGGCTCACTCTTCCTTCCAATAAGCCCCTTTCCCAAATCAGGGTCTACAGCACTCTGGGTAGTCTGCCCCCAAGTCAAGACTGAAACCAGTTTAGACCCTTAGGTACTTCAGCAAAGAATACTAAACAACAGTAAACAACATTCTCCCTCCCTATCATATATCTAATCTTCTGGTGGCACTCAAAATGTGAATTATATTTCTAATAAGTTATTATAAACAAAGCACAGTCCTTGCCTCATGAAATCTACAGTCTTGAGGAAGGATGTAATACATATAAGCAGTATTATTATTTTATTATTTTATTTTTAAGTAATTTTAAATTTGTTTTCTTGTTTACATCATTCATTTTCATGAGATTTTTTTTTTTACCTCTAGATTCTTTATTAAAACTACTTCCCTGGAGTGGGTAAAGGTACCTTAACATGATAAATTCTTGGTAGAATTTTGTTGGTGATGGAAGATTATGGTCTCTGAACACACTTTCCAGGACTTGGAGAGTGGAGCCAAAGCTGAGAATGGGTAACTAGAGAGGATAAAGACATTTTGTCTTTGTGACCCAGAAGGGTGTTTCTAGCATGGCTCCAAGAACCCAGATGGCAATCTGACATACTAGGTAGGGTCAGCTGGAAACGCAAAAGAAAAGAACTGACCTACCCAGCAGTCACATTGACTCAGCCTAAAAGGAAATCTCAGATAAAACAGTCTGATATTTTTATAAAACTCAGTTCTATGTTGTTAATACATTTTTACTCTTTTTAGTTGGCTTGTAAATTGTCTTGAAACCCACTATTTATAAACAAACAAAAGAAATCATAGAATTATAAAATGGCAGCCTGAGGCCAGCAAGAAACCTCATAAACCATCTTCTAGGCCAATCAATGCTTATACACACAGTCTCACAACAAAATTCCTGTTTCTATCCTCCCATTTTCCCTTCTCTCTAAGATTACTTTCCATTTCACTTTAGATATCTCATATGTACACAGTTTTTGCCTGTTATCTACCCTGACCCAAACCCCGCAATTAGAATGTGTGCTTCTTAAAGGTAGGAAAGGTTTCAGCCTTTCTTTGTATCCTTAGTGCTTGGCACATGCCTGGGACATAAGTACTTGGTAACTGTCATTAACTGACTAACTGACTGAGAGTCTACTACCTCCTACTGGTGCCCTTTCAGCTTTTGGACAGCTCCCAGTAACCAGGAGTTGTTCTTTCATCAAACCTAAGCCTACATTTCTACATCTTCCACCCATTGCTCCTTGATCTCCCCTTTCAGGCCAGGCAGAATAATTCTGTTCCCCCTTTAATGGGACTGCCTTTCAAATAAGTAAAGCTAACTATCATTTGTCAATTTCAGAATGACTTTTAATGACTCTGATTTTAGAAGATTCTTTCTATATTTGAGATAGGAGAGTTTCACCCGAGAAACTGTTTATAAATTTTCCCCAATTTTCTGCAGTGGGGGCAGCAGCCGGTTACAGCAGTTCCTGCCCTTCCCCCACTGCTTCCTTGCACTGGGGGCAGATTGACTGAACTGCTTTTCCTCCCCCAAATTTATCTTCAAAGTTTCACTTTCACTAACCGTCTCTAATTCTGGCTTGCCTGATGTGAAGATCCCTTCAGGTGTTGTAGATCTACCTCGGGTAGACTCATGCGGCTTGAGAGGCTTGGCCCTGTCCCACCGCCCTGGGGCTGGCCATGGCTTTCAATTTCAGGCTGGGCTGGTCTTGGCTCCCAGCCTGCAAGATGAGCCCCTGCTGCCAAGCTGCCTTTCTCTAATCCTTCTTTCTCACACCTTGGTAGATGTGAAGTTGCTGGAGGCCTGTAGATCTTCTCTCTTGTAGACTGGAGGTGGCTTGGCTCCTCCCGACCCTCCTGGAGCCTTGCCATGTGTGGTCACAGGCTGGACTGGCCTCAGCTCCTGGCTGCGATGTACCCCTCCTGCCGTGCTGCCTCCCTCAAGAAATGTATTTTCTGTATTTTTGTGAGTTTGAGAGCCCTAGAATTTGTTTAGGGTCATATTTTATGGGTATTTAGGGTGGCTGTGTGGGAGCTGCAGTACCTTTCCGCTTTTATGCTGCCATATTGGCTCTGCCCTCTGTTCTGCCCAGTATTATTTTTTTAAAGCACATGAAAGGGCATGAAAGGTCAAGGAAAGTGGTATATGGAGTCTCAAATGAGAAAAATCATAGCACCTTTTGTGATCACAGAAGAATTTCTGCAAGACATTATACTTTTAATGAATGTGTAAGTATTCAACAAATAAAGGCAAAAGGAGGGGATTCAAAGCATAAAAACAGTCAAATAAATCAGTCTTTGGCTTCATTTGCCAGGCAAAGACAACTATTTGACTGAATTGATACCTTTTCGAATGTTTGAATGTATGCTATGTAGACCCTGCATTATCAAGTGAAAGGATATCTGAGAGTATCTATATTGCTTTAGAGGGTGAGAATGAGTCTATACTACCACTTCTTAGCCTGCAAAAAATTAGCTCAATTCCCATTTTATCCAGGAAATAAAACTCTGGATCATTAAAAGCCACAAGAAGAAAAAATCTCTCTCCTGTGTAATTATTCATTGGAAGAATTATCTCTGCTTCTTCATATGGTATTGCCTAATACCCTTTGTATTTTTGTTTGACTTGCTATTTAGATTTTCATGTGTACATGTTTACTTCCTAGAAGATATTAAATCCTTTGAGGGCAGAAGAGGTATCTTACATTTCTCTGTAGCCCTCATAGTGCCTGCCTGTGCTACACACATATTGCCAGTCATGTCCAACCCCATTTGGGGTTTTCTTGGCAAAGATACTAAAATGGTTTCCCACTTCTTCCTCCAGCTCATTTTAAAGATGAGGAAATTGATGCAAACAGGATTAAGAGACTTATCCAGGGTCACAAAACTATTAAGTGTCTGAAGCAAGATTTGCATACAGGAAGATGAACCAGCCTAACTCCAGGCTTGGCTCTCCATCCCCTGTGCCATCTAGATACACTCCATACTCATGGGACATGCTTGAAAAATATTTAATGAATAAATAAATGGAGTCAAAGACTCAAGGTATATTGGTTATTTGGAGTACTGGGATCCTTTCTCATATCATTCAAAAGCAGCATTAGACATGGTTCAATATCTTTGCAACATAGCTCTTCCACCCATAACATCAGAGTGCTAATGTAAGTTGCTAACTGAGTTGACCAGAAAATTATGGAGTTAATAACATCTGCATACTATTTTGAGGATACCAATTTCTATTAAAATGTAGATTTTGGAGTCTTAGGTAGAATTTTTTTTCAAATTGATTATCTGTCCATTTATAAAAGAGATATCCTACATACCAAGTTGAGCCTATATACTGATCCCAAGATGTATATACATCTGACAACTAATGTGTTTAGAATGAGGAGCTTGCAAGTTCATCGTTGATTACAAATAATACACTAATATTCTTTGTTGCCTCTTTTAAGGTTCTTCTGGCTGTGCAATTACCATATAGAAAACTTCTACTCCACTCTGCTTTAAATGTAAAGTGCTTTGTAAATCTTTAAGCACTACATAAATATCAGCTGGTCCTATTTTGGAAGGGGGATAGAATACAGAGTGGGGTTTCAGGACTATCATTTCATTGGTGTAAGGAATATTGAGTGTGGAAATTCTCTCACTAGTGCAAGTTAGTGATTTACCTAGAATTTAAACTCATAGAGTTATCTGGGACACAGAGATTAAAGCTATTTCCCCATACTAGAGGCAATCTTTATCAGAAGTAGGGTTTAACTGCAGATATTCTTGACTTTAAGGTTGCTGATCTATTTATTATATCACACTAACTCTATTATTATTTTATTATTAATAATTCCATCTCAATTCATAATTAAATTTGAAATAACATTTACAAAGGAGAGAAAAATAACTGTATGTGATTAAGTAGAAGAAAATCTGCAGTGGAGATAATAACATCTTGAAAGAATTGCAGAAATAATTTTACAAAATGTATTAGAAAAGGAGGGAAAGGAAAAAGAGAAGAAGGAAATGAAAGAAGGAAAGAATGGAAAGAAGGAAGAAAGAAAGATGGAAAGAATGGAAAGAAAGAAGAAAGAAAAAATGAAGGAAGGAAGGAAGAAGAAGAAGAAGA
>CM053595.1:229797659-229816546 GCA_028646575.1 Pseudocheirus occidentalis
AAGAATGGAAAGAAAGAAGAAAGAAAAAATGAAGGAAGGAAGGAAGAAGAAGAAGAAGAGAAGGAAGGAAGGAAGGAAGAATACAGGAAGGAAGGAAGGAGAAGGAGAAGGATAAGAGAAAGAAAGAAAGAAAGAAGAAAGAGGGAGGGAGGGAGGGAAGGAAGAAGGGAGGGAGGGAAGGAAGGAAGAAAGGAAGGAAGGAAACAGAGAAAGAAAGAAAGGTCAATAACTAGCAAACTATATGCTCACATTATGATTTTCTGCACTTTTTTATGGTCTACATAGATATTTAAGGTTTGTTTGATAAAAATGTGAGAGTAGACTTTTGTTGTCATTTAATTGATTGAAAGTTACAGAAAATAAAAGATTCATTATGTTTTTGTTTGATGACAATCTTTTTATTCAATAAAGCCAAGTGCAGCTTTAAAGGTCCCCTTTCAATAAAGGAGTCCCTCACCAATCACTTGATCAGTAGACAATTTCTAAGTGCTTACTATATGCCAAGCAGTGTGTTAAGCACTGGGAATACAACAAGAAGCAAAAGACAGCCCCAGTCTTCAAGAAGCTTTCAATCCAATAGAGAAAGACAACATACAAAAGAAAGCTGAAAAGGGCTTAGTGGGGAGCAGCAGCTTGGAAAGTCTTCATTGCAGGAGCACTACCAAACTTGTGCAGTCAGGTGAGAAATAAGACATTCTGAGGTGAGCTCCCTCGATAAATTGAGGGTTGGGATTGCCTTACTCCACACTCCAATCAGAGGGACAGAGGATGGTAATGAGACAGAGTGACAAGGATGATGGAATCTCATAGGAATGTCTATGTCAAGGTCAGATACTTGATATAGAAGCCTAAGAGATAACTTTGTATGAGGAACTTATGTTTTCTAAAGTGTTTGCCATTGTCTTGGAGGATGCCCTATCTAAGGCCATAATGAAAGATGGATTCCTTTTAAATGCATGAACTCTTCCAAATGATCTTATTTTCTTATGATATCATATATATTTCATCATCTCAGAATGTTATAATACCTCCTTGAAGAGAACTGTGACTAGTTAAAAGAGATAAGTCAAACAATATACACAAGAAAAACAAAAGAGATGAAAAATATCTACTGTCCAGAATATGACACAAAGTCAAATGACTGGTCCAGTGCACATTATTAAATCAACCAATAAACATTTATTAAGTGCCTACTATGTACCAGATAATGTTCTAAGATTTGAAGGTATAAAAAGGTGCAAAACATAGTCTCTGTCCTCAAGGACCTTACAACTTAATGTGGGAGAAAACAATCAGACATATATACAAAGTAAGCTAAATAAAAGAGAACAAATAGGAAATCATTAGCATAGGAAAAACAATTGAA
Source organism: Pseudocheirus occidentalis (assembly GCA_028646575.1). Classification (NCBI taxonomy): domain Eukaryota; kingdom Metazoa; phylum Chordata; class Mammalia; order Diprotodontia; family Pseudocheiridae; genus Pseudocheirus; species Pseudocheirus occidentalis. The sequence continues at coordinate 229,799,026 of CM053595.1, forward strand.
GTAAAGGGGGTTGGGAAAGTTTTCCTGTAAAATACAGGATTAATAGTCATATCTGGATGAAATACTACAAAGGGACAATGAGTTCAGTATAAAGTTGAAAATGAGTAAGACATGACTGGATTTTAGTTTAGGAAATTATGCCACACTTAAAAAAAGCCCCAAGCCCTTCCTTGAAGCAAAAATCCAGTTGGTGGGTATTAATTAGTTTTAATCAACTACTATTTCAAAATAGTGAATAAAGTTCTCAAAAACCTGGGTTTTATACTTCTGGAACACTTCTTTTAACTGTTTCAGGCTACTGCATGAAATCAACTCTTTGATGTCTTAATGTCCTGAAAAGATTAATGAAGCTTCCCAAAGTGCACAACTGACCCTAAGTAAATAGCTGACCTACTGGAAGAATCTCCCCTGGAAAGCTAATGAACCCAAACCAATTCATAGTGTGCCAACTCCCTGAGCTCACCTCAGCTAGACAGCTCCAATTTCATCAAAGACACAGGAATGCTAGACTGGATGAGGGTTAATGAACTTAAGAATCCTGGTTTAACTAAGATAACAATTTATGGCAGACTTTGCTGTGTTCACTCTTCTACATGGTCTCCTTAAGGACAACTTGAATTTCAAAAACATAACCTGCCACATGCAAATGTTGTAAAGAATATGCCTTACACATCCACACAGCAGGAAGGAGCTTAGAAACCAACTTTGTAAGTGAATGTTCCACTTATCTTGGTGTAATAGAAGGGAACATGTTTGGGAAGAAGGGAAAGAATCAGCAGCTTGGAAAGTCTTCATTGGTTAACTTCAAGGTGAATGAAATTCAGTTTATTCAGCCATCCAATTGTCCATCCATCTGTCCATCCGCCCAATATGCATCAACATGAGAACAGTATGGTTTAGTGCAGGGGTGGGGAACCTGAAGCCTCGAGGCATGTGGCCCTCTAAATTGTCAGCTGTAGCCCTTTGACAGAATCCAAACTTCACAGAATAAATCTTTTTATTAAGGTTGGATGTGGCCTCAAGGCCACAGCTTCCCAATCCCTGGAGTGGATAGATCAGTGGATTTAAAGTTAGGTAGGACTGGGTTCAAACCCTTCCTTAAATAATAGACTAGTTAACTCCTAAGATCCCTTCCATGTCTTAGTTTTTGATTCTAGAATATCCCATATATAAGGTATCATGCTGGTTACGAGGGATACAAAGATATGCAAAGCATGACACCTACTCTGGAGAAATTTATTTGTGTCAAATGACCACCAAGACTATTATGTCAGTGTAGGAGAGAGAAAAGAGACTTATTCCTAGGGTTCAATGAACAAATTACCTAAAGTGGCTTTAACTTTTTAGGAATGGGATTGCTGGCTATGTTATAGTATAAGGGGAAGGAGGGCACTCCTAAGGGAATGCATGATATTCCCTGACTGTTTCAATCCAGCATGTAGAACTTTGACAACCTACCTTCTATCTTTGAGAACCTGAAATATTTTTAATATTTAGCAATGAGTTTTCTTTCTTTTTTGGGGGGTGGGGGAGAGAAGGTAGGGCAATTGGGGTTAAGTGACATGCCCAAGGTCACACAGCTAGTTTTTGTGTTAAGTGTCTGAGGCCGGGTTCAAACTCAGGTCCTCCTGACTCCAGGGCCGGTGCTCTATTCACTGCACCAACTTGTCACGCCAATGAGGAATTTTCATATTGACATGAGAACCAAAAGGACTAATGACAGAAATAGAAATGAGTTAGCCTACAAAAGGATCAATGCACTCCCTCAGCTCCCCCACCCTTTCATAGATTTTCCTTCTTTGGCGGTCAGCAGATTAAGAACTGCTGTAAACTTGTAGGTGTGGGTAAGGAGCAGCAATACCAAAAGTTGCCAGACCCTCATCTACCCATCCAACTGCCAAGCGCTTCTATGAATGTGTGGCATTTCTGTTTCTGATTTCTCTTCTGTTTCTTTTTCCTTGATCTTAGGTGAATGAATACCTGGTGATTAAATAGTCCAGTTTCAACCTTGTGAACTCCAGAAGGTCAAAGACCAATCATCAACATGGATCCAGCTCTAGTAACTGGAGTTGCTAATTCAATCAAATGGATCCCACAGCTTCTGAGTCCAGTGAGGAGTCAGCATGGAGAGGAGATTCACTTGGTCCAGTCTAGTAATGAACTGGTCCAGCAGTCAAGTCAATTTCCTGAAAGCAATGAAACAACTTGCTCACTGCATATGCCATGCCTGGGAGTAAACTTGGTGGGGATTCCATAAAGAGAGAAAAGAACTCCCAGAAGTATGAGGTACTTGTTGGCCAGATGAGTTCCCTACATATGTCTTTCAATACATTTGTGTTTCCTACTCTCCCAAGAGAACTTCTGTATACAGGAGACATTGTGGCTTGAGTTGCAATAAATGTTTTATATTTACCAATTTAAGTTTGGATCCCTCCCTCCAGAGACAGAGTGTGTCAAAGATTGGGTGTGTTGGTTTATAACTTCTGTTCTTGCTATATCTTCTCAGTAAATATCAGTAAAATATAATTATCCATTGGTTGGTTGTTTTTAAAGAACTATCAACAGGTTAATCAATACTGGGGTTCACATTATATGGAGTCTTTTGAGTAATAGTAATAGAAACCCCAGGATAAGTAGGTGGCACAGGGGATAGAGTGCCAGGCCTGGACTCAAGAAGACTCATCTTCATGAGTTCCAATCTGGACTCAGACACAAGTCACTTAATCCTGTTTGCCTCAATTCCTTATCTATAAAATGAGCCGAGAAAGGAAATGACAGACCACATCCATATCTGCCAAGAAAGCTCCAAACTGTGTCATAAAGAGTCAATCACAACTGAAAATGACTGACCAATAATAGAACCCCCAGTTTCTCAAGATTCCCCCTAGAAGGTAATCTGCTCTCTGGACCTAAGATGCCAGTGTGAGTTCAGGTGGGTAGTGTAAGCCCAGAGGGAGTGAAAATAAATAGAAAATAAAAAATAATCTCTGAAGACTCACAATATTTACATTTGTATAATGAATTAAAATTTTAAAGCTATTGACATAACAGGCACTTATCTAACAATTTAATACTTGCAATGTACTTTAAATATAGTATCTCATTTAATGCTCACAACAGTACTCTGAGACAGGATCTAGTTATTTTGTAGATAAAGAAATTAAAGTTGAGAGTTATTAAGTGATATACCCAGGATCACACAGCCAACAGTTATCTGAGCAGGGATTTGAACTCAGATGATCCTGCCTCCAAGGCCATATTCTAAGCCACTCTACATCTTTGGTTTTTGTGTCTGTTTTTTTTTCCTGGGATGACTCCCCTTAGGGAGGTTTAGTCCACTGATATCATCTGGGTTTACTATGGGATGGGGACTAAATCTGTGATTTCGTTAGTGAAGGGAACACCTGGTGAGGAATTTTTTCTACCAGAGCAGATGGGAAATTTATCTGTAATTTATAGTCTCAAATAAGTGCCTAGAGCACTAAGAGATTATGACTTGGCCATGGTCACACAGTCAGTAAGTTTCAAAAGCAGGACTTGAATCCAAGTATTCCTGGATGCAAGGCAAATCCATTTAATACTCTACTATACTGCTTCTCTGAAACATTGTATGTGCTTTCCCATATCCAAGGGAACTTATTAGATATAGGTTCATTCATTGTTTCAAAGGATAAAATTAACATTAAGGAAAGACAAAAAATATTAACTATTCTCATTATTAGAAGGAGGAAAGGGGGAGAGGGAGGGAGGGAGGGAGGGAGGGAGGAAAGGAGAGAAGGAGAGAAGGAGGGGGTAGAGAGAGGGGAAGAGGGAGGGGGAGAGGGGAGAAGGGGAGAGAATATGTCTTCATTTTGAAGTTCTCCATTATTACTGTTTAGGCTTTTGATGTGTTTGCCAAACTCATTTATTTCTTTTCACTTTCCAGGTGATCTATAGCATACTCTGATATAGTTTCATAGTATTTCTGCCTCCACTGATCTTTATTCAAGTGGTCTCCAGCATGCTTCCCCACTTTGATCTCTGGATTTCTTCATATGGGTACATTTTCAGAAGAGTCAGTTACATCTCCCCATTGCTTTTGTTTATTATATTCCTTTTGAATTAAAAAAAATACCATCACAGAGAGATTTTTCCAGTCATGGATATCATAACATAGAGCCTTGGTTATACCTATGAGGCCTTTTTTCCCAGGACATTTAGGTCACCTTCCATGTTTTGTTTCTCCTATGCATTTTCAGTTAGTCCTACTGTTTTTCCTCCCAAATTTTAGATAGTATTTCTAGTTATTACCTTGGTGGCTATGTATACATATAATGTGAGCTCCTTGAGATCAGGGCTTGCTTTTGCCTTTTTTTAAAAAAATCTCTAATGCTTAGCACAGAGCCTGGCACATAGTAGTCACTTAGTAAATGTTTACTGACTGACAGCACAATATAAAGAATTCTCTTCCTTTCTCATGGATTTCAGTATAAAGTATTTTTGTTACCCTTGTGTTATTTGAGGCAAATAATTTTTATAATCCTTCTACTTTTATGATGACAACTATCATAATGATGTCACTGGGCACTTTGACTACCACTGGTATATCCTATTTCTAGAGAGCTTTGAGGTTTGCAAAGCACTTTCCACACAGCATTTAATTTGAACCTACAGAAATCCCTGGGAGTTCTTCATAGTCATCCTTTACAGAAGAGGAAGCTAAGACCCAGGGAGTTTATGAGACTTACCAAGGTCACACGCCTAGTAATTATACAGGATTTGAACCACACTGCCCTTGTTAGGTATAATCCATGCTAGTTTGGAAACCCTAACTCTCCTATGTCAAACTGTGGACCAAAAATACAAATTCTTCTCAGGCAGCCTCTTCTTCATTAGTTACTCATGTTCCACTTCTCTCTTTCTCCTCTGCAGCCCTTATAATCTGGGGCAGTGATGAAAACACTATGTGAGCTCCTAAGACGTCTGGTCCAATCCTCCGTAATCTTTAACTAATCTAGACTTTAAGTCATTTAATGTAATGAAACTTTTATATGTATATAATTATTTACATGTTGTTTTTCCTATAAGATTCTCATCTCTTGAGGGCTGTCTCTGCTTGTGTCCTTGTGTCCCAGCCTTTAGCACAGTACCTGGCCCCTACTAAGTACTTAATAAAGAATTGTTGACTGACTGACTAATTTTAGCAATATTTTCAGATCCCTCCTAGCAGTTTCATTTGTGACCATATAAATCACCACAAGTCGGTAGTAGTCATAAGATCTGCCAAGCCTTTGGGGGTTCTCTATCATGCTTTAGTTCAGAGAATCACAGTATTTCAAAGGTAGAAGTGACCTCAGTGTCTATTTATTCCAACCCATACAGAAAAATTAATCTCCCACCACAACATCCCTGACAAATGGCTAGTCAGACCTGTAATCAGCCTCTGCTTAGAGATGCCCAATGAGGAAATACCCGCTACTTACAAAGGCAACCCATCCTCCTTTGGACAACTCTAACTATCAGGAAAGTTTTCTTGATGTCAAGCCTCATTTGATCACTTTGCAATATACACCTCATTTTTTTTTTTGTAGTTTTCTCTTCCAGTACCAGAGAAAAACAAACCTCTTTTATATATGACAATAGCTCTTTAATACTTGAAGACAACAATCATCCTCCCTCTGATTCTTCTTTTCTTCATACTAAACAGATTGAGCTCTTTCAACCATTACCCATATAATGTAGTTGAAAGGCCCTTTACCATCTTCCTGTACCCTTTGTTGCATATCAATGTTCTTAAATTGTGGCATCCAGAATGGTCTGGCTAGATGAGTTTGTTCAAATTAGGTGTGGTACAAAGAGAAAATCTCACCTCCCTTTTTTCTGTGGAACATCTGCCTCTGCTACTATAGATCAAGATGTCATTGGCTTTGGGGACTCTATATTATCACACTGCTAGTGTGATACTGAATCTGGAATCTGCTAAAATCCTTAGATTTTTCTTTAATGAAAACTGCTGTTACCATATTCTGAACCTGTGTTAGGTACTGGGGTAACTAAATGACACAGTGGAAAAAAGGTCTGCAGCCAGGAAAACCTGAGATCAAATCTAGCATCTGGTACTTCCTAGCTGTATGAACCTTAATGAGCCACTTAACCTCTGTTTGGCTCAATTTCCTTAACAGTAAAATAGAGATCATAACAGCATCTACCCCATAGCGTTGGGAGGATCAAATGTAAAGTGTTTAGCCCAGTGCCTGGCTGTGATAATGATTATGGTATTGATCTATTGAGACCATATGTTTAGGTTTATCACTACAAAATGTCATCTTTTTAAATTCATCCCAATGCTCTGGCTAGTCAAGGATTTTTTGGGTCCCAATTTGATCATCCAATGCATTAGCTGTCCTTTCCATTTTTTGGTCCTATACAAATAGGATAAATATATCAGTTATGTCTTTATTCAGGTCATGGATATAAATGGTGAGCATCACCGTGCCAAGCTCAGATTTCTAGAGTGTTCTACTGAAAATCTCCCTTCAGGTGCACGTTGAACCATTAATGACCACTCTTCAAATCTGGCCTTTCAAAATAGTTGCTAATCTATTAATTGAATCTGTCTAGTTCACATGTTCTATTTTTTCCATGAGAATGAGGCACTTTATCAAAGGCTTTGTTTAAATTTGGGCTTCTACAGTATTTTCTTGACCTACTGCAAAACAAAAATAAAGTAAATCCTCAACTTTTGCTAGGGTAACATTCCTAGAAAATGGTGCAAAAATAAAAAATCTAAATGTTGATACATTGAACCTGTGAAAAATACGGAGTTAGCTTCCTGTTACCATTAACAATTGTCATCTTTCACTACAGATTGCTGAAAATACACTTTTTCTGCATAAATTTTTAAAATCAAACATTAATTCTGATAATATGCACTTTTCCTAACACAGCAACACAGAAATAACCCACAAAATACAGTACACAAAATAAAATTGGTAACATGTGAAACAATTTTTCTTGCTAGTAATTCTATGAAATTCTGTGAACTGTTGTGCTAATATCTTGATATTACTCAATAAAACAAGCAAACAAAGAAAAAGCATTGATTTCAGACAGTATTTACTTTTCATAATACATGAAATCCTAGTAGCAGAAATACTGTACAACAAATAAAAGTTTTAAACCAAAACAGTTTTTAACCTGAAACTTACCTTCTGCTGTGTCAGATGCTAGTGTGAGGATGTTATACTATATACTCTACTTCTGTAAACCCCTGTAGTTTGGCCACTTTCTACAAAGCAAGGGAGAGCTTGCTAGCACTTCAATCACTGATGTTGGCTGGGCATGTCTTAATATCACCTCTGGCACTCTTACATTCTCTCTATAGTCCATAACCACAAAAATGAAAATGAGATTACTAATAAAATCACATGAATGCTTGAAGTTGGGGAAATTAAACTCACAAATGTTGAAGATCTACTGTAATGCTATTACTTTAAGGGAGAAAGAAAGAAGGTAAGCTTGGTATGGCCTATACTGGGTTTTTGTAATCACTGCTTCTTTTTCTAAATGATCACGAATTAGTTAACAAACATTTGTTAGGCATCTACTATGAGCCAGATACTGGGAAATCAAAGAAAAGTAAAAGACAATCTTTGTTCCTCAGCAGCTCATAACCTAATCACCATCTATCAAATGATATATTCTAGAATATTCCCAGAATGAAAGTCAAAGTCATTCATTTCCTGTAGTTTTAAGACTCTTATCTTTTCCCTTTCTTGAAAAACAAACAAAAATAAAATAATATGAAAAACAACAGGGAAACATTTGTCCTGCAGTCTCTGCTGCTTCTCATTTTTTTCATTGTCTTCCACATATCACTGACAGCGGCTTAGTATCTGAAGAAGCAGTTCATCTGGGACAGATGACTTGAATTGGCCAAAGACTGTGTTGTAAGGAGCTCCATATCTACAGCTTAACGGTATCAGCTACAAATCTGGTGAGGAACCAATACAATAGCCTGCTTAATGCATCGTAAGAGTGGTTTGGTCCGTATGCCAAGACACTATAGCCTTCAAGGAGACAGTTCAAGTGAACAAGGGAGCAACTGACCATGGAATGGACTTAATTGGGCAGGCAATACAGAAGAGGAATAAAAGGAGGAGTGCCAAGGTACCGTTGGTTCCAAATTCCCCCTCTCTGTTTTCTTCTTTGTCTTTGTGCTTTAAATTTGGGTCCAGCTCTTTCCAGAGACTGTCTAGAGACCAGAGAAGAGTCTGTTTCTGATTTGTGTTATAACTTTAGTCCTTGCTACTCCATCTTAGCAAATTGTTGTAGTTGTTGAGTCATTCAGTGACATCCAACTCTTTTTGACCCTGGGGGTTATAATCTACCAATGCTGTCCGTGGGAGTTTCTTAGGAAATATACTGGGGTGGTTTGCCATTTCCTTCTCCAGTGGATCCTTTTTGTCAGGCAATCAGAAGTTAAGTGATTTGCCCAGCATCACAAAGTTAGTATCTGAGACTGGATTTGAACTCAGGTCTTCCTGACTCCAGGCCTAGTGCTGTATCCATTGAACCACTTGCTGCTTCAAATATCCTTTTCTAAAAGTAAATTGTTACCTGGTCAGCTGGCTAATTAATATTGATGAGCACACTGTAAGAGGAGTTATGAGTAACAGTATTAGGAATCCCAGTCCCTCACTGTAGCCCAATGATAGAAATCTGAGGAAAGAAATAGTCAAAGCCTGGAGACACAGGACTCCTTTGCAAATGGGAATCTGGAAGTAGCTTCGGAAAAAGGTGGACCAACAACACTCTTTTAACCCTCTGTGATTGATCTTTGTTTCATCAGCTTTACAAAGGACTTAATATATGTTAATTAGCATCAAGTGTTAATTGGCCCTTTTCTTTCCCTTTATTCTCTGTGTGACATTTTTGTTTCCCCTCTTACTGACACTTTGTGAGTGTCCTCTCTGCCTCTTCAGATCCTTTTCTTCTCTGTTTTCACACTGAAACCTGTCTTCCATTTTTTTTTGAAAAGAACACCCTTTCCCCTCACTCTCAGCTACCACCCCAGATAATCTGAAGAGTGAAGTGTTCCTTAGGTAAAGTGCCTCAACTCTCTTTTTTTTTCACGAAGGGATTAAGCTATGATTTTGAAACTGATAGCTGTCAATTTGCCATGGTAGAACATTGTACAAGTCATGTAAGGGAGCTTTAAAATGATCCCCCATCTCCATACTGGCTGGTAGCGATATATTTAGTTCTTTGCAATATCATCAGTTTATTCATTGTTTTTCTCTTTATTACCTTGCTAGTGCCTCCTTAATACCTTGATAATAACACACATAGACTTCCTTCAGCTTATTAATCTTACCTGGTCTTTTCCCCAAATCCTTCTCTTTCTCCTTCATTGCCTCCCCTTTCAGTTTGAGTCTTTTTTCTCCCTTATCTTTTTCTCTTTAAATCACCTGCTTGAGTCCTCCTTTTTTTATTTTTTTTAAGGTAATTGGGGTTAAGTGACTTGCCTAGGGTGACACAGCTGGTAAGTGATTGAGGTTGGATTTGAACTCAGGTCCTCCTGACTCCAGGGCTGATTCTTTATCAACTGTCTCCTTTCAGTTCAAAACATTTTCCTCCTTCAATGTTAGCCCTCCTTATCCAGCTCTAGTCCTATTCCTTTTTTTCTCTCCCCTTTCAACTTCTCCTCAAGTTCTTCCAAATTTCTGCTTCCAAAATTTAATCTTAAGTCTTCTTTTTAATTTCATACCTCTTTTATCTTCCTTCTTGGCTTGGTCCTTCTCCTGCTATATTTTCAACATTATCTTCTTTCAATAAATCTAGAAATAGTGATAATGTTAATAGAGGAACTTTGGAGAGAAGAGGAAAAACTTGGGCAGCTGGGAATAATCTTATCCTGACAAGATTTTCAATGACTGCTAGATACCAAATAATGTAGCAGGAAAAGTGACAAATTTAAATTCAGACTAAACTTGTATTCAAGTGCAGGCTTCTATTACTGTGTGACCTTACTTAAATCATTTATCTTTTCCTGATTATCAGTTTCCTCATCTGTAAATTGAGGAAAGGTGATCAGGTGGTGTCTCACATACTTTTTAGCTATTAAATTCTATAATTTAATCCAGTAATAATCAAACTTTTTTTGTCTCAGGACTCCTTTATGCTATTAAAAATATTGAGAATATCAAAGAGCTATTGTCTATAGAATCATAATCTATCAGTGTTTGTCATATTAATATTTTGATCACTTTTAGGTTTATTGATATATTTTTATTTTTGCACTGCATGCATTTACAGATTGCTTTCACTTTATGTGAGATCTCTGGTAACAAAATAAAACTTAGAATATATTGCAATTTTAGAAATAAATAATGCAGTGATCTTATCTGGAAAAGTATGTAATACTGTATATTAAAATTTTAAATGACTAATTTTAAGAAAATATTTATTAATTAATTTTGGAATAATAAACATATTACATGTAGGATATGATGAGGTGCAGGCTATGGGAGCCGCCTTGAGCTCTCCTTGAATCTTCCCACTGAGGCATTTGCCTGGGGCCATAAGCCTTTCATTGTGGCTCTGCCCAAATCTTTAGCCCTCCTTTGTCCAGAAACTTCCCATCCTTGATCCTCTCAAAATATCTATACCCAAATCAGTTAGACTCTTGAACTGGCCTAGCCCACCATTGTCTGTCCTCTCCATGTAGTCTCCAGCAAATTCCCACCCTTAATCACTCGTTACTGGAGTCTGACCTCATCTGACTCCTCCTGAAGACTCTCCCCAAACTCCTCTTCTAGACCATCCCTAGATTCTTCCCACAACCTTTCTGTATATCAGACCCCATCTGGACTCTATGAGAGGAGGAAGGCCAGAGAATGATTTAGCACAAACTCATTCTGTGTCAGATGATTCTGGCCCTTTTGCCCAATGCAAGCATCACAGATACCGAGGCTCCTTAAGAGTCTACCCAATATGGTGAACTTTTATAAGCTTTACTTTTCTTTGACTGAGAGAAGACTTGAATTGAATTCATTTGGCAGGATCTGGCATGTTTGTATTTTGGGGTCTTGAACATCCCTAACTCTATACCTCATAATTTTATGGTGACCTTCTTCATTTATCTAGTGGTTAGGATTCGACACTTTCACCACCACTGCCCTGGTTTGATTCCTGGTCAGGGAACCAGAAAAATGAAGAGGGTCACCATAAAATGATGAGATATATAGTGTTAGGTGTGCTCAAGACCCCAAAATACCAATATGTGGGGTCCTGCAAAATGAATTCTACTCAAGTCTTCTCTCAGCCAAAGAAAAGTAAAGTTTATTAAAAGTTCATCATATTGAGTAGACTCTTAAGGATCCTTGGTATCTGTGATGCTGGCATTGGACAAGAGGGCCAGAATCATCTGACACAGAATGAGTCTGCTAAATCATTCTCTGGCCTTCTTCCTCTCATGATGCCCAGATGGGATCTGATATACAGAAAGGTTGTGGGAAGAATCTAGGGGTGGTCTAGAGAAGGAGTTCGGGGAAGTTCTTCAAGAGGAATCAGATGAGGTCAGACCCCAGTAATGAGTTTGGGAAGGGTCTTCAGGAGGAGTCAATGAGATCAGACTCCAGTAATGAGTGATTAAGGGTGTGAAATTGCTGGAGACTACCTGGAGAGGACAGACAATGGTGGGATAGGCCAGTTCAAGGGTCTAACAGATTTGGGTGTAGATATTTTGAGAGGATCAAGGATGGGAAGTTTCTGGACAAAGGAGGGCTAAATATTTGGGCAGAGCCACAATGAAAAGCTTATGGCCTCAGGCAAATGCCTCAGTGGGAAGATTCAAGGAGAGCTCAAGGAAGTTCCCAGATCCTGTACCTCATCAGTATATATGACTTTTTTTTTATGAAAAAGTAACTATTCTCAATAAAATAGTGAAATGAGTGATACCACTTTGCATAATTTTGCAAATCTTTTTAATGTTTGCCTTAACAGAAGACAGCTGGATTCTAATATCTGCTTCTGCATTCAATCTGTTATGCTATGTTATTGTAGTTGAAATATATGAAGAAAATTCAGATTCACATAGACATTTAAATAGAAAAGAAAGAAGAATTTAATTGACAAATAACATTTAAGCCAAGTTGTGGGAAGAGTTTGGCCTAGAATTAAGAAGATCTGAGTTCAAATCTAGCCTCAGACACTTACCAGTTGGATAACTTACCCGGGACAACTCACTTAATCCATGACTGCCTAAATTTCCTTATCTGTAATATGGGAATAATAATAGCTCCTACTTCCCGGGTTTGTTTTGAGGATAAAATTCGTTAATACTTGTAAAGTGTTTTGCAAACCTAAAAACATTATGTAAATAATGGTGATGGTGGTAGTGGTAGTAGTTTTTGTTGTTACTTGTTTTTACCTCCCCTCCTAAAAGGATCTGGGGTACTGCCCACTTTTTGAATGTTGATAATTTAGTCCACAACAGAATTTGATTTCAAATAACCCTTTATCCTTCTTTCTTAATATTATACATAGCAGTATGTTCCTAAATTTTCCAGTGCAATAGCATTTTCTCACCCCACTCTGTATATAATGGATCCTATCCTTGACAATGACATTCATTGAGATGTCTGACTTGGCGTGATTATGCCTGTCATTATAGCACACTCTTCCTCCCATCCTTCCCCCCCTCAAAAAAAAAAAAAGAAAAAAAAGAAACCTCCTAGCTGCCAACTATGTAAATTATGAGGATGTGGGTGAGTCTCCACAAGACAGATCGTCAGACCAAAGGACTTTAAACTGAAAGTTAAGGGGAGGGAGGAGGAATGATCATTTGTAAAGAGAAAAGTGTTGAAGGAAGGGCCTCTTTGCCCAGCAAACATAAATACCCAGAAGAATAGAGAGCCGTGGGTGGATTTGGGGCTGCTTAATGCGAATCCTACGTCAGGCATTTGTAGGAGATATAAAACTCTGATGTGCTGTAAAATTTATATCACTCCCCAAAATGATCTACTGGTACAACATATAAATTTTGCAGAAACTGTTAACGCTGTCATAAAACCTCATTGCTGCGGATACAGTAGGTGTTTCAGAAATACAAGCCAAAGCAGAGATTTGTAATCATTTCAGTGTGGTTCGTAAAAAGAAGCACATTGTGTTACAACATCCTGAGACACTTGGGGAGGACCAACTCCCACAGAAGGCACATTTTATCTTATTTTGCATACTTACAGGGGCTATCATCTAAGCAAACCCTAATGAGGAGTCACAGGGGGACAAATGAATAGGCTGCATATTTTAGCATTGGTATTTCCTTCTGAGCCTAGGGTGTTAGAAAGGTGGGAGCAAATGATTATTTCTTCACCAAGTTCACATGGAGTTGTTTGCTCAGTTTAATAATAGTCTATCTTGTTCAGGCTGAGCAAACTGGTCCCCGTGGGGGGAAAAAAGGCAGTAATAAATCAATACCCCAGATGTAATCTTAGGTGTCTAGAATGCAGAGAGAGATTTTGGTGCATAATGTCACTGGTTTGTCTATTGTCATTCAGACATGAGCTGCATCTGAAAGGGGCTTGTGGGAACCAGATAAGAGTTGGTCAAAAACTAGGCCATAAATCAAAGGGAGGCAGTATTTCCCTGATTTCCTACACAAGCTCCTTCTGGAAGGAAAAAAAAAGTGATAGATCTGCAATTTACTGCTTATCACATCTGCTAGAAGTTTCATAATACAAAAGTATGACCTTCACTGAATAAACACCCTAGTTGACTACCTGCTTCTATCTAGAAAATGCAGTATTCTAATCATCTGAAAACACTGATGGGAATGGCCTGCTCACAAGCTTACATTGGTTGTAAGCCACAAATTAGCAGGTGCTTTGGAATCTACTTTGACATTAAGAGTTCAGTGTTTATTCAAAGAAATGGGATACTTACTCTAGGGAACAAGGGTCTGTAAAAATCAAACAAATTCTGCATTTATCCTGCAGTTGTTAAGTGTCCATAGTCGGTGGATCAACACCTAAAGGCAGCTGGGTAGGAGACTGACATGGAAACAAGCAACAAGCAGAAGTCTAATATTACTGAATAAATAAAAGATAAAGGGAATGGAAATGAATGTGAGTGCAAACTTTAAATTCACTCTGCTGTTATAAGTGTTTAGTATTTGTCTGGAACTTTAAGATTATCTCATTTAATTCTCACAAAAACTTTAAATGTGAGTGCTATTGTTATATTCATTTTACAGATGAGGAAACAGGCTGAGAAAGGTTAAGTGACTTGTCCAGGGTGATACAGGAAGTAATTGTACAAGGTAGGATTTGAACTTTGATCTTCCTAGTTCTGAGTCTAGCATTCTATCCATATAGCTATGAATTTCTTTCAGAAGTTATTTTGGAAACATTTGGAATCTAATGGTTCAAGTTCATTAAAAATTAATATATAGGTAAATCATGTTTACATAGATGATTACATCAAAGCAAACATTGAAAGATGACTTTCAAAGGATATGAAAGGGCAGTTTTCAGATGAAGAGACCAAAGCTATCAATAATCATATAAAAATGTTCTAAGTCACTATTGATTAAAGAAATGCACAATAAAACCATTCTGAGGTACTACCTCACACCTATCAGACTGGCTAATGTGATAAAAAAAGGAAAATGACAAATGTTGGAGAAGATGTGGGGAAAATGGAACACTAATATATTGTTGGTGGAGTTGTGAATGGATCCAACCATTCTGGAGAACAATCTGGAAATATGCCCAAAGGGCAAAGCTATATTTACCCTTTCATACAGCAATTCACTACTAGGTCTGTATCCCAAAGAGATGATAAAAATGGGAAAAGGATCCACATGTACAAAATTATTTATAGCAGCTCTTTTTGTGGTGCTAAATAATTAGAAATTGAGTGAATGTCCATCAATTGAGGAATGGTTGAATAAGTTGTGGTACATGAATGTAATGGCATACTATTGTGCTATAAAGAATGATGAATAGGCAGACTTCAGAAAAACCTGAAAAGAAATAAATGAACTGATGCTGAGTGAAGTGAACAGAACCAGGAGAACATTGTACATAGTAACAACAACATTGTGCAATGACCAGCTTTGATAGATCTTCTCAGCAATGAAATGAACTAAAACAATTTCAATGTATTCATGATGGAAAATCCTGCCCACCTCTAGAGAAAGAACTACGGAATCTGAAAGCAGATCAAAGCATACTATTTGGTCTCTTGTTGTTGTTTTCTTTCTCATGGTTTTCCCATTTTGTTCTGATTCTTCTTTAGCAACATGGCTAATGTGGGAATAAGTTTTTAAATGACCTTTATGCTTTACAAAATAAGGAAGTAATGGTGCATTATGCAAATCCCAAAATTCCAAATTTTAAATTCTCATATTTGTAAATTCTAAAATTCCTACCTACTTTCCAATTCCACAAGTTTACATATTCTTTCGGATGCTGTTCAGAACATCACATAACCTTTGCTGTGTCATGGACCCTTTGGCAGTTTACTAAAACTTATAGGTCCTTTCTCAGAATGTATTTTTTTTATTCATAATTGAAGGAAATGCTAAATTTCAGTTAAAAGTTACTGAAAATAAGGAGTTTTTTCCACTATCCAAGTTTCCACATGCGCTGAAATCCAATCCTCGGATACCTTAGATATCCATGGGCACCAAATTAAGACACACTGCCATAGGTAGTTTGTGATTTGCATTAATGAAACAAAAGTCCCACCATAGACTTAATGAGTCTCAAAGGAAGTATTTAGTAGGTATAAGAACGTAGAATGCTCAAGCTCAAATTTGGCTCTTTAAAATGAATATATGGGAAACTCAATTTTGTTTTATTCTCTTTCAATAAGATATAAGAATAGTACATATACTCCTTAAATTCATAGGTACTCTATAGTTGACAAACATTTCAAAGTCTATCAGACTCATCTAACCCTTTGCCCAAGAAGAAAAGTAGCATTCAAGCTTCCTTTTCCTCCCTTTCCTATTGAATTG
Organism: Pseudocheirus occidentalis; assembly: GCA_028646575.1. Lineage (NCBI taxonomy): Eukaryota > Metazoa > Chordata > Mammalia > Diprotodontia > Pseudocheiridae > Pseudocheirus > Pseudocheirus occidentalis. The sequence continues at coordinate 229,815,032 of CM053595.1, forward strand.
AAATGCCATTGAGCAGTGAAACTCAAATGGCAGGGATTAATCCAGAGTATAAATTCTATGCTCATACTGATTTACTCTGGCCAAACATGATGATTCTATTAGGGGTAAAGAAGCAGCTGGAAAAATAATAGTATCCAAGTACTGCCAAACACATGCTAGAAGAGTTAAATGCCTCTTACTTCCTTTTCTATATGGGACTTAGACATCTTGTGGAAACATAGAATGTTTGTGCTGAAAGTGTAGTAACCATCAATCCCAACACATAGTTGAAGAATAATTCACTCCATAACATAATCAGCAAGTGGTTGTCCAACCTTTGCTTGAAGACCTCCAATAAAAGGAAACTCACTAATTCCCAAGGTAATACATTACACATTCCAATGGCTATAATGGTTGGGAAATTTTTCCTTACATTAAATGTTTTTTTGCCTTTTCTACTCCTTGCTAATAACCCCTTTAATGGTTCCAAATGGAATAAGTTTAATCACTAATTCACTTGCCAGTCCTTCAATTACTTGAAGACAACTGCCATCTTTCCACTGAACATTTTCTTTTCAAAGCTAAACATAACAAGAGAGGGCAAAATCAAGCTTGTTTCCTCAATCAAATGACTATGTGACTTTGGTTTTCTCTTTTCCAATCTCAAAAGCTAATATAATGGCATTGACGTTGTACCCCAAATATTGTAAAAGTAAGTGAAATAATATTTTAAGAATATTTTATGAGAATTAATGAATAAAACATTAATCAATTCTCCATTTTCTACATAAGTGTAATGCCATGCACAAGCAGATTCCCAAAAGAATGCTACTTTGAACAGCTTTTAAAGTTTGGATCACACAGTAATAGTGAACACTCTGTTTATTCCATTACAAATCAAGGCAAATATTCATAATACATCACAATATAATATTCACAACATATCTGTACAGTACAAAATTCAGTCTTCCACTCATGGGGCAAATCAATACTTAATCATTCAATCAATTCACAATACAATAATCAGTCTTCCATTCATGGGGCAACAATACATCAACTCAATCAATCGCTAAACAACCACACAAATCCTCCACTCCTTGGTGTCCAGCAATCCTCTGTCTCATCCAAGGGGAGGCCTTTTCTTCATCTTGACTCTGGGTGGTCTCTCTGATTCCCTGGATCTCCTTCCATGGTCCCAGATCCCTCCTGAATCTACCAAACAGTCACTTGGATTCAGAAGCAGACAACTGCCAGGTTCTCATCCAGTCCTCAGAGGTAGAAAGCTCCCAGGTCTTTGTCCAGTTCTCAGGGCAATCCCTGGCACACACTGAAGTTCACAGGGTCCAGCACATCTCAAACCCTTCACCACTTCTCTTGCCTGGAACTCAAGGTTCAGCCAGGCCATAAACAAAGTCTTATCCTGGTCATGCTTCTTCAGCCCTCCTTCAGTTCAGCTGGTCCTAAGACTCAGAAGGAATATAGGCATTCTGGATGGCCTTCGCCAGATTCTGGTCTCAGGAAAACTTCATCTCAGGT
>CM053595.1:229817046-229838756 GCA_028646575.1 Pseudocheirus occidentalis
ACCTCAGAATTTCACCTTTTAGAGTATTGTCCCTTCCTATTCAATTGATCCTGTGCCCTCTATATACTCATATATACACTTAGTCAGATGTGCATTCATACACATATATAAACCCTCCTAAATTGTAACCTATGAAACTTTTCTCAGTAGGAGGGTAAGTGAAGGGAATACAAATGTATATATACATATACATACACATATGTCTATAATAATTTTTCCATGTTGGCATGTAAATAGTTCAACTTTGATAAGTTCCTTATGATTTCTTTTTCATATTTACCTTCTCATGCTTCTTCTATCTCAGTGTCAAATTTTCTTTTCAGTTCTGGTTTTTTCAGCAGTAATGTTTGAAGGTCTTCCATCTCACTGAGTGACCATATTTTCCCCTGGAACATTATACTTGATTTTCCTGGGTAGGTGATTCTTGGTTTTAATCCTAGCTCCCTTGATCTCTGGAATATCATATTCCAGGCCCTTTGATCCCTTAATGTAGAATCTACTAGATGCTGGGTTATCCTAATTGTGTTTGGATCTATTTAATAGTATCTTGATTTCTCATAAGACATTTGCTTCCATTTGCTCCACTCTAATTCTGAAGGAGTTTTTCTCTTCATAAAGCTTTTGAGATTCTTCTTCTATCTGGCAAATTTGACTTTTTAAGGCATTCTTCTCCTCATTGGTTTTTTTTGGCCTGTTTTGCCATTTGAGTTAATCTATTTTTTAATGCATTATTTTCTTCAGTCAGGTTGTTGACTCTTTTTTCATGTTTTTCTTGCATCATTCTCATTTCCCAATTTTTCCACCACTTCTCTTATTTGGTTTTCAAAATCCTTCTTAAGCTGCTCTATGGCTAATAGACAGTCTTCATGTTTCTTGGAAGTTTTTGGTGTGGGAGTTCTGACTGTGTTGTCTTCCTCCCATTCCATGCTTTGATCCTTTCTGTCCCCAAAGAAGGAATCTAAAGTTTGCTTGCTATTCTTACTTTGCTTCCTTTGCCTGCTCATGTTGCCAGTCAATTACTTGACTTTTTAGCTTTGCAGAACTCTGCTTCTAGAGGGGACAGCTCTGTCCCTAATTGCTTGGGTTTTCACAGCTGCCAGAGCTATTAGGAAGCCACCTTTTTTGCAGCCCCCACCAGCTTTGGCTCGCTGAAAATGCACCCCAGGACCACCACCCAAGGCCACAATCTGGATCCAGGCCACTCAACAGAAGAACACTTAGCTTCTGAATGATTGCTTAGCCGAGAACTCCGAAGGAGCCACATGTAGATGGCTTCAGGGCCGCTGCTTCTGCCGCTTCCTTGTCCTGAAGGCAGTTCAGTCAGACTGTTTTTCTCCCCCAAATTTAGCTGAGTTCCTCTGACCTTTCATTTTGTCCTTATTTCATATGGCTTGATAATTCTGGAAACTGCCACAGCTGCCACTGATCCACTATCCTGAAGACTCCAGCTGCAGCTTGTCCTGGCCTCCCCAGTTCCAAGCTGTGGTTTCAGGCTGGGCTGGTTTTGGCTCCCAGCATGCTGTGATGAGCCCTTCCTGCAAAGCTGCCTTCAGCGGGAGATGTGTTTCTCTGTATTTTTGTGAGTTTTGGAGCCTTAAAATTTGTTTAGAGTCATATTTTATGGGTATTTGAGGTGGCTATGTGGGAGCTGTGAAACCTTGCTGCTTCTACTCCATCATCTTGGCTCCACCCCCTAAAATCCCAGTTTCTACAGGAAGCATTTGCCAACCTTTCTTTGTTCTAGAGTCTTCCCTCTGTTCTGTCCCCCACCCCACAATAAAAACATCTCACTACATAATGGAGGCAAATAAATATATACAAACATGGTATATACAGGATAAAGAGGGAGAATGTGGTTCAGAGAAAATGCCCAGAACCTAGAGATGGAGTGTCTTATTTGCAGGACAGCAAGGAGGCCAGGGTCACTGAATCAGTGTATGTAGTAAGAGTAACATGTAAAAAGACTGGAAAGACAGGGGTGGAATGGATTATATAGGGCTTTGAATCCAAAATGAGAGATTCTGTATTTCATCCTGGAGGTGATCGGGAGGGTGGAACACCAGACATTTGAGTAGGGATGAAAAGGTTTGGAAGAACGTCTGTGGAGAATGGGCTAGTGAACTGAGAAGATGGATGTGGCAGAATGACCTAACAGCTGTGAGAGCCCTGTTGAGATTGTGTAACATAAATCTGTAAGAGCCCTAGCTTGCATGTTTTTCTTCACTTCTGCTCATTAAAGTATATGAAAGTGAAGGTTGCCGATGGTGGGAGGAATCCAAGGGCGAGGCTTGGCAGGGAGCAAGTGGCAATATAAAGGAGGAATGGACTCAAGAGAAGATCTCAAAGAGGTTAACTGATGAGGAAGCTGAAGTTGACAAAGGTTATGCAATTTGTTCAAGGTCACACAGCTATTTGGCAGGATTTGACCTCAGGTCTTCCTGACACCAAGTCCAACACCATCCACTGTAACAACTAACTGATACGAGGCTTGTTTTTGTTTCAGTTTTTACCATATTTTGCAAAGGTACATAAAACTGAAAAGTAAACCAACTCCTTGATATTTTTGCTCCCAATTTTGTCTAGGAATAGTTATTTTTACTGTCATTAAAGAGCTTAAAAGATACAGTTTCCATAAGGGTTGTCAATGAATTGTGGTCACAAGTTCTCATATACTGTGGTCCCTGATCCCTCCTTCACCATTCTTCCTTTCTTAATGAAAATAGCTAATTTTAAAGATTTGTCACTAATAAACTAATTCACAGCTTTTTTGTTTTTGCTTTGTTTTGGGTTTTTTGGTGTTAATTTATTACTCCTAAATCTTAATGTGCATTATTAAAATATTCCAAGAAGAGACCTTTTTCCTCACTACCCCCTTGAGCAATATGCACTGGCCTTTAAATCCATAGTATTGGAAAATGTGAGCACTAAGATACTTTCATTGCCTAGAATTTCTTTTCTTTATTTTCTGATTTTTATTATTAGTAGCATTAGTCATTGCCATACCAACATTTCCATGGTGCTTTAAAGTTTGAAAAGTTCTTTACATACATTATCTTCTTTAAGCCTAGAAAATCTATGAAGTATAAAAAAGATTGCATATGAAACTGAAAAATCTATTATTTGTTATTTCTTCTAAATATATAGTAAAGTTATTATATAAATTTCTCCCCCCCATTCTAGAGATGGTTACCATTAGACACAAATATATATATTATATATATATATATATATATATATATATATATATAATATATATATATAAACACACATACATATACACACACATATATACACTTTTTTGGATAAAATCATTCTAAACATATTTCAATTTATCAGTTCTTTCTCTGAATTATTTTTTATTCTATTATGTTGTGGAAGCACTTATTTTATTTCATAAATTAAAAACAAAATAAATAAAAGAAAAAATCCTATGAAGTTGATGCTATAGGTGTCATTGTGATGAGAAGGAGGATGAGGATGATGAAGCTGATGATCTTAAAGGAAAGGAAATCGAAGTTCAGAAATTGTGTGAAGTTACTATCACAGTGATGGTAAGCAAAATCTGGAGCAAGTATTGAAAGAAGAGGAGGTGAGTAGGAGTTAGTTTTGTATGGGACTTTGGGCAACTAAAACATTCTAGGGTAGAGGAAGTGATTTTAGTGGTGTAGGAATTCATGGTAAGTGGTGAAGAAACTACTTGTACCAATTTAGTCTAGACCAGTGATTGAATTGATATAAGAAACTTGAAGTAAGGAAGCATCTTCTATCAATACATATTTGCAAATCATACTATTAGAGTTAAGAGTTACCTGAGGATGCTGAGAAGTCAAGTTCCTGACTGAAGGTCAAAGAACCAGTATACGTAGGTGTCAGAATTTGAGCCATATGTATATATGCCTCTCAAAAAAATGCTTCAAGATTAAGTATGTGCACCTTTTTATTTTAAATACACCCAACTTTAAAATAAATTTTTTTTCAACATTTCACCAAAAGGACTTTCTGAACAAATTCCATTTGATTTATAATAAAGCCTAGATGGAAACCATTTTAAACATGGCAGTTTTTACTAATTTTTGCTTTGAATTTTTAAAAAACTCACATAAACCTAAACCCCTCTTCCCCCCAAAAGACTTTTCATAAAACTCTGGAAAACCAAGCTACTGAATATTCCAGTTTTCTTCAACAATCAAAAGAGACACATCTCAGAAGTTGCTGTACCATTATACTGACATTTAAGTCAATTATCATGGAAAAGTTTGAAGACCAGGATATTTTTATTGCCTAGAATATTTTGCATTTTATATTTATTTGATTAATTGCAGGAAAAGTAGTTGTCACCATAATTGATATTTTTATAATTATTTCAAGCATTAATTAAGATTTCCTACATAGGTTGGAATAAAATGGGTAAAAACAGTAGGAATTATGCTATGTTCCCTTTAGAAGAATTAAGTTCATTTTGCCAAATATGCAAGGAACACTAGATGATAAAGAATACAAAGGAAAACCTGGAAAGCTATGCTACATTATAGAAGTGTTCCTATGACAAGAAGCTGATTCTGAACCCAATGTGTCCAGTAATCCCTCACCCAAATCCTCCGTCTTTGAATGGAATGTTAGATTACCTATTCATTCAGTAAAATAGGGCTGAAATGAATCCTAAATGTTAAACCCCCTACTTAATCATTTCATTTCCTCAAAATACCTTATGAGGGTTGGAATCTTTTCTTTTTGGTTTTATCATTGAAATTTTAATGGATGTGGGGATAGGAAATCTATCTGGTATCTTTGTCTTTCCCTCAACACCAGCAGTTATCAAACTGTGAGTCATGACCCCTTTGGGGATCAAACAACTCTTTCACAGGGGTCGCCTAAGACCATCAGAAAACACATATATCCCATGGTCTTAGGAACTGAGATACTTCTCCTCTATCCATCTCCAGGTTGGTCCACCCACATGCAGATATGCCCACATATGAGTATTAAAGGTTCACAGCATTAGGAAGGTTGAGAACCACTGCTCTACACCCTGTCCCACTTTAAGGAATGAGTGGAGGCATAGGTAAAAGGAGAGATGGATAGAAGGGAAAAGAAAAGAACTTTCGGGAGAGTAAGAGAAATATTCAGTGGCTTGTATGAAGGAGAGGAAGATGGACTATTACTTTTTTAAGTTAACGTAGCTCTTATGCCATCTTCTTCTGGGAAAAAAGTGGATTTGGGTGAAATTTTAGGAATTGTCATATTTGGTCCCCAAAGAGTACTGGGAGAAAATCACTTAGTAGGTCAATTTTCATCAAATTTATAGGCCCACTTGTACCTTTAAAATAATTTAATGATTAATTTAATTTAAAATAGTGTAATTTAAAAATATTAGTTGGGAAGAATTCAAATGACTTTGCATATTATAGGTTATACTGTTGTTTAAGTTCCATGGAGTCTCAAACTATAATTTTCCCCCGTTCCCCCACAAACGAAGTACAAGAATGCCATGGAAAAGAAGCTATAGACTAATTTCTCAGTGTTGCTTTCATGTGTACTATGAAGCTATCCTCTCTGATGAAAACCCTTCCCCCACAGCCCTCAGATCTCTGGTCACATTCTATTGCTTCCCTCCTGCACTAAGGAGGATGTCTCCTGGGGCGAACTACCCTGACAGCTAACACTGCTGACTAGTTTCTCTTCTTACTGCTTCAGGCTTCCTGATTTTAGTGAAACTCATCAGGAAATACAGATAAAGGACACTTAGAGGGATTCATTGGTATATGGACAATCTTTCTACTCACTACCAATTAACTTGGCATCTTCTTGGCAACTCATAGTCTTAGGGTTTTAGATTGTAGTTGTTATTTAAGCCCTATGGAGTCCCCAAACAGAACGTTTCACCTGGCCCTTATGTGTGTGTGTGTGTGCGTATACACACATATATACACACATAAACATATAACCCAACATACACGCATTTAACGCTACAAAACTGTCTATAGATAGCTCAGTCCAAAAGGGCAGGACTTGATGTCAGGTATACCTGAGCTCATCTCCTGCCTCGGATACTTACTAACTGACCCTGGGTGACTCCCTCAAGTACACCTCTGTACCTCAGTGAGTCATTTATAATGTGGCTAATCTATAAAATGTGGCTAATAATGGCACCTCCATAACAGGATTACATGGAGGATCTGGATGAGCTAACATGTATAAAATACAATCTAAAAATGCTCTCAAAATGATAACTAGCCTGTTATAACTACATATGCATATACCAGATTGCCACACAATGCCAAGAGAATCAGAGGAAGACTTTTAAGCATGGTAGTGATGGATACTTGTGGCCAACTTAAGCAAAATATGTGCAAAAGTCATATGAGATGGACAGAAAAGGATGAGTTAAGATCTGCATCAGTGAAGGAAACACTAATGTGATGTGATTGAGATCACAGATTATTGGAGTTTGGAGAATAAATAATAACAATGATAATAATGATAGCATTTATTTAAAGAGTTTTAAAGTGTGCAAAATGCTTCATGTGTGGGATCTCACTTGATCCTCACAACAGCACCGGAGGTAAGTGACATTATCATCTCCATTTTACATGAGAAAATGAAGGTATAAACACATTAAATGACACAGATAAGTGTCTGAGGCTGAATTTGAACTCACATGCTTCCTGTTAGGTGTATTAGGACATATCTGAATTTAAAATAGCTCCATTCACATGTTCTCTTCTTCATTGCCCAATACAAACAGAGATCTTTTAAAATTTTAGGAAAAGCAGACAAGCTAAACACAGCAAAAAACGAGCTGTCCCCAATGAGGGGAAAGTGTGTTATAAAGAGGAGCAGGAAGCTAGGCTAATTTTCTTTCCCAAGAAATGACATCATGATTATCCCAAGATGCACCAGAGCCAACGTATCTGAAGCATTTTTCATGTAGTCACTGAAGATCTTATGAAATGTGGCATCTGTACAATTAAAAATTTAGACACTTCATGGAAAAGTTATATCTCTCCATCACCATTTGTAAGTCAATTTATTTTGGGGAGAGTTACTCTTCCCACAGGATCACAACCTCATAAAACGGTGATGATAATAATGGTAACAACAATCATGACAACCACAGCCGTAACCAATAATATCCAGAACCGATCAAGTGTGTTAAGATTTGCCAAATGCTTTTGATGTTTTACCCCATTTTCCAACAACCCTGGGATGTAGCTCATATTATTCTCATCTCATAGATGAGGAAACCACTCGAACAATGAAATGATTTGCTTAGTCACAGAGATAAAATATCTGAGATTGGATTTGACCTTAAGACTTGCAGTTCAACACTATTCACTGCATCATCTAACTACTTAATATATAAATACATTTCTTAATATCACCGGCTCCAGCTACTTTTTATGAAGTCATAGACTGACCAGGCAGCCATATTTAAAAAGATTCCTTTCCCATTAAAAACACTGGTAATTTCTTGTCACTCTCAAAAGTCTCTAAGGCTTTGAAGAAATCTTTCTTTATTTATATCACATTGCATATCATATTGCGAAAGAATTAGCTCTTAGACACTACCATAATTATTGACTTCCATAATGGCCACTTTAATTGAAATCATTTGGGATTTTCCAAAAGTAGTCAAATGGTATATTAAAAAAAATGACCTGTTAGCAGAGTTTGAATGCTAAACATTATTCATAAGAGAAATTCTACTCCACAGTCTTCTACCTAAAGAATTAAATCATTCAAAAAAGACCAAATCAGTTTATTTTAATTATCACTTCAACTAAAACTTAGATTGACCGTGACTTAAGAAAAAAAAAATAACCCACCAATTCATGCCTTATATCAGCTCTATTAAAGGAAATACTACACATGTTAATTGAACTAGACTGGAAATGAGTACAGTTGAATAGGTTAAGTTAAAAATCCATTTATAGCACTATGGATTTAGAGCTGGAAGAGATCTTAAGGGTTATTTAACTCAAGCCTCTCATTTTACAAATGAGAAAAATGAGGCCTAGAGGTGTTAAGTGACTTACCCAAGGTCATACAGGTATTAAGTAGCAGAGACTGAGAGTAGTTGTCAGGAAATACCCATAAAAAGATAGAATAGTAGAAGGGAAGAACAAGAATGGACCTCAGAGATCATCTGATCCAGCCTCCTCATTTCCCATACATCACTGTGCATAATTCACTTTGACACTAGATGGTGTCAGACAAGTATTCATTTGGCGTGTGAATTTTTTTCTCTGTTTTATAGGAATCTGGAGCAGCTAAATTCAAATATCAACAAACCAGAATATTTTAAATTAGAACTTTTGATATAAGAATTTGAGGGTTAGTCTTAACTCATAGAGTAATAAAGTAAAGCACAATTAAATGAGTGCTCTATTTAGGGATTTACTAGAAGGAAAAACAAATCTAGGGAATATCCTAAGGATAATTTATACATGCAAATGAGGATCTATATGGATACATAACCTTATATATATATATATATGCTTACATGTATACATATCAATCTTACATGCTTACACACATATATGTGTACACGTTTGTATACATACATGTGTATACATTATAGACATACAGAAACAAGATATGTTTAAATAAACAGTCTGTTATTTGTCTTTTTATATATAGCATCCTGCTGAGTGAGAACTGATTTAAAGTATTATACCTGTGAGGAACTGCCCAATATTTAATCACAAAAGACACAGTTAATATGATCAGTATACTCCAAATGAACAGAAGAATGATACAGTGATTGCCTTTTGAGTGAGGAAGTCTTAGGTTCAAATTCCATCTTGGACACACATAAGGTGTGTGACCCTTGGTAAGTTACTTAACCTCTCATTTCCTCATGACAGCTCTCTAAGCATTGGTTACAGCTGAGTTGTCAGTAGGTTTAGGTGGACAAGGTTTTCACATTTGGAGTTTATTACACAGATGAAATCACAGATCTGTCTAAAAAAGCTCTACAGAAAAGAGGGGAAGATTTGGTAACAAAGGATGAGGCAAGAAAAATCTAGCTTTTTAGCTAATTCTGAGTTTAAGTGAATATGTACAAAGAGCAATACATATATATTTATAAATATAATGTATATATTTGTGAATGGTTGTTTGGGTGGATGGATGAATATTTGGGTGGATATATACATATACCTATATTCACATACGCATGTATTTTTATGTCTCTATATATCTATATATCTGAACCCCTGATACTCAGGGTTTGGGGTTACTGAGTTGTGTTTTTGTTTTTTGTATATGGTTTCAGAAAACCTAAATTAAATATGACAATACAGACCTGGCATTGCTGCAATGTAGAATTGAAATTGGATTTGAAGCAAGGATAAAATCTAATGTAATGAGGCCCTTTGAGTCTAGGTATGCAAGTAAGTAGCTGCTTTATTATCATAAAAAGGATATAGTTTCAAGTGATTATACAAGTGTCTATGCTGAACGTAGCTTCCTACAATCTTTCTTGTTCTCTTGTGAAGCCATATTTGGTTTCCCCAGGTAGAGGTGGCAGGCATGGAGATAGGAGTAGCATCAGGTCTTAGAAACTGACATGCATGCAAAAAAAAAGAAAGAAAGAAACTGACATGCAACAGTATGTTGGTCATTAAATATGATATACTTTCCCCATCAGATGACTAAGTTTGTTCTTGTGCCTTTGGTCACATCCAGGGAATGTTTTTTAACAGTCTTTATCAGATGAGTCCATGTCTCCATAACTGGGAGACAGCCTAACCCAACACTCAGTTTACCACAAAAGACTGCAGTTAATTGTTTCTGTAATTAATTTCATTCATGCCTTGTCTTCCTCTTTCTATCGATGTTTCCACACCTTTACATTGCTACATATATTACCTCTTAACTTCAACATCTAACATTGAAATAGCATTTTATGTTCTCAAGCCCCTGTTCATAAATTAGCTATTCAACTTGCTACTTGTAAAGAAAACAAATGAAAAAGAAATATTGAAAGGATTGGCCTATACCACCCAAATAATTTCTATGGTATTTCTACACATTCACACAGGCTAAATGATCTGCTGCTCAGAAAGCACAGAATCGTAAAATCACAGCAGTGTTCACAGCCAGGAGGGAGTTTGTGGCTTAGAACTCCTCTGGATTTTCTGGGATTTGTCAGTGTAAACCAGGCGTGTGATATTATGTTAACATCATTTTCTGCATTTAATAAATATTATTACTATATACTTGAGATTAGAACCTGTATCCCTTCTCATGGCTGTGTGTATATGTGTATTTGGTTTTGAACAGCAGCAGATAGGAACTGTTTCCAAAAGAGCAGAGGAAGCTTTAAACTCAGTTTTGTTTATTGCATTGTTATTGTGCGTTTATCTCCCATTAGCCATTGTTATCCCTGTGGTTCCTGAAACCTTCTTCCAAATATCATAGATTTATATACAGGCTCTGGGCACTGTGAGCAATGAATACAGGATTTATTCTCACTTGCATTATCATTTGTTATAGGTCTCATGGAACATTCATTCTCTGTGTTAATTTCACAACTTTTTCACTTTCATCTCTTCTATAGCCTGTTGGGTTAGGAGGTGGAGAGGAAATATCAAACTTTTTGAAATGGGAAAGCAAATAAGAACTTCCCAGGCCACATACACAGAGGAAACGTGCAGACACTATCCGATCCTATGGCTAATCCTTTAATTGCAAATTGGGTCACAGAATGTGTATACAATTCCAAAAAGAAAACCTAATTCAACATGACTGTGCAAAGATGTATGTGGAACTCCTTAGGGATGGGGTGCTTAGGTACCCCAGGAGATCACTGATAGAAGGACTGTTCAAACAGAAGAGAAAAAGGCAATCTACAGCATCAAAAGATGTTTCCTAAAAGATAGGAGGGTACCTGTCAGATCACGGCAAAGTGATTAGAAGCTGAAGAAGATGTTGGGAAAAGGCTGAAAGGTGCCCTGATGTATTTGGAAATTTTGGAAATTTGGAAATCATGGAAATTTTCAGCAGGAAGAGACCTCAGAGATATTCTTCTAGTCCCTCTTCCTAATCAGGGAAGGAATCTTCTCCATATTAATCTGGACAGGTGCTTGAAGAAAAGGTTAAGAATATAATGGACCTGGGGCCCCTAGGTGTTGCAGTGAATAGAGTTCCAGCCCTGCTGTTAGGGGGACCTGAGTTCAAATCCAACCTCAGACACTTAACACTTACTAGCTGTGTGACCTTGGACAAGTCACTTAACCCCAACTGCCTGGCCTTCCTCCCTCCAAAAACAAAAATAATATAGTGAACCAGTTACCCAGAACATTATGGGTTGTCTTTGTCATAAAATCATCAAAACTCAACCTTGGACAAGAAATTCAAGTCCCTAAGTGAACTGCTTCTTGCTTTTTTTTTTTTGGAGGGAAAAGGTAGGGCAATTGAGGTTAAGTGACTGGCCCAAGTTCACACAGCTAGTTTTTTGTGTTAAGTGTCTGAGGCTGGATTTGAACTCAAGTCCTCCTGACTCCAGGGTCAGTGCTCTATTCACTGTGCCACCTAGCCACCTTGGTGAACAACTTCTTAATCCAAGTGAGAATTTATCTCTGAAATCCCATATTCTGAACTGAATCAAGGAACTGGTGAAGAAGGAGAGCATTTAATGTATTTGAAACTCTTTGGATGAAAATTCTAAACATGTAAACACAAGATGTCCGTTTAGGAGGAACAAGAAAAGGTGAAAAATGGTGATTTATGGGAGAAGAGCTATTTCTACAGCACTCCCTAAATAGTAATTTTGCTATTTAATTTGCTAAGGTTTCTTTCAGAGAGTGATAACCATTTCAAATACAGAAAAAAAAACACATGATGTTGCTGATATGGTAGATATTCTTTTTATTGAGTAGATAAATCAATACCTGCATAAAGTCTGAGTAACTTGTTGGCACTAACAGGAATGACCTTATTTTCATTAAAATTTATCAAGATTCAAACTGATGCTTTAAAGGGGACATTTGAAAATTGTGGTTTAACAAAGAATCAATAAAAACAAGCACGCAATAAAGGGACTTGCTTTATATTCAAAGCTTTGGTTTTTTAAAATATACATATTAGACATTTCCTGGAAAAGTTCAAAGCCAAAAAAAAGATTGCAATTGAGAAACAGCTTCCTCCTTTGCAACCCATATGTGAGGGGGCTCCTTCCTATATACACAGTCTGTGAGCGCTTTGGAAAATCCTGAAAGCAAACTATAGTCTTAAATCAGGCACACAGCCAATTGTGGATTTAAGTATGGGATAGCTGGGTCATTTTCCTATGAGTTCCTTTACAGTTCAGACTCTTTTCCTGGTATTAATGCTTTTACTGCCATTGGGTGAAGGGGAAGGGAAGCTTAGACTCCCCTGCCCAAGGGCCTCCTAAGCTGTACATCTGTCATGGATCATGTCATTGAACAGAAATGTTTGTTTTTGCTCCTATTCATTTCCACTGGCAGCCAGTTATTATTAGAATGAAAAATTAAGCTATTATGCTGTAGAAACCTTGCTGGTTCTATCAAATTTATGGACTTAATACAGCAAAATTATCCTTTATAGCTGATAAAAGCAGCTGTATGTAGAATACAGGCCCCTTCTTGATTGGGGCCAAATACAAAATGGTGGTCATGTTGGGGATCATTGCTACACCAAATCAGAGATGCCATTGGCCAGTAACCAAATTGGAGAAAATATGACTACATTCTTCTTATGCAAATGAGGTCTATTCTAAGCATAGGTTTTACCTTCTTTTTTCTTCTTATGGATAAAGACAAAAACTAAATGCTCCAAGATTCCAAAAATAGTCACCAGCATTTACTAGCATTGTTATTTATAGGCTTGCTTTTTTTCTGTTATTTAGTGAATGTTTCAATTAACATTTCTGCTGTAAAAATTACCCTGTAGTGATTCCAGTTTTTCAGAAAACCAATGAATTGCAAATCCAGCTACTTCCTATTTATAAGTCAATCTTCTAATATCTTCAGAAGCTATTCAACCCTTGGAAGTTTTAAATAATGAAATATGAAAGGTGCAGTATACACTAATGTGGTGCATTTTGATTTCCAGAGCTCTATAACATTAACTCATTCCTTCCATCATAACCCCAAACAAATCAGTAATACCATCCAACTGTCAAAGTCAAAATGCTGACTTTTGATAGAAGAGAAACTTCAGAAGCCAAGACTGAACCAGATTTCCTCACCATATAATGGAATCCTCTATAAATTCACCTAGTATTACTCCCAACAGACTTTCATGCCTCAATTTAGCAACCTTCCCCTAAATGTACAGTATTTGATTTCAGGTGGACCTGATTCACCCAATAACCAAGACATTCCAGGATAGCATTTTCCTATTGTTTTCACTACTGTCTGCCCCTCTGACCCCCCCATCTTGACACCACAAAAATATTTCTGTTTTTCTTCCCAGCTTTCAAGGAAGTCATGCCAATGTGCTACACTGTATCATTGGTATCCAGAGGCTGGTTAACTCCTTAGGTGAACTATCACATCTGCCTTTGTTAGGGAAAATGGAACTTAATGGTATTCTCAATGTTATCAATAAAAGCATGTGAGAAGTTTCCTGTTTAAACATTTCTAGACTTTGTAGAACTACTCTGAATAATTTCTGAAGTTATAAATCCACCATTGTCATCAGAGGGAGACATTTCATTTGTTCATTATTTGGGTCATTGTAAAAGAACTTTTAAGCTATAAGCATCTGTGTTCTGGGAGTTTATCGTGTGAGATGATACAATCAATGAACATATAGACATTGATAGGTGGCATATTGGATAGAAAACTGAATAAGGAGTCAAGAACACCTCAGTTCAAGTCTTACAAGTTAGATCTTGGACAAATCATTTATTTTCTGTCTGCCTCTGTTCTTTCTCTATTTAAAAAAATGTAGATGCTACTAAGGGTTGTTATAACAATAAAATGAGACAGTATCTGTTAGATCCTTTGCAAACTGTAAAGTCCCATATAAACAGTAGCTTATTATTGTTAATTATCATTATTATTATTATTATTATCATGCAAGATATTCAGAGATGAGAAAAATATTAAATCTAGTTATAGATGGATGTGAAGTATGTGCTCCATTTACATTTATGAATAGCTCAAAATATTTACAACAGAATTCTCTCCAAGTGTCTTCCCTGAGAAAAACTATTCAAGGTCTTCTTATGAGCTCTAGGATAAAATATAAATTTATCTGTTTGTCATTTTAAACATTTTAGAGTTTTGATCCCATTTGCTTTTTCAAGCTTATTTCATATTAGTCCCTTTCATAGACCCTGGGTTCCAGTCAAATCAACCTTTTTAGCTGTTTTTTGAACTTAGAATTATATTACCCACATTATACTGGAATTCACACTCTCTTCATCTCTATCTCTTAGGATCCCTAGCTTCCTTCAAGGCTCAGCTCAAATATCAACTCTTGAATGAAGACTTTATCTCCCCAGGTGTTGGTGTTATGTCTTCTCTGAGTCCACTTTGTTTAATCTCTCTGTATGTTTCCTTACTCAAGCATAACGCAAGCTCTTTGAAGACAGGTATTTGATTGGGGGGGGGTGGAGGATTTTTTTGTATACCTAGTATCTAACATGATACATTTTTCAGATTAGTGGTTTAATAAATGTTGTAATGGGAGAAAGGAAGAAAATAAGTATTTATTAAGCACCTATTTTGTACCAAACACTGTACCTAAGGGCTTTACAGCTACCTCATTTGACAATATTCAGGTTTTTATAAGAGGAAACAGAAATTCGGATACATAAGGGAATTCCATGATGAGTGCTTGAAGACAAGTAAGTATTTCTCCTTTGGTCAGGTTTCCTATTCTATATTAATCATTAGCTCCTTGGGGTTATATTATTTTCTTTCAATCTCTCTCAATGCCCAGCATGGCACATTGCACATAGTAGGTATTCAATATATCTTTATTTAGTAATCAGTTTTCCTGGAGGAAGTAGGCTTTCAGAAATTATTTACATAGGAAAGCACAGTAGTTGTATTTTTGCTGAAATCAGGAGAAATTCAAATGTCAGAGTTCTATTTTACACTTTTAAATTTGTGTTGTATTTTAAACATTACGGGTGGCAAAAGAAATACCTTTTGGCATGAGATGAGGCATGGAAGGACTTAACTTAAAACTTTTTCCAGAAGTTTATATGAACAGGAATGAAAACAAGATATTATGGTGAAAGGTATTTTAGATTCCACTTTTTGCATTTAAAATATGATTCATGCATAGTAACTGTACTCAGAGAACTTACTGAGCTATAGAAATAAGCAGGGATGAATGACTTTTTCAAAAGTATTTACTAAAGAGGCAGTTAGAATAAGATGCCATGATACTATTTTGAAAACATCCCTATTTAACGGACATTCGTTGAACTTTGGAGAGATATTTGGCCCAAATCTTTGGGAAGGAATACATAATATAAAAAAGACAAGGTCTTTGCTTTCAGGGAATAAACAATCACAAATATACTATTTTCGTGAACCTAAAACTAGTGAATTTATTAAGAAAAAATTGCACTAAAACATTTAGGAAAATTACTTAGTAAAGAGTTTTATCCATAAATTTGAAAAACATACAAAATGTACATATATACATATACATGTATGTATGTATAAGAAACCTGATTTAAGTCTATAAATAACTACAACGTTCATGTTTATGGTGCCAAATACCTTGGTTGGCTGAATGTCCCACTTTTCAAACAATTTGTTTTTATTTTTTCTGATCAATTCCAGTGTTTCATCCCATACTATTAATATGTGGAAAAGTGACTATGGATAATATCCCAATTCAACTGAAATGGACCAGGATGAGACTGACCTCAAGACACAAGGGTAAGCTTATACAAAAATTTCAAAAGCATAATACCTGGGTTGCACTGTGAAGTATGTAGTATTGTTTAATAGCGGATATGCTTCAAGACCACAAATCTTCAGATGTTAAGGCAGCCTTACTCAAGTTTCATAAATCTTGCAGCATATCAGGCCAGTGTAAACATGTCCAAAGTAAAAATTCTACAGCATTAAAAGTGAAAGATCACTTGTGACCTAATTGCAGAGCATTATATCTCTCTGCAAATGTATTACGTTCCCCCTTTTAAAAAAATCAGCTTGCTATATGCTAATTTCTAGCGATTCTAGTTGAAGCTTTTTGTGAGCAAAACTCAGGACCCCAAACATTCTGGAATTAGGGTATTTAATTGTTTGAATGACAAGCAAAATAACTGAAATGGAGAGAGAACCATGAAAGATTGGAAAGGAATGCCAATCTTGGGAATTGAAGGGAGACCATAAATTCTCTAGGTTCAGTTACCTCTGGCTAAACATATTTCAGCTTCTTATGCTGATTGGATATTTCTGAATGTTCTTACTCCCCACATTAGTCTATTAATCTCACTGTACTTATCTCTCTTGACACTAAACTCTTAGAAATTTAGTGAAATACAACAAAGGTACCAGATGCTTGGGTGTCCCTCTGTAATTCCACGAGAGCTGCTTTTAAGCAGAACTTACTCTCTACAACTGTTTACAATCAAAACAGTGTCGTGGCTGCCTCCGGGCCCACTTTGGATTCAGATGTCTTATGGGAAGAAGGGATATACTTCCTCAGTGTTTCCATGTATAATTATATATGACTAATTATGGCCACGTAATTGAACATACAAGGCATTCAATAACCAATAACAACAATTATAATAACTCTAATTTTATGTAGTATTTAAAGGTTTGCAAAGCAACTAGTTAGCACTTTGGGCAGGTAAGTAGCAGAGTGCATTGAGTGCTGGCCTAAAGTCAGGAAAACCTGAATTTGAATCTGGTCTCAGGTACTTACTCTGTGTGACCCTGGGCAAGTTATTTAACCTCAGTTTCCTCATCTGTATAATGGAGATAATAATGGCACACACTGTCCAGAGTTGTTGTGAAGAGAAAATGGGATAATAACTGTAAAGCACTTAGCACAGTTACATAGTAAGCTGTTATATAAAGGTCAGCTATCATTATTATCCTTGCTTTACATATGTTCTCTCACTTCATCTTCACAACTCTGTGGGGGAGGTTTTATTATTATCCATTTTATAGATGAGAAAACTGAGGCTGAGGAATGTTAATAGGCTTGCTGAGAATCGCATAGCTAGGTAAATACTTGAGATGGAATTCGAAATCAGCTTTTCCTGACTCCAAGACCAGCGCTTTGTCTGGAGCTGTTGAATTGAATTGAATGGCAAGTTCATAGACATTTCATTCTCTCAGACTATTTCCTTCTCCTTTCTATATTGTTGTCTTTGCTCTACCAGTAATCAAGGGGTCATCTCCATAGCACTGGGGCTGGGCATTGACTCAGATTAATCGAATCTTGGAAATGGTCCTCCCTATCTTTAGTTGTGATTCTCAAGATCAAATTCTTATTAAATGCTCCCATTGGCCTGTTTTACATGAACCCAGGCCAAGTTAACATAAGCCATGAAATCATGAGAGATTATGAGTGGGGGAAAAGGAGGGAGCTATGAAATCTTGCAGTAATACTGCAGTTCAATATAACCACGGTTTTATTGTCCTGATGTTTTGGGGGACTGAGTTTAGAGGATCAGAAAACACAAATAAGAACAAAAACAAAGCCCTGTCTTCTACTCCCTTCCACAGCTCCTCAGTCTTTCCCTTTTGTGACATTGTCATCTCCTTTTCCCATTTATGGTCATCCTTTATAATCATTTTAAACAAGATTCACTTTCATTAAGAATGTGATTGAATGACTAATGTGGAAATATGTTTATTATGATTGTACACCTATCACCCATATCAGATTGCTGTCTTGGAGGGGGAAGGCGGAGGAAGAAAAACAATTTGGAGCTCAAAAATCTTATAAAAGTGAATGTTGAAAACTAAATCACTTTAAAAAGAAAGTAGTTTATTATTTTTTAAAAAAGAATTTGATTGAAAAGAGCATAGTGACCCTTTCCCTTGGAGCTCTATATCCATAGGAATGGCTCAGTGTACCAAGACACTCTCAACCCCCTCTACTGACTTGGTGTCAGACAAAGAATACACTATTTGAATTCTTAGACAAATGTCACCCAGAACCTCAACTTTCTAATTCTCTCAATTAGGTTTGGTTTGCAATGCATTTCACTGAAGAGCAGAATGAATGCTGAGTTTGGACCAGGACACGATGTTGGTTTAAATCCTGGCTTTGCAACCTACTGCAGTTATCCCTTCTGCATCAAGACTTTCCATATCATGGTTTGAATAAAAAAATTAAATGGGATTTTGGGGGGGATGTTTTGCAAAAGCCATAAATGATGCACAATGGCCAATAGATGATTCAGGAAAAGTTTAGAAACTCAGAGATGAATAAAATATATGTAGAGTATTGTACAATATGAACATATTTTATCTTTTAATAACATAATCATTCAGATTTCTTTGGTATGAAGGGAAGGTTAAAAAAATTTACATGAGGAACAGCTAGGTGGTCCAGTGGATAGAGCACTGGCCCTGGAGTCAGGGGAACCTCAGTTCAAATCCAGCCTCAGACACTTGATGCTTAAATAGTTGTGTGACCTTAGACGTTTCACTTAACCCCAATTGTCTTGCCTTCCCCCTTTTAAAAATTGTTTTTATATGTCTTTTTTAGATCACAGGGGGACTGAGCTCCTAACCAACATGATGTGGAAGGGATAATTGTATTTGTGTGACCTCCGTGAAGTCATTTAACTTCCTGGAGATTTAGTTTCCTCATCTATAAAATGATAGTGCTGGAAAAGAAAACTTGTCTTTTAAAAATTTAAATATATGATACAAATAGAGATAAATCTTGACAACCTTGGCACATTGAAAGCCTTAAAACAAAATCAAATACCTGATCAACCTGAGAGCAACTTCTATTTTTTTTGTGCCTTCTGCACAAGTCATGACCTGAATTTCTCGATTATAGTTTGACAAATAATTTAATTAAGAAGCAAGCCAGCTTTATTGGAAGGAGAAGGGACTTGGGAACTTCTCTTGTCTCACCCCAGCCCCCAGAAGCAACAATGAAATATAAACAGTGCTTTTATCTCAAGAAACTTAAGTCATAGTTGGTAGTAGGTAGGGTGAAGGGAAGAGGACTAGTATACAGGTATATAGAATATAATGCAGTACGTGAAGAGGAATCACAATCTGAGGGCTGTGAGAAACCACAAAAGAGAGAATACCAATGTTCAATTCAAACCCAAATGTTGAGAAGCAAAACTACACAAAACAATGATGAGTTTATGCCTACACACAACAAAAATGAAGAAATTCAGCAAATTATTTGAATCCTTCAAACTGAACCATCTTCACCTGGATAGTTTATCCAAAGGAATTACTTCATTTCCATCCGATAAATCATGACTGCTCAAGGTTCAGACAAGGTGTCTGTGAAGGCACCTCCATAGCAGGGGACAGCAGCATCCAAAGAGCTGTGCATAAATTTGTCTTAATCCATGCCCACCAAATAGCTGTTCTTCTACTTTTTATATTCCTAGCATCCTTTGGCTTTTTAATACATTTCATACAAATAAGTCTCTCTCTCTCTCTCTCTCTCTCTCTCTCTCTCTCTATATATATATATATATATATATATAGAGAGAGAGAGAGAGAGAGAGAGATAGATAGATAGATATAGATGTATATATAGCTATATGAATATGTGTCTAATATATGCATATATACTACGCATAATATACTTTTGTATGCATACACACAAACGTACGCATATACATACATATCTATTATCTATCTATTGAAGGGGAAGCAAATAAGCATTTATATAGCCTGATATTAGCAAATATTATCTCATTTGATTTTTACAACTCTGAAATGTAAGCATCATTGTTATTCTTATTTTATACTTGAGGAACATGAGATAAACAGATTAAATGACTTGCCCAGAGTCACACACCTAGTTAGTATCTGAGACAAGATTTGAACTTACATTTTCCTGATCTCAAGTCCAGCTGCCTTCATCTACCTCTCAAAATAAAAGTCATTCTCCAGTTCATAAGTGGTCAAGGATGCAGTTTTCAAAAGAATTGCAAGCTATTAACAACAACATAAAAGTATACTCCAAAGGAGCGGCTAGGCGGCACAGTGAATAGAGCACTGGCCCTGGAGTCAGGAGGACCTGAGTTCAAATCCGGCCTTGGACACTTAACACAAAAACTAGCCATGTGACCTTGGGCAAGTCACTTAACCCCAACTTCCCTCCAAAAAAGCAAAAAAAAAAAGTATACTCCAAATAATAAAATGAGAAAAATACAAATCAAAACCACCCTGAGGTTTTTGCCTTACATCCTATAAATTTGCTAAGGTGAAAAAGAGTATGATTAGTTAATCTTGGAGGGGTTGTGGAAGGAGAGGAACTAGTACATTGTTGGTATAACTGTGAATCAACAAAGCCATTTTGGAAAGCAATTTGGAATTATACAAATAAAATGACTACATTGTCCATGTTCTTCGACTCAGACATTCTACTGTCTCCTCAAGAAAGGCTGTAATCAGAGATATGCTGGAGCCAACTTTGATAGGCTTAGAAGAACTGATTCTTAAATTATTCTCAGTGTGAGCATTTAAAACTAGGAAATTGGTAAACACTTCACATAAGGACTTGATCTATTTGTTTTTGTTTTGATTAAACTTAAAGTGATGGAGAAAATATTAGTAATGCAGTTCAAACTTGAGTATGTTGTATATAACTTTTTTTTTCATTCAGAAAGCAGTTTATTAAACTGGGTAACACAGTGACTAAAATACCAGAAATAGAGTAAGTAAAGATATAAGTTCAAATCTGAAATCACACACTTACTAGCTCTGTAAACCTGGGTTAATCACTTTAATCTTTGTCTGCCTCAGTTTCCTTCTCTGTAAAAAGAAGATAATAACATCAGTTAACTCACAGGGTTGCTGTGAAGATAACATGAGTTAATATTTGCAAAGCACTTTACAAACTTTAAAAGACTATTTCAAAAAAAATCTGCAAAGCAAATTGAAAATAAATGCAAGGCAATTGCAGCAGGAGAGGAGTGGGGAACTGGGGGCATGGTCCAGGAAATGACTTGTGACCATAAGAAGGGGTGAAATTGTCTATTTCATATACATGATCAAAGCAACAAAGAGCAGACAAAACTGTATGATATATAGTTCCAAGGTACTAGATAGTATTTAAAAAGAAAATCAATGAATTATTTGAACTATTAGAAAGTATAGAGAACGGCTTGATAGAAGATACCCAGCAATACAGTAATTTCAGAATTATGAAATCCCAAAGACCTTAGGGGGGAAATCCCCAAAAGAATCTAGACACTCTATTTTAGGAAGTTATTAAATAAAATTTCCCAGATTTGGCAAAACAAATAGAAAAACACAACTAGAAAGAACCTACAGAATCTTGCCATACAAAGAAAAACCTGATTTAACAGCTCTAGAAATATTACAGTTAAACTTGAAAGCTAAAAATCTTTTTTTTTATTTTTATTTTTTTATTTTAATGGGTCCTGCTTCTATTTAATTATTTTTTAATTTTAATTTATTTTCTTGGTTACATCATTCATTTCCACAAGGTTTTGAGTTACAAATTTTCTCCCCTTTTTGTCCCTACCCCCCAGCCCAGAACATTGATCCCACTGTAAGGCCCCTCCCACAATCCGTTCC
>CM053595.1:229839256-229890002 GCA_028646575.1 Pseudocheirus occidentalis
TCTCTCTCTCCCTCCCTCCCTCCCTCTCTCTCTCTCAAAAAGTCCAACTCACTTCTTCAGCTCCTAGGTGCTGAGACAATCCTGCTTCCTCCAGCTGGAAAATTCCAATTCTGTCTCTAGAATTCTTTATATACAGCACTGGCCTCCTGTCTCAGCCAATAGCCTTCTTCCATCAACAGGAGAGTTCACACCTTCTCAACAGTGGACAGGGCTCACACCTTCCAGACAGGGCTCACACCTTCCATACTTAGCCCTAAGTCTGCTAAACTGATTGCTATTACACTAAGCTATATAGACCTTAGGGGAAGATGGACTTTGTGATATAATACAGTCATTGCCTTACCCTAAAATTTAGGCAGAGTTCATTAGGCAACTAGAGAAGGGAAATCTAAAGTCTCAGCAAGAAGAAAAGTAGTTGTTTTCAGCATTATCTCCCATAACCTAACAATCTCAGGACAGAAACTTTATTACCAATCATTAGTAACTAAACTGCATCAGCTAGAAGAGACATAAAAACCATATGATACATTTCTTCCTGAAATAACTTCCAAAAATTGGACTTAATAAAACTCATATTTGCTCTACTTACCCAAAACATTCCTATCAACGAAGCAGAGTCGGTAGCTCTATAACGTTGCATTTCTATTTCTCTTTATAGTAGCCTCTACTTGTTTCCCCTCACAGCAATGAGCCAGTTTAAGCCATCCACACTCTGGAAAGGAAGGAAAACTTTTTATCTTGTTCAACGATGCCATAGAAAGGAGTCACAACTGTAAAGAGTGAAGGGAATGTCTGTCCTCACAGAACTAGTGAGAGGGGAAGGAAAGGAAACTTGGAATTTAGGTATGGGTTATCTTCTCCTGATGGAGTTTACTTATAGAGAACCAATTGAACTCATCTTCACTCCCTAACTCAATGATTTTAAGGCTTCCTAGCAAGGAAGGACTTTCCTCCAAGCCTCAAAAAAGTGTTTTCACAACAATGGAAAGGGGAGGATTCAAACAGTGAGAAGAGAAGCTGAAGACCAACTACCAAGAATAAAAACTGACAAAGCTGACAAGGCCAGAGGAAAGCTGGGACAAGGACAGTTAACAAAGTAGATGAACTAACAGCATGACCCAAAGAAAGATATAAAAAGCAAGAATTCTAAAAAATGCCACAATCTAATGAAAAAAATTCCTTTAAGGAAAACGAACCAATCACCCATCCTCCTACCCTCATGAAAAGGAGAACAAGGAAGGAATCTATAATTCTCCAAAGATCATGGAAAATAGAAATTCTACAACTGATTAAAAATTAAAAATAAACATTGCAAAAGATGAAATTTGAATAAAAATGTGGTCAGAAATCAAAGTCCTCAAAGGAAAAAAATGGACAAAAATAGATAGCAGAGAATACAGGATGGAAAAAAAACTCTCTAAAATGATGTATTTTGAAGACATAATGATAGATTTAAAATTTAAAACCACAGAAGTAGGAAAAATAGAAGTAAAACAAAGCAACTTTGAAAAATAAAATATCAGTTCTTTAAGGCAAAATAAAAAAACCTTGAAGAAAGGATGCCTGAAGATCATTTAAGGATCATAGGTCTCTACAAAAGGAGAAAAAAATGATTTAAAAAACATTAAATGTTGCAGTGTAAAAAAATAGAAGAAAGTACCTGGAATATTTTTAAACAGAAAATTACTGAGTGATAGTATGTGTTGTTTACCAATAGAGGAAAACTCTGATTTGAAATTCTAACACGTGTAGTCACTAAATTTCAAGTCCATTAAAAAAAACCCTTATGTCAGGAGAAATGTCTTCAAGTATGAAGAAAAATAAATCCCAAAATTACTCTGTCTATAATAAATTAGATAAAAGTTCAAAATATAGTATTCTAAAAAGCAAAGGAGATCAGAATCAACCTCCCCACACACATACAACAAGATATATTACAAGACTGAGCTTAATCATTAATGAAAAAAGAATGACATTCAAGAAAAGATTCTTGAATCATTCCTGCAAAAAATTTTTTTAAAACAGATCATTTGAGTTGGAAGCGCTCCAAAGAAACAAACAAGAAAGGCAAGTAAATTTAATTATTTTTAAAGCAATGAAAGCAACGCTATCATTTTTTAAGACCAAGACAAGATAGATGTTAACAAAAAAAACCAAAAACATAGAAACCATTTATGTGTCACAAGACCAACAAGATGTCAAAAGTTTCTTTCTTACATCTTCATGACTTCTCAAACATTGGCAAAATAAGAATAATGAGCAAAAGATTAAAAATTGTCAGCTATCTCCACTTTCTAAGACACCAGGAATCTAAAAGAAACAATTAGACAAATTAAGAAGAAGGAAGGTTAATCCCTAGCCCTTGATGTCATTACTCAGAATTCCTTCCCCCACCAACCCCAATAGTCTGGTAGAGTTGTATAAGTTGACAGACTACACTGGTTTTTTGAGAAAACTCAACTTTTCCCCACTTCCTTCTCTATGCGTCAAAAAAAATCAAAAGGTAGACATTTTATCTGACTGGAATTTCAGTGAATCAGCACTCTGTGCTGTAGTAGTAATCAGTCAAAGAACTAAGGATGAAAGGGATTAGGTCATGATGCCATTATGGGTATAGAGCATAATGCTTGAAGCAAAAGAAGACAGAAATCAGGTGGGACCATTTCTGGGTCCCCATATATCACTTCAGGTAGAAACTAAGGCTAGTGAAATCTTATTTGTTTAGGATGGCAAGAAGCTGAGAGGCTTAGCTCTTGGGGGATCCACCATTAAAGGGGAAGAAAACAAAAAGTGAATAATATTCCCCTGGAATATACAGGAGAAAGGTTGAATTGCCAAAGATCTTAGGAGGAGAAAAAGTCAATTAAAGACCTTGAGCACAAGCAAATAAACCAACAGGGAAGATATTATTGAAGGACAGGACAATTTCCTCCAGATAATTTAAATGATTCATACATTTATGAACAAGTTTTTCTATATAAAAGAAAATGAATAAACAGGTGATGAGGCAGGGAAACCTGTGGAACCTTGAGATATCAAGGAAATATACCGGGTTGATCCTGAAGGGTTTAAGAGAGGAAAAAACAAATACGAAATACACTATGTGGCATGTACAACAAAAATAATCATGAGAATAGAAAAACTTGAATCCATAGTGGTACACTTCACCAAAGAAATAAAAAATAGAATAATTCTTGAGAATGCAAATATGCAGAATCGAGGAATAGTCTGTAAGAAGCAAGAAGCAATAATGTTAAATTGTTACATGTTAAATGTGATCCACATGCAATTAACCATATAGATTTGAAGATATGATGTGAAGAGATCATGGTTAAATATCATAAGTTCCTAAGGATCATAGTTCTCCCAGCAGAACACAATAAGTAAACAAAAAATGAACACCATAATTCAGGAAAAAATATTTTTAGAAAACTGCCTGGAACATGTGAACACAAAAGACTACCAATTGAAAGATAACTTCCGGGGGGGTGGGGGTGGGAAGCTGTGGGGCAAATTCCATCATATATAGTGGCTGAATTTAAGAAAGGGAAAACTATATTAATGGCAGTACTCAATAGATGATGAATATTTTAATGTCTCAGTATTATACAGATCTCAAGGAAATGGAGAATTAAATTGCTAGAATTAACTAGAATTAAATATGGCATTTTCTCAATGAGATTGCTAAAGTGTGTGTACATACATATACATATATACATTCATGCATACAAATGTACATATACATATGTACTTTTCTTTAACAAAATAAAAAACAAGCTAAATAGCTGGAAAAATATTCAGTGTCTATGGCTGGGTTGGGTCAATATAAAAAATGAATATACTGTCAAAATTAATTGGCAGTTTTACTGTTACACCAATCAAATAATCAATGGAATGCTTTACAATTCTTGAAAATGGAATACTTTATAGAGGTGAAAAATATTAACAAAATCAATATAGAAAAATAAAAGATAAAGAATGCCAAGGAAAATAATGAAAAGAAGTAGCAATGAAAGGGGAAATAGAAACTCCAGACTTGGAGCAATATTACAAAGCAACAGTAATCAAAACCATCAAGTACTGGTTAAAAAACATAGAAGTTAAAAAATAGAGAGCAAACAGGTAAGGCACAAGAAGCAAAATAAATTGCCACAAGAAAAATCTAGGAATAGAAAGACATCCTAAAGAGTTAACAGTTAAATGAATATGAGTCTTTGCCTTTGAAATATTGATCCATTTCTGCCCTTTTCCCTTTCTCTAAATTAGTGGTTCTCTACCTTTCTAATGCTGTGGCCCTTTAATACACGTATGTGGGCGGATCTACATGTGGGCGGACCCGCCTGGAGACAGATAGAGGAGCAGTGTCCCAGTTCCTCAGACCATTGGAAATATGTGTTTTCTGATAGTCTTAGGCAACCCCTGTGACCCCTGTGAAAGGGTTGTTTGACCCCCAAAGGGGTCAAGACCCACAGGTTGAGAACTGCTGCTAAATGCTTAAGGTCCACCAGACATCAATAACAGCAACAACTAGCTTTTATATGATGCTTGTCAATTTACAAATATCTCATTTAAGCCTCACAATCAATCTGGGAAGTGGGTGCTATTATTATCCTCATTTTTCAGGCAAAGAAATTGAGGCAAACAGGAATTAAGTAACTTGCCTAGTGTCACACAACTACTGAGTGTCTGAGGTGGGATTTGAAATCTGGTCTTCCTGACTCCAGACCCAGTACTCTATCCATTGTCTCACCTAAGTACCTCTAGGAACTTAAGTTCTTTACTATATTATCTCTTTTGACACCTTAATGATTCTCTGTCTTTTTAACCCTTCACATATTTTTTTGAAAAATAAAGTTCATATCCCATTTTCTATTACATCAAACAACGAGTGAATATTTATCAGGGACCTACTATGTGCTAGATACTTTGCTAAGCTGCAAAAGACAATCCCTGCCCTCAAGGAACCTATAATCTCATGACCACCAAAATTTTACTTAGTTTCTTTTCTCTTACCCTTCCTGGAAAGCCAACCTATATACCAAATTATATTTTGAAAAACAAAAGCAAAGAAGGCAAACAGAGGAGCAAAAATGATCAGAATATCAGAAAAGTCTGAAAATATGGGGAGAGTACAATATTTGTAGACTTTCCAAATATGAATTGGAGTAGGACAGGGTATCTTCTCTTATATCTCATTGTTGGAGCCATGTTTGTTCTTTATGATTTTCCAACATTCACTTTTGATTTTTCTGTGATTTCTTTTCCCCATTTACACTGTGGCAGTCATATTGAATATTGTTTTCTTGACCTTATTTACTTCATTCTGAATTTCTGATATATAGAGATGTGTAAAACTGAGAAGTAAATTGACTTGTCTATGATTACATAGCTAGTATGTTTCAAAGATATTATGTGTCAAGGTCTTCCTTTGCTTTGAGGTCTGATCTTTATAGAGGAGAAATATGGGAGTGACAATATGACAATGGAAGAATCTAAAGAGTATTTTTTAAAGAATTATAGAGACTTGAATTCTTTTCTGAGAACAGAATAATAACCAGTAGATAATGAAGAGATTACAGATGAAGTGGAGAAAAGAGGGATTAATCTTCTGAAAACGGAAGAGAATGGAACTGTAAATTTTGTAGTTTGTGGGCTAATGACTTTATGAAAAATCAAGAAGTTATAAAACAAAACAAAAAACCTGAAAAAGTAGAAGACAGTGTGAAATATTTCATTGGAAAAATAACTGACCTAGAAAATAGATCCAGGATAGATAATTTAAAAATTATTGGACTACCTGAAAACCATAATCAATAAAAAAAACCTATATATCATCTTTCAAGAAATTATGAAGGAAAACTTCCCTGACATTCTAGAACCTGAGGGAGAAATAGATATTGAAAGGATTCACCAATTGCCTCCTAAAAGAGATCCCAAAAGGAAAACTCCTAGGAAAACTGTAGTCAAATTCCAGAGTTCCCATGTCAAGGAGAAAATATTGCAAGCAGTCAGAAAGAAACAATTTGAGTATTGTGGAAACATGATCAGGATGACATATGATTTAGCAACTTCTACATTAAGAGATCAGAAGGCTTGGAAGATGACAGTCCAGAGCTTATTACTAGAATATTTTAAAAATTAAAAGCAATTTAAATCAGTAAAAAAATATAATATTTCAATTATAAATATTGAGGAGTTTTCTATTTCTTCAGATACAATTGGCTGGGGGGATGATGTCAGGTATTTGGGAGATGTAGATATTAGTAGAAGGGAAACCTGTAGTGAAGGGTCTCTGTTTTCTCATTAAATCATGAGGCTAGGTCTTCAAGTATGAATGAAGGAGAGAGATGATATAGGGCAGGGATAGAGAACCTGTACCCTTGAGAACATATATGGCCCTCTAGGTCCTCAAATACAGCCCTTAGACTGAATCCAAACCTCACAGAACAAATCCCCTTAATAAAAGTATTTGTTCTGTAAAACTTGGACTTCATGGAAAGACTCCACCCAAGGCCATGTGCAGCCTTGAGGCCACAGGTTCCCACCCTTGGTACAGGTACTTGAGAAAAGAAGAGAAGTTTTTGATTAGCTACTGTGTTGAATGAAAGAGAACTACTTAGGCAGGAATAAAATGATTGCTTTTCTAAGTAGGGATTCAGTTAAGGAGAGCCAATACAAATTTGTAGGAAATTCAGAAATATTTTATGACTTCTTCTGACTATGTTCAGTAGCATATGAGTAGAAATGGAGGGGGTAAATAGTAAAAGTAATGCAAGATAAGATTCTGGCAAGGTGTGAACCAAAGCATACAATGAGAGAGTAATGAGTATGAGTTAAGTCATGTAGAATTGCAATAGTTCACTGAATGTTAAAATTTGGAAAATAGAAAAACATAATCAAAGCAGGAAAATGCTAAGTTATAGATGTATTGGAGGTAATAGTGAGGAAGAAAAGTATCTTAAGATGAAGAAAACAGAGAGAGAGAAGAAAATGGCACAGCATTGTGTATGAGAGAGAAATTTCAGAATATTTGATCATATATGTAGAACATGGGCTGAAGGCAAGATCAAGAACATGAGCAACCATGTATGTAATTGACATTGGAGTAGAAGAATAAATCATAAGAGATAAGCAGACTGAGGAATTAGGAGGGGAAAGGATCAGGCTAATTGAGGGAAGATGCATGCATATTGAAATCCTCTAGTATAAGGGCAAGAACTAATGCAGTGAGAAACTATGAGCCAGGTACTGCAGTCATCAAAAATATAGTAAGAATTCCCCAGGGATCAATTGCTAATAGCAACCAGGAACTGTATTCTGCGATAAAGAAGACAAGCTGCTAGGAAATTGAGGTAGAGAGAGAGTTTGAAAGTAGTAAAGGGAGCCAAACAGTATTTCAACTGTAAGATAAATGAATTAGGGGATATGAGAGAAGGTGAAACCAGCACTTCAAGAATGACCACTGATAATAGTGTCAACAAAGGTATACAG
The DNA here is from genome assembly GCA_028646575.1 of Pseudocheirus occidentalis. Classification (NCBI taxonomy): domain Eukaryota; kingdom Metazoa; phylum Chordata; class Mammalia; order Diprotodontia; family Pseudocheiridae; genus Pseudocheirus; species Pseudocheirus occidentalis. The sequence goes on from CM053595.1 coordinate 229,846,748, forward strand.
AGCTGTGAGAATACCTGATTGGAGAATATGAAAGGAAGAAGTCTAAAATGAATAGAAGTTTGTTAATTATGGAGCAGGAGTTCTATAGAGCATGATGGAATGTGCAGGCAGATCAAGAATGCAACATTAACAAAGTAGGTTTGAGGTGAGTGGGGATAAAAGAGGAGGCATCAAAGATTAGGCTGAAGGGTTTGCTCCTAGGCACCTTTGAATTTATTGTCACCAGATACAGGAGATGAAGAGGGAATAGATTTTTTTTTTAATAACTGGAGAATGTATCCAGGAAGTGTGTCAGTAGAAGAACTCTAATAATGGAGGCAAGTCAGTATAATGCCAAGGTCTTGGATAGGTCATAGTCTTAGCCCCAACATAGCCTATCTCTTGTTTTTTCTCCCAGAGTCCTGTTTGTGATACAGAAGCCTATTGTTTTTTGTTTTTTTTTTTATCATGCAGAGAAAAGGATTAGGCCCAATTCCTTTCATCTTATCCTCAAAAAAATTCTTCATTATAAATTCACAAGTAATACAGCTTTGCTTCAATTCCCTTTCTTGTTTCTTGACCTTATTACTTTACATTCACTATTTAAATATTTAATTCATTTTGACACATCACTTACAAAGAGCACTACCAATAAAAGATCCTTTCCCCCCAAAAAATAATTTAGTGAAACTATTTAATATGGTATTTGAAATATAAAGAAAACACAACATCCTACACTTAGAGTGTATCATTTTGTTTAAATAAAAAAGAAGAGTATTATAATATTAGCCATTTGGAATCAATATTGATCAGCTTATTTGATCTAAATTCTATTGCCCTTTAGTATTATCCACATTTACATTGCTTTAGCCACATATATTGGGGTCTTGATTCTGATTTCTTTGCTCCTTACCACTTCATAGAAACCATTCATTGTTCTATTGAATTCTGTATATTTGTCATTCCTTGCAGCATGAGAATATTCTTTGACATCCATATACCACATTATCTCAACTGAGTTTCTCATTGTAATTATTTTAGCTATCTTATCTCTTATCTGAGGCATTTAGATCTTTTTTAAAAAGAACAGCAAAACATGTATTTTCTTGCAACTTCTTTCTGTTTTTTTCCTTATTTTTATATACTTTGGAGGGGATTTTGGAAAGTTGGCAGAGTAATTCAGATAATTCTAGGCTATCCGAATTTCCTCCACAAACAGACAGAACATATATGCGTGGAGAAAATTAAACTTGGACTAGGGAAATTCTGGGTTTGAATTTTGTCTTTAACATTTACTAGCTGTGAAACCCTGGGAAACTCATTCAACTACTCCAAAAGCCAAGTTTTCACATTGAAAATGGTGATAGCAATCCCATCTATTTCACGGTATTGTTGTAAGCCTCAGATAAAGAAATGTATGTAAAACCCTGTAAATTTTAAAGCACTTCTCTTTCTTCTTCTTGTGACTTTTTTTCTACATCTTCATTATGTATTGTCAAGCTTTTACTCTTGGGTACATTTCTTGCTATTTTGAGATGGTACAAGGGAGCTGAACTTAGAAGCAATCAATTTGCTAGAAGTCCTTTACTACATTTCAAAAGTCGCTTGTTTTATTTAGTCTCATATCTAAAATTCTACTTGTCCAAAATCAACTCATTATCTATTCCCTAGACCTAGCCCTCTCCTTAATTCCCTATTACTATGGGGAACCACCATTCTCCCAGTCACTCCAGCTCACAACCTAGGTGTCGTATTGGATTCCTCACTGTCTCTTAACTTTGCTTTTCCCCTTTCTGATCTTGTTGATTCTACCTTAATATTATCTCTCATATATATATTGGTTTTTTTTTCTTTGCCACTATAACTTCTTACACGCAGGACCTCATCACTTCATATGATTTTTGTATTAATTTGCTGGTCAGTCTAACTGTCTCAATGACCTCCCCACTCTAATCATTCTCCACTTTTCAGTCTATTGGATATTCCTAAAGAGCAGATCTGACCAGTTCACTCTCCTCCCCAATTCAATAAACCCCAGTGGCTCCCTTTTACCTCCAAAATAAAAATATTTTGTTTGACCTGTAAAACCCTTAACAATATAGTTCCTTCTTACCGTTCCGCTTTCCTTACATCCAGCTCCTTTACACATACTCTGACATCCTGTTAGACTTGCTTCCTTGCTGTTTCTTGAATACAACTCTCCATCTCCCAACTTCAAATATTTCACTGGCTTTCCCCATACCTGGAATGCTCACCTTCCTCAGCTATGATCTCCCAAATTCCCTGGATGTTTTCAAGTCTCAGCAAAAATCCTACCTTCTGCAAAAAGTCTTTCCCATTAATCTTTATCCTTAGACCTTCATTCTAAGACCATATACAGTTTATCCTATATACATCTTGTTCATACTTGTCTTTGCACGTTGTCTCCTCCAATAGACTGCATCTTGAGAACAAGGATTTTTCTACACCTTTCTTCATATGCCCAGTGCTTAGAATAGTACCTGGCACGTAATAGGTGCCTAATAAATGCTATTTGACCAACTGACTAGTTGCTGATATGTCAAAGTTTAATAAAGGAAAGAAATATGAAGGGAAATTAAAATAATACATTCTGTGGCTTGTTGTATCAGTGAACTCTTCTTAGATAAGAGAAGAAAGATTTCAATAATCTTTTGGTTATACTCCCTTATCTCTATTCTCTACCCATTCCAGTCCATAATCCACTCAACTACCAAAGTGAAGGTCAGACCCTCAGAATGGAGCCCTAGCTTATCTTTACACCATTAGTACTTAATTCTTCCTGGACAGTACCTTTAGCAAGAGTAAGGACACTCTCTTCACAGTTACTCTTTTCATGCTTAGCCTCATTTCCTTGTCATCTCTGTTTTTCCTCTCCTGATTCAAATGCTATTCATTACTCAAGACCCAGCACAAGTATTAACTTGTTGAAGTCTTTACTGACTGCTCCAGTTTTACTTAAGTTCCTTCTCCTCTGAGTTCCTATAACTCTTATGTTCTACATTTATAGAATGAACCTTTAATTATGCGCAATCTTGCATTAGACACTATTGTTCCTTGTGAATCTTGTCTTCCCAATTGGATTGGAAGCTCCTTGAGGCAAGGAGATATTTCTTTACCCCTCAACCCCTAGTTTACTACTGATCATATAACAAGAGCTTAATAAATACTTGGTTAGTTGATTGATCTTATTTTAGTTTACATGAGAATGAAGATTTGACCATTGGAATAACATTTTCCCTCTAAGGAATGTTCACATTTGTTCACAACAAGATGATAAACATAGATGCTCCAATAATAAATGAATGCATTCAAGCTGTAACATGGATAGATATTTACATGCCATTCATGCATTTCTATCAGTAGCAATAATATGTGTTTCCTCTAACAACAATGTCTTGGAGGCAACAGGGCCTTCAAAATCAGTTGTTAGGGAAATGCATGGATCATTATGTAAAAATAACTCTTGTTCATAGTTTAAAATACAACTGTTACCAACAATCATAACAACTCAAGTTTATAGTCACAGGATGAGTACACCATGACATTCCTGTTTACTTGACACTGATGGGGGATATAGTGATGATCAATCTATCTCAAACATTAAATGGCATATACACTTGCTGCAAATGTCTTTTGGAATGTATGCTGCTGGTGAAGTCATTAATTTGAATGACCAAATGCCTACTAGAAAATTTAAAAAAATATTTAATATACTTCAGTATGATTTAGCACATACAAACTTGGTAACTGTAAATCAAGTGACTTCACCAATAGGACATAAATCTTCTATTTCCATCTAGTAAATCTAAACAACTACTCTTGTTACTGGCAAAACTATCATGGGATCATAGGTTCAAAGCATCCCTAGTGACCTGGAGAAGGTATGCTCATCTATAATCTTTTCCTTCAGACAACACCAACATTCAATATACATTTTTAGAAGAGAGAATCCTCATTTTGAATACCTCCACAGGATTTAATTTTAAAAATATATTTTGGCACTGTTTGAAAATGAATAAGTAGATAAAGGAAACAGATTAGGTGCACAATATCCAGGAATAAGTGTACCTAATCCCTGATATTAGTTGTGAGACTGAAGGTCAGGGAGAAAAATAAAAATCTAAAGGTTATTTTTAAATTAACTTTTCTTTTATATTTTTATAAATAGTTATAGATTTACCTTTCTATAAAAAAAGAGTACTTCCACAAAAATTGATTTGATGCTCATCACTCATGACCCTCATATTATACAAATTTTTCACTAGTAAATGAAATCAAACCCTGCCATTGATTTCATTAGTTCCTGTTATCCCCTAGTACTTTTCTGAACTATTTATTTTGACATACCTACATGTATCGTGGTATCTTTTCATGGTATCTCATTACTTTGTATGTGAATTCAGATGTATAAATGCCCAATTGTTAAAACTTTGTTCTTTACTGAGATTATAAACTTGTAGGGGGCTGTTTCTGTTTGTTTTTATGTTGCTAGCACATACTTCCTTTCTATCTCGTCACTCCTCTACAACAGTCAATTCAACAATTATTAAGTACCTTATATGTTCAAAGCATTGTCTGATTGCTAGACAGTGCAGAAACAAGGCTAAAAAGGAAATATTTTTCATCCTGAATCTTCTATTTTACTAGGAGATACAATGGATAACGAGTAAGGGAAGAATAACAATATCTGAGGAGTTTGGGAAAAATCATGCAGGACATGAGACCTTACCTGAACTTTGAAAGTAGCTAAAGATTCTAAGAGGCAGAGATTAGAGAGATTACATGCATGAGGGACAATCTGTTTTAAGGCATTAAGATAAAAAAATAAGAATCTGAGTTCAATAAATTCAGGTAGACCAGCTGGCCAGAGTCAAAAGGAGCAAAGTAAATGAAAAATGTTGAATGTTTATACAAGTGTTTTTGATAATCTGTCTTCCTCTCACTCTTTCTTATTCTCCACTTAATTTTGTCATTTCCTTTTTATCTTGTTTCCTTTTATTTGCCTTCCTCCTCTCTACTTTAGTATAGGAAAAATAAGGATAACATTTGTCCAGGATAGGGGGAAAGGATGAGGAAAGGGAATTACATAGTTACCTTTCACCTCAGCCCTGAGTCTAGAAACTAAGACAGATCATTTGACTGGAAGTCTCTCTCCCACTTCCACATTTTTCTCCATATCTGTCTTGATGGTCAATTCTCTTAAAATATTCCATACTTGTGACTTTTATCTGATAAAGGAATATAGCCAAAATGTCTTGGGTTCTTATAATTTTATCAAAATTTCAGTTTTAAAATTACAATTTTAAGATGAATTTCACCAAATTCAGAATTTAATGAATTCTTGAATTAAGCCACGTATTTAAAATAAGAATAGTATCCACATAACTAAGAGAATTTGGAGGTTCTATGTATCAGTGATGCATATGCTATCTTATTTCCAATGTTTCTCAAAGTCACAGGTTCTAGTTCTCAACAGACTATCAAACTACACCTAGAACTCTACCTATTGAACAAATACTATTCAATATGTGTTCTAACAGACCTTAATGGGTGAACTTGTCCTTCCATTAATAATTCAAAGATTAATCTCAGAATAGTCACATGGAAAGACATTATGGATTTCCCAGTTATGGCCAACCAAATATTGTGCCTCAGAAGACATCCAAACAGGGACACATTGATAAACAGTGGTTAAACATTTTGCCATTTGTGCAAAAAAAAATTGTCCAAAAACACACAATTTGCCAAAACATGGAAATAGTCAATGTTAGAAGGGTTATAAGATAGACAAACTAATTCAATATCATTGGATTTGTGAATTTAATCTAGCCATACTAGAAAGCTATTAGGAATTGTATGAAAAAAGTTACTAAAATGCCCATGGTTTTGACCAGAGATTCTACTGCTAGACACATACTGTAGAGATAATAATAAGAAGAAAAGAAGGTTTCATACAGAGATAACTATTTGTGCTAGAACTATTTTATACTAGCAAAGAACTGGAAACTAAGTAGATGCCCCTTGATTGGAGAAGAACTCAGCAATTATGGCATATGAACTAATGGAATATAATTGTAGCAACAATAGCTAACACTTATATAGTACTTTAATGTTTTCTAAGAGCTTCACATATGTTATCTCATTTCATCCTCACAACAATCCTGGGAAGTAGGTGCATTTATCATTATTTTATAGAGTAAGAAACTGAGGCTAAGAGAATTAAAGTTGCATTATATAATCTAGCATAGCATAGCGTAGTATAGAATAGTATAGTATCATATCATGTAGTATAGCATCGTTTGGTATAACATCGTATAGCACAGCATAGCATAGCATAGCATGGCACGGCATGGCAGAGTATAGCATAGCATGGCATGGCATGGCATGGTATGGTATGGTATGGTAAGGTATGGTATGGTATGGTAAGGTATGGTATGGTATGGTATGGTATGGTAAGGTATGGTATGGTATGGTATGGTATGGTATGGTATGGTATGGTAAGGTATGGTATGGTATGGTATGGTATGGTATGGTATAGTATAGTATAGTATAGTATAGTATAGTATAGTATAGTATAGTATAGTACAGTATATTGTATTGTAATGCTATGTTATGTTATAGTATATCATATTGTATCATATCATATCATGTCATGTCATGTCATGTCGTATCGTATCGTATTGGATCGTATCATATCATATTATGGTATGATATGGCATGGTATGGTGTGGCATGGCATGCTATGGCATGGCATGGTATGGTATAGCATGACATGCTATGGTATGGTATGGTACGGTACGGTACGGTATGGTATGGTATGGTATGGCATGGTATCATATGGTATGGCATGGCATGGCATGGCATGGCATGGTATGGTATGGTATAGTATTGCAACTCATTGCATTATACACTAGAGTAGTAAAGTATCATTTTCTGTCATGTAATGCAGTGGGAATGCCCTCAGTTTGAAGTCAAGGAATCTAGGTTTGAGCTTAAGCTCAAAGCTTAACTTTGCTCAGCATCAGCTGGTAATCTGAGGTCTTCCTGGCTTTGAGTCTAGCATTTGATTTGCTGGGTCACCTAACTACCCATAGATATCGTGCTATAAGAGATGATAAATGGAAATGTAGAGTGGCATGGGAAGGCACATGTGAACTAATGGAAAATGAATAATGAAGAAAAAAATATGCACTATGATAATATAAATAGACTCCAACACTCAAAATGAATACTCTGAACTTATATTGACCATTCTTGTTCCCTAAAAAAGAGCTATAAAATGACACCTTTCCTCTTCTTTGCAGATGTGGAGGACTATAGAGTGTTAAATGTTAAACATATTGTCAGACTTTTTCAGGGTATTGGTTAGTTTTGCTCAATTATTATTTTTCTTTTTTTATTCTTTGTTATTAGAGATAACTCTGAGATGTGGTGATAGAAGGGATACATTGGGGAATCTAGGTGTTGTTTATAAAATTAACAAAGTGTTAAAAAAATTAAAATTCCAGAAATTAGATGTTTTACTCCTGTCAAAGTCTATAGGTGAATAAATCTGTAGAGGCCAATAAGGGCAGTGAAATCAAAAGATGAAAAAATGCCCACAATTCCTCTTCCCTCCCCCCCCCCACCAAAAGAATCAAAAGCTTTGTTTCATATAGTCTAGGATTTGGGAACATTGAGTAATTTAAAGACAAGGTAGTTTATCACCTTTATTTAAAAAAAACCCACTGAGAGAAGTGAGCAGAACCAGGAGAATATTGTACATAGTAATAGCCACATTGTGTGATGATTATCTTGTATAGACTTAGCCCTTCTCAGCAATGAAAGACCTAAAACAACTCTTAAAGGCTCACAATGGAAAATGTTATTCACATCCAGAAAAATAAACATGGAGTCTGAATGCAGATCGAAGCATATTATTTACTTCTCTCTCTCTCTCTCTCTCTCTCTCTCTCTCTCTCTCTCTCTCTCTCTCTCTGTCTCTCTCTGTCTCTCTCTCTGTCTCTCTCACTCTGTTTCTTCTTTCTTGTGGTTTCTCCCATTGGTTCTAATTCTTAATGTGAAAATAGATTTAATATAAATCTGTATGTAGAGCCTATATTAAATTACATGCCATCTTGGAGTTGGAGAGGAGAGAGATGGGGAAAAATTTGTGACTCAAAAATCTCATGGAAGTGAATGTTGAAAACTAAAAATAAATATATATATTTTTAAAAGCCCATGAAGATTAAGTGAATTATCCAAGATCAAAAGGCAGGAGGTAAAAGAACTATTTGTCAAATTCAGTTCCTCTGACTCCACATCTCGTGTTATTTCCACTACACTACAAGATACTATATAGTACACTACAATATTATACAGCACAACATAACACAGTGTAGTACACTCAGAGCTTTAAGCAGCTGTTTTTGTGTTTAGGTGAATTGGCATAAAAACACACCAAGGCCAGTGGCACAAAATCCTCCTTTATTTCATTTGGCTATAAGGGGAGCGGAACGAAGGAAAGCACAGTGGAAACCTCAGATCACCACCACAAGGCCACTGCTGAGGAGGCTGTCATCAGCACACTGGGGAAGTTGGATGGAGCCTACACAGCTAGAAGCTTAGCTAGAGTATGGTTGCTGAGGGGATACAAAGCTAATAGCTTTTCATTTTAATGGATTCTTGCTAATAAGATTTTGAGCTCAGCTGTTCCTAAACTGACAAAGGGCTAAAATGTTTTAGCACCTTTTCAAACCAGCCCTTTTGAACAAAACCCCATCTATCTTGCCCTTTCTTATGCTTCTGATTACACTGACTCCAAAAAATTCAAAACCACACAAGAGGTTAAAAATTAGGCATTTTAGTCAATTTTCTACAGCTGTAGAGATTGATATATTGATGATGGTTCTGGATTTTATATGATTCATAGTATTACCAAATCACAAAGTTGAAAGAGAACTTGAATATATTTAATCTACTGACCATTCCGTGAAGGAAGGGCTCTAACAACTATACTAAAGAGTGGTCAATCAGCATCTGTTTCAATATTTCCAGTGATGTGAAATTCATGAGCTCATTCCATTTGAGGGGTAGCTCTGTTAAAAAAAAGTTCTTCCTTAAATTGAACTGAAATCTGTCCCATACATTTGTTCTTCAGTGGTTTCAGTCACATTAGGCTTCTCTTGACTGCATTTGTGTGGTTTTCTTGGCAAAGATACTGGAGTGGTTTGCCATTTCCTTCTCCAGCTCATTTTACAGATAAAGAAACTGAGGCAAACATAGTTAAATGACTCACCCAGGGTCACACAGTCAGGAAGTGTCTGGTACAAGATTTGAACTTGGTTCTTCTTGTCTCCAGGCTCAGAGCTCTATTCAATGCACCTCATTGCTTCCCCATGTGACATGTATTCATTTACTATAGCTGTACCCTCTGGTACTACACACTTCAAAGCTAATCCTTCTTCCAGAAGAGAATTATTCAAATTTTTGGAGATAACCATCATGTCTCTTCCCATACCTTCTAGGTAAGGTGAGATAGACATTAATACTCCCAGTCTTCATAACAGTGAAAAGAAAATCCACTTTCAGTTCTACTCTCATCCCATGAAGTACAGAAAAATATTAATATTTGCAGTCTTCCCAATATCTTTTTATAAAATTATTACTGTTTCTTTGTCTATGTGATCTGTTGTTTTTGCATTCTGATATGAAATTTAATATGTGATAAATTTAGACAATTAATTAAAGATCAGGATATGTCTCAATTTATATGCAAGCTATTATTTACTTGACACAGATTTTACTTTATAACAATATTGTTCTAATGAATCTATTCCAACAACTAAGGTTGCTTCTGTTGAGATCACTTGATGCTATTAGGACTTCTCTTTGTGGTCTCATGTATCAAGAGGCACCACTCCTCTAAGATGACAGCAGAAAGTCTTGACATCAATGCAAAATGAAAATATTTTTAGAAGGTTATATATATATATATATATGCGTGTGTGTTTGTGTATACACACATACATACACACAAAATATATATACACATAAAATTGACGAAATGTTTCTATAGTCTTCCAGACTCTAGAATGCATTGTAGATTTCAATGTCCTATTTAAAGGCCCCTAGATGAGTCTGAAAAACTAAAGTCTCTAGGGCCATTACTGGTATACAAGTAGCTAATGTGCTTTTGTTTCACAAGTTACCAAGGGACTTTCCTTCAGACAAGAATCTTTCTAGCTTTACCATTTGTCAGCCTGTTTCACTCTTTAAAAAAAAATGTATAAACCAGATGGCGGAAATACAGATTACTCTGTTTGGGAAACCCTGGTTATAAATATGTACATGTTGGGAAAAGGGCAAAAATCTGAGGTGAAACAGCTGAACCACTTGACATGCTGGCCCCCAATCTTCACCATTTATAAGCCAGTAAGACACTAAGAGAGGCAGATCCTTTTTTAAAATGTCTTGGTCAGTGACAATGAAAAGGTATTTTGGATTAACCTTGGGGAGGAACTATTTGTGACCTTACAAATTATCTAGTACTATCCCTTCATATTTCAGGTAAGAAACTAAGGCCCTAGGGTTGAGCAAGAATGTATATATATATATATATGTGTGTGTGTGTGTGTGTGTGTATGTGTGTATGTATGTGTGTATATATATATATGTATATGTATGTGTCTATGTATGTATGTGTGTGTGTATATATTACTTATTTCCCTATTGGGATATAAGATCCTCTAAGGCAGCGATTGTTTCATTCTTTATAACATTGGTACCTAGCTAATGCTTAGATTTGTAACACTAGCACTATGTGCCTGGCACATAGTAGGTGATTAACAAACTATTATTTATTAATCCATTGATTGATGCTCCTAAACAAATATCAGGATAAATCTAATAATATGAAATTTAATAGGGAGAAATGTAAACCTTTAGATTAAAAAAATCAATCTCACAAGTGCAAGATGGGGAAAAGGAAAGACAGGAATTCATTTTATTAATGAATATTAGTGGACTGCAAACTCATTGATTGTTAATAATGTAATATGATACTCCAGAAAGCAAGTACAATTTTACATTGCATTATGTCATCACATGGTCCAGGTCTATGTATGTGATACTCTCATTGTACTCAGCCCTTATTGGACAACACCTATGGTCTCTTCCTGCTGCCACATTTCAGGAAGAATATTTTAAAACAGAACAATCAGCATATGGAATTTGTTAAAAATGATGATTGGTAAAAGGAATTAGAAATATTTTCCCAAGAAAGAGAAAATTTGGGGTTGGGGTGGCCAATGACATCTTTCTTTAACTGTTGTCTCATGGAAAAGAGACCTTGGCCTACTTAACACAAAAAGACAGAATTAGAAGCAACAAATAGGAGATGCCAAGAGACAAATTTAGGTGTAATACAGAGTAACAATTTGCTGCCAATAAGAGGCATACAAAAGTCTAATGAGTTTCACTCTTTGGAAATCTACAAATAAAAGCTGGAGGATTACTAACCAGGTTTGTTGTATAAAAAAGGATTCTGACTCAGTTACATGTTGGACTAAATTGTCTCTGAAATATTCTTCTAATTCTTAGATTCTATAATTCTCCATTTTAAGGGGATAAAATCTCAACAGGATGTAAACCCAGGCTCAGAAATGTCCAAGCTATACAGCTTTGGTTCTTCTTCAGTGAATCATGTCCTAGCAGCTGATATTCCCACTTGGTTCTACCAACAGCAAGAGAAGATCAGAGGTGGATGGGTGAGATGGAACTCATCCACTGAGTCATAGCCCAGGATCAAATAGAACATCCAATATAGGGAGAGTGTAGAAAAAAGAGATGTTACTGGCAGAGGCAGCTGGTCAGTCAATCAACAAGCATTGGTTCTGTGCCTGCTATGTCCCATGCATAACAGCCTAGTGAATAGAACGTTGGACCTGTAGCAGGAAGACCTCCTCTTAGACATTTACTATCTGTGTCACCTTGGGCAATTATTTCACCTCTGCCTCATTTTCTTCATTTATAAAATTGATAGAATAATAGGATTTTCCCTACAGGATTGTTATGAGGCTTATATGAGATGACATTGAGAGACAGACAGACAGTGATAGAGAGACAGTGGGAAACAGAGAGACAGACAGAGACAGAGAGTGAGAGACAGAGAAAGAGAGAGAGGAAAGAGAGAGAGTGAAAGAGAAGAGAGAGAGAGAGATTCTCACTGTCACACAGCACATAGTAGACATTATGTGAATGCTTTTTCCTTTCACTTACTTCACATTAAAATCAGAAGACCTGGTTTCCTAACCTGTGACACATGATGACTACCTGTGTTGACCTTGGGTAAATTATTGATTGCTCTGGATTACAATTGGGTGACTTATAACATTTCAGAGTAGAACGTTGTGACTCTGAGTTCCCTTCCAGCTCCAGATCTATGATCCTAAATGATTGAAACAAAACATAATGTTCTGGCTATAGGAAGCAATTAACTGTGAAGATCAGGATACCATATTATAGGGATGAAAGAATATATTTTCTCAGACTTCATCGTGGCTTTGGGTTTTAGAGCCAAATGCAAGTCTTGCTGTGTCTGAGATCTGTTTATTGTTATGAGTCTGGCTCTCTCTTTGTAACTCATTTCTTCCTGTGTTCTCTCATAGAATTGAGATATACTGGAGTACTCCCAAAGGGCAGAGTGTTTTTCCAGAGAGGGCCTCTATCTTCGGAAATCTTTCCCTCCTACTCTGACAGATGGAGGACAGTATAAGGCAAGAGTCCCAGTTCTTTAGTCAGGCTTCACCTGAGGGAAAAAAAAGGCTTTTTTTTTTAAGCATCAAAGGCTAGATTTTGGGCTTATGTCCATGCCCTCACAGAGTTCCACAAAGCCTCCAATTTTACCACTATGAATCAATGATTCCAAAAGAAGACAAGAGAGCATAAGAATCCAGAATTTTTAAAAAGGAATCACTTTATCAATGATCTCTACTGGAATTTCCTCAATAGTCACATTCTAGCAGGAAAATAGTTAAGTCAGCTACACAGCAATTTGCATACAATTTGCATTCACATAAGTAAACTGTGAGTTCTATTCACAGACAATTCTCAAGTGGAAGTTTTATTATTATTTCCCTGGAGGTGTTTTTTCTTTTCTCTGCATCTTCTCACACACTGTCATTTGCCTGGATTCCCCTCCACCAGCACTGCATGATCAAGGAAGGAGAGGCATGAAGCCAGAGCAAGCATGAGCTGGGACAGTGAGCACCATGAGAAATCACTTTCCAAGAGAAAGTTTGTAGGATATTTGTCTAAATAAACAAAAATGGGGATCATTCCCAATGCTCTATTCATTTAAAAATATGGAGGATTTTTATTCTGTAAACAATTCTGGCAAAAATTTTAATGAATTAGCTATATATAACTTAGAAGGATGCTTGTAAACCACTCGGTTTTTCTAGTTATCTAACACTTTGAAGCCAATTCTTGTTCCTAGAGCTATCAGAAAAAAGACTTTAAGATATTAGGGTATAAGCTGGTAAGGGGAAAAGTGCAAATTTATTTTTCAAAGTTTCTTAACGAGTTGTAAATTATGGAAAAAATATTGAAATAAATGAGATTTTGTTGTTGTGAGTGATGGTGTTATCACCTGTGGAATTACTTTACATTCATGACAACCTTAAAAAAATTGAAGGAAGAAGAAATAATGTTTTAAATTATATAAAAGTTCTTGAAAACAATCTAGAAAACAGTTATAACATTTATTATCTAGTGAGCTATCTATCATTCCATAGATTGCTCAGTCCTAAGATTCCTCGGCTGACTATAGATATGGTGTGATTTGGTCAATGATTTCATGAGGAAAAAATTCTTCTAATGGACAGATTTTTTATTGTTTATCTCTGGGAATTAGGATTGATATAGTCATGCTCAATTTTAGGAAATCGTTGTCTCATTTATGAGATAGCCATAAGCACTACTGAGCTTGCCATAGAAAATTTGTTAGAGCATCTTAACATCTTTTTGTTGTGAAGCTTAACCGGATTAGAAAAATCCCAATGATACGATAAAAAAATTTATTACTATATTATTTATTATTATAAATGACATCTTTTGATATAGTTATTGAGGGGGATATAAGTAAATACCTTGGTGGCCCTTCTCACAAAAGCTAAACCCCTCTACCTATTTACCTTTATTCCCTCCAAGAATTTCCTTTTTTGTAATATTCAACTTCTCCCTATTTGCTATTTCCTATCTGCAAACATGACCATGTTTCTTTATTTGGAAATAAAACACAATCATAAAAAAATCGACTTGAACCAAATGTCTTCTCAAGGCATTATCCTATATGTTGACTTTGACTTCTAGTAAAAAGGAGTCTACAGTCACTTCGTACGTTTTTTTTCTCTTCCTATTTAATGAAACTTTTGCAATCTGACTTTTCAAGTCACCATTCACCTGAAACTGGTCTCCTCAATGTTGCCAATAATCTCTCAATTGCTAAATTAGATGCTAGGTCTCAGAGAAATACAAATGAAAAGCAATGTACTCAAGTAAATCACATTTTTTTTATATGTTAGAGAAACAAATGATGATGATGCCAAGAAGAATGTGATACCCACAAAGGAGAGATAGAGGCAAAGAACTATGATAGATCTGTGATCTAATCAAGGAGGGTACTCCCTCCATCAATGTAGATTGCAAATCATCAGTCCTGTTTATTTTTGTGTGCACCACCTATATTTTCTCCTGTCAGTCTTATATATGAGGTCCATCTAATAAACAGGAAGCCTTCCTCTACTTTTCTTCACACAGTATATTCATCAATAATTTTTTGCTTTCAACCTTTCATCACATGACTTGCCTACCTTTTTCTATTGTTGTTTTCTTCTTCTTCTTCTTCTTTTTCTTCTTCATTATCGTCATCATCATCATTATCTTCTTCTTCTTCTTCTTCTTCTTCTGTCTTTATGATATCTCTTATGCCATTTCTTTTGCACAGCTTTTGGTTTGTAAGGTGTGGCAGCCTATTTATATATACCGTGCACCTTTCAGACAATATTTTGGGAACACAGAGAACACTTTCAGTTTGTGGCATCAGGGAAGGTTTCATGGAGGAAGTAGTAGAGTTGGACACTGAAGGAAGAAAAGGATATTAACAGTAGAGTGGGTGCTTTGATGGCATGGGAGCTGGCCTATGCAATTATAAGAATGGAAATATATGAGACCCAGGAACAGATATTAATTTAGTTTGGAAGGATCATATGTGAATGTGAGTATAGTGAAATAAGAATGGACAAGTATGGCAGGTCCAGACTATGGAGGGCTTTAAATGCTAAGTAGATAGTTATCTTTAGGCAATAGCAAGTCACTGAAAGATTTTGGTAAAGAAATAACATAATGATAACAATTGTTTATGTTTTTATGGTGCCTTAAAACTAAGGATTCATTTCCTCCCAATGCTGTGAAGTATATTGCATCTGTACTATAAGCCTTGTTTTCTCAAACTCAGTTTCAAATGGAACTGTGATTTCATAGATATGCATATTTCTTCCAATGATTCGTGCTATAACCAATATGTGACTGTCTGTTCTTTGCAACTATTGCTCATGTCCTTCCATAAGTTCATTACAAGGGATCCACCTAACAAACAAGAAACTCATTCACTTCCTCTTGATACTTTGAGGGTCCCAGTGGCATAGGATGATTAGTTACATAAACATCAAAGCAAGAATTTGAACCCAGGTGTCCTAATGTCAGGTCTAGTACTCATTGTTTCCACTCTGTCACCCTACCATTTGTGAACCAATCTGTGTCTTGTATGATCATATGTATACACTAATGAAATTATCTTGGAAGCCATGCATTTAGAAAGAAGAGAAACTGAAGGCAAGGAGACCAGTATTGAAAAAATTATATCTTTTCAATAATCTTAGTAAAAAGGGGTGAATGTCTGAATTGAGTGGTGGTAGTGTGAATGAAGGGTGACAGAAGAACACAGGAGGTATTTCTGAGGTAGAAATTCATAAGCATGCAACTAACTGGATGTTGGGGGTGAGGCAGAAAAAAAATGAGCTAAAGACGACTGAGATTTCAAACCTGGGTGATCAGGGTGCTGGTGGTGAGATCAATAGAAATAACAACAAAAACAACCAAAAAAGTATATTGAAATATAGTTTTTTAATAATAGCCTCATGAGGAAAATATTCTAATTATTATTATTCCAATGTTATAGTTGGAGAAATTGAGGTTTTAAAAGATTAAATTACTTGTTCAATCTTAAGTAAGTAGTATGGAAGTCAGGATTAAAACCTAGGTCTTTCCTGACTCCAGAGTTATAACTCTTTCCATTAATCCAATCTTCCACTGGGAAGGAGGGAAATTTTAGAGGAAGAAGATGGGTTCCATTTTGGACATGATAAGTGTGTCACGTCAGCAAGGCATTCAGGTAGTAACATTCAACAAGCAATTGAAAATAGAAGACTAGAGTTAAAGAGAAAGATCAGGGCTGAATGTACAGGTATCAGCTGTACAGATGTGATCATTCATTGAAGCTCCAAGAATAGCTGAGATTGCCACAGGTGAGAGAGTAACAATAAAAGACAAGGTCGAAGGCAGTATTGTGGAATACACCTACACCTAAAAGGAAGATAGAAGGAGCAACAAGATCAGAAGGAGCCCTAGAAGTAAGTTTTGTCATGTATCCCAAGGGATGAATCTATTGAAAAGAGGGAGTGATCAATTATATCAAAAGCCATGAAAATGTCAAGAGCAAAGATTCAAGCTTGGCCAAGGAAAGGTTGTTGTATAAACAAGAGGTACTATGGGCCAGGGAAAAGAGTGAGGAACTTCATGTTCCTTCCACACCCTGAATTTCAGTTCTTTCTGTGTTATTTATTACCTGGTGACCTTGGCAAAGTCACTTCAACTTTTTGGGCCACGATTTTGTTATCTGAAAGAATGATGTAACAGATAATTCTGGATCCCTTCCAGGTCTAAATCCGCAGGATTCAGGTGTATGGGTGTCATTCCCATTTTACAGATGTGATAGACTTCAGAGAATCAAGCCATAGAAAGTGGGGCTGTCTTTTGGAAGGTTGCTTGCCTTTTTTTTCCCATGTAAAACATTTCACAGCTTGTCTTGTTACAGCATTTGTAAAAACACTGTCTGAAAGCAGTGGTGCATAAATGAATTATTTAAGTTTTGCAGCAAATCGCCCTGATCTTGTCTGCAGCGCCTTAATGCACTCTAAGTGAGCCCAGGGAGGCAAATGATAGCAGGGAAGGGGCGGAATGTAAACCAAGTTTTATTAGCCACAAAAAGCCACACTATAACATTTATTAAGTATCAGAGACAGTGTGTTTAAATAAGTTTGATTCCCTGAATAATCGCCAACATTCGAGCTATCTTCCCTCATCTGAGCGCTTCCTTGTCAAAAACATTTATTTTCTTGTCACTTCTGCTAATATAATGGGCTCTTGGGGTTTTGTGAGGGTTTCTCAGCAAATTGTGATTTCCAACAAATTACTGTGTGTCACCCACTGACTACAGCCTTAATAGCTTTGAGGGGGGAGAAAGACAAGGAAAACCCTGCATACCACCAAGGGAAAGTACATCATCATTACTAGTTCTTTCTTACCTATAGCCCATTTAGGGACTTCAGCTGCCCTAGGTAAATGGACAAATAACCCCTCCCCCTAGATCACAGTCATTCATCTCTGCAGTAAACAGTCAATCAACAGGCCATTACCCTCTAATGTTGGTCTGGCCTAAAGCTAGTGCTCCTTTGTTGATGGGGTCAAGCCACCCCCTAAAACTGAAGAGCTCTTGCTACATTTACCAGGGCTTCCATTGTTTTAAGCAATGTAAAATGAAAAGGACAAGTTCTTGGGAGCTTTCTAGGCCCATGACAAATCCTATTCATGTACCAGCAGGTCAATTCAGGACCTATGTTATTGCTAAATAAGATACTCCCTGTATTTATAACACAAATCATCTTTTATCTTTGACCAAGGACCTGATTTTAAATCCAGATAGATAATAACACTAAAAATAATAATGAAATATGCCAGAGTACTCAATAGACAGATTCTGACTGATATTTAATGGTACCAATAGGACACATTGACTATTTGCAAAATATGGTCAGCATTTTTTGTACTTGCTCTCCACTCTGAGGACTCTATGAATGGAGTTGGATGATAACTTTGTACTAGAACCATAACCACATGAATATCCAGCCTACCTAACTTCTTGAAAAATCGTCTCATCAGAGGGCTCTTGTCCATTGGCTTCATTCATTTAGACACCCCAAATTCCATGCATACCTTGTTGGTAATTAATTCACAGTGCAGGACTTAGAATTCATTTGATTTTGTTGCACACATATCCCACTGAACTTGGTGACCAGATTACTTTCCCTATTTTGGGTTGTTGTTCAGAATGCTAACAGAAGAAAAGTAATTTAATAATGAATCTTTTTAATATTTGCCTCTTCTGGGGCTTCCTGATGAATTATATAAGAAACATGGTTTTCTAAGGATATCGAATGCTGATGTGGGGACCTGGAGTTCTGGGTTCAAGATTTTGCTCCAAAGCTGATTTTCTATGTGATTTTATGTTTTTAAAATAAGTATCATTCAGAAGGAAATGGAGAGATACATGGCATGTATGAGCAAGCTTCTACACATTATAAGCAATGTATTACAAAAGAGAAATGGAATAAAAGATGTCATGGAAGAAATGGTTGAGTGAAAAAGAAGACAGGCTGGTCATATAAAAGGAACAAGGAATAAGTGTAACACCATGCACTAGCAGATTCCCGAAAGAATGCTACTGTGAACAGCTTTTAAGGTTTGGATTACACAGTACAGTGAACACTCCATTTATCAAGGCAAACATGCACAACAAATCACAACATAATATTCATAACATTACATCTTATCACAGAAAATCATAATATAGTGTTCATAACAGCTTAACATTAGAATGGCTGCATAGTTTTCACTACAGTGGCCACAATATTTAGAATAAAGAAAAAAAGAACAATCATCTGGTTTCTCTAAGGGGGGAAGCCCTCCTTACTTAATCATTCAATCAATTCACAATACAATAATTTATCTTCCACTCATGGGGCAATCAAAGGGTAACTTAATCAGTCACTTATCCAGATTCACAATTACAAAGTATCATTAATCGCTAAATACAATCATTAGAAAATTCCATAAACACTCCACCCCTTGGTCTCTAGTAAATTTCAATTTCATCACACGTTCAATGTCCAAAGAGAGGACTTTTCTTCATCTTGACTTAGAGAGGTCTCTCAGATTCCCTGAATCCCCTTCCATGGTCCCAGCTCCTACCTGAATCCACCAAATAGTCACCTGGATTCAGAGGCAGACAGCTCCCAGGTTTTTGTCCAGTCCTCCAGGAAGTCCTGGTACACACTGAAGTTCACAAGGTCCAGCACATCTCAAAACCTTCACAACTTCTGTTGTTGGGAACTCAAGGATCAGCCAAGCCACAAAGAAACAAAGGCTTATCCTGGTCATGCTTCTTCAGTCCTCTAGCAGTTTGGCTGGCCCTAGGACCCAAAAGGAATCTCAGCCTTCCAGGAAGCAGTAGCAACTTCAGCCTTGACCAGATTCTGGTCTCAAGAAAATGCCAACTCAGTTCTCAGTCAGCTTCCAGATGCTGGGAGAGAAACACTCTCTCCCCCTCCCTACCTCCCTCTCTCTCTGTCTCTCTGTCTCTCTGTCTCTCTCTCTCTGTTTCTGTCTGTCTCTATGTCTCTGTGTCTGTCTGTCTGTCTCTGTTTCTGTTTCTCTGTCTCTCTGTCTCTCTGTCTGTCTCTCTGTCTCTCTGTCTCTCTCTGTCTCTCTCTCCCTCTCTCTCCTGTCTTCAGTCTCTATGATTCTTCCTCCACCAGGAGCCAACCAGGAAGAACATTTTTGATTCTGATTCTCTGTCCCTGGAACTGTTTCTTTCACACAGGAGACAGAGTTCACACCTTCTGCCTCTTTCACAGAAGTACTTGGCACTTAGTTACTAAGGACCAAGTACCTGCTAAATTAATTACTGTTACAATAATCAATGGACAATTTCATGTACTGTGATGTCAAAAGAAAGCCAGGAAAGCTTCTCATATATAGGCAGGGCCACCTGTGACAAACTTATGGGACCACATGGATAAGAGACACACAGGATGGGCAGGCATAGGTAGGTAATGACCTGCTTTGTTGCACAGAGTACCCACATTGATGCTATAATAGAACAATTTAGTTGTTAAGTATAGTATTTCAAGTTTCCTAATAGGATAAGGTGACTAATGATACCATCAAGCTGCTAACCTTGTAGAGCCAGCATGGAGATTCTCCATAACACCACATCTCCACAATAAAGGATAGCTAGATAAAAACCTGAGGAAATATGGTCCTCACGTGAAATATGGTCATTATTATATTTATTTACTCCATCCATAATTATTTCAGTGCTTCAAGGATCTGAAATTTTATCACTGTGGTTAACCCCACTATCAATGCAGAGTGAAACTCTGTGATATCTTAATTGACAATTTTCAAAAGTTCTTGTCACTGAAAAATTCACTGACAAGTGAATATGGCAAACATGGTAAGAACCTTCCAGATTTAGCTAGCAGGTCAACAGCAGAAATCCAGGCCCACATTCAACTTGTCAGGACCTTCAGAACTTGCATTTCACTGCCATAACCTTGACACCCAGGATCACCTCTACAAGATCACCTCTATAAGAACAAACGTTGTTGGTGGAGAGTCCTGCTATAATCATTATAAAGGTCCAGATATTTGGAAACTAATATTTAGGAGTGAAATTTTCAGTTTTCCTACTGATATTTGATATTATATAAGCACAACAAATTTCTATCAATTGTTAGTGCTGATCAGTTGTGCGTAAAAGAAGCTGCCAATATGGTTGGAGTTTGGACTGACTCCTGGGATGGTTTGAGCTGTTGAGAGTGGGTCCATCTTCAACTCCACCCGTTCATTTATCCCTACCTAGATTTTTGCAGACCTAGTGGTTTAAATATAAAAGGATTGATCTGAGCAAAAAGGGAGGCAGGAGTTTGAGCTTTCTGCTGAGGAATTCACCCAAGTCCCTGACTTAAGAAATGGAGTTGTGTTTTATATCAATTCATTCTAGTACTATGTATCTTAAACACACTTTTATGGTTCATCCATGTGCCTACTACATTTTAAAGAAAAACAAAACAAACAAAATACTCGAACTTGTTGAACTAGACCAAATAGTGACTTAGCCTACAACTAGTAAAAGAAAAATGTTTTTCTTTTATGATAAATGTAAAGCAACTTTTGAGTAGGGATTTATGTATGTATGAATTCACTCTCTCAAGGCACTAAAGTATTGTTTGAAAAGAGAGGTTCAGAAAAAAAAGTTATCCTTCTGGAAGGAATCGATCAGATGACTTAAGTTTCCTTCCTTCGTTCCTTCCTTCGTTCCTTCCTTCGTTCCTTCCTTCGTTCCTTCCTTCCTCCCTTCACCCCTCTCTCTTTCTTTGTTTCTCTTTTTTTTGAGAATGTTTCCTTTTTGCCTTTGGATTAGACCTGTGGTTTCCCACAGGGCCAAAATGAAGCACAGTAACAGATATATAGATATATATATATATATCTACAATTATGGATTCTTCCTGACAATAAGGCTTTGTTGACCAGTGAGCCTGTCTCTTCTGGATATAACCACCATTAAATGATGTGGAATCATTATGACTTCTATACCCTGATTTTTGAACATCTTTTAAAAATTTCATTCAAGCTAACTTCAAATTCTATTCTATTGTTTTGTTGACACTGATTGTGTTTCATCAATTTAAGGGAAAGAATAGTTAGAGGCTTATTTTCTGATACAGACTCCCTTTTATCTGGGTGGCATTTTTTATAGGATGCATAATTTAGAGTAAGGAGACTTGAGCTCAAATCCTGACTCAAACATTCACCAGGTGCATGTCCATAAATAAGTCACAGTCTTTCAGAGTTTGTCTTTCTTCAGTTTAAAAATATTGCTAAACATATTACCTCTTCCAATTGTGGTGAAGAAAACACTTTGTAACCTTAAGATCCTATGCTAATGTGATTAGTTATTAAAGGGTGAGAGTGGGTTTTCCAATTATTTAAATATTCTGATTAGCTGTATTATATGTGCCACAGGAAAATGATCATTTTTCTAAGTACTGGACTATAATGAAGTATAATTTACACCAGGACCAGGGTTCTTAAACATTGTATGTCATAAGTGCCTTGGGCTGTCCAATGAAGATTATGGACCCTTTCTCAGAGTCACATTTTAAATCCATAAAGTACAGAGTAAAATATCACCAAAAAAACAAATGATATTAAAATTCAATGAACAATATAGAAAAGTTCATGATCTGACCACCTCGCACTAAGATGATGTTACCAAAGCAGAAAGTACTTCAAGATGTCTGAGTGCCAAACTTTGCAAAGGAATAAGATAATCAACTTTGAGAAGAGTTTCATGGCATTGACATTTTCATATACTACATACAACATCACTTTTTTCATATGATGAAGTTGAAGAATTCACTATGATATATGAAAGTATCTCTAAAGGGAATAAAGTAGGGAGTTTCACAAATATTTCCAGTAGAATGGCCAGTCTTACTTCTAATAATGTTGATACAGATTTGAAGTGGGCAGAGAAAAATATCCCTTCCTCATTCCTAGATGTGACTGTACTCCTGTTGGTAGACGCAGATGAAGAAATAACAATGGTTGAAAGCAAAATATTAGAATATTATGCTCAGAAAAGATATTAGAACAAACATAATCTCAAACGACTTTCCACTAAACAAGATTAAATATATATGTGTATATATATATATGTATACATATATATTCATCACACATGCATCTAGATGCCTATATACATATTATTTAAATATGTCCTATCTGTCTAGATACATATTCATATGCATGCATATGTGCACATGTCAACAGATAAGATAGGATACATTTGGGGAAATCTCATATTGAAGACACTAAAATCAGGAAGGACTGGGAAAGACTTCCTGCAGAAGACAGGACTTTAGGTGAGGCACGAAGGAAGCCAGGGTAGCTAGGAGACAGAAATGAGTAGGTAAAGCATTGTAGGCATGACAGAAAGCCAATGAAAAGGCTCAGAATTGAGAGGAGTATCTTGTGGAAAGAGTATCAAAAAGATCAATGTCATTAGATCTCAGAGTATGTGGAGGGGAGGAAGGCAAGAGAAGACTGGAAAAGTATGAAGGAACCATGGTTTAGAGATCTTTAAAAAGTCAGAAGATTTTATTTCATCGTGAAAGTAATAGGCCAGTGGAGTAATTGAAGGGAACCAGGGTGACATGGTCAGACCTCTGAGTCAGAAAGATCAGTTTGACAGCTGGTTATCAAATGGATTAGAGGGCAGAGAAACTTGGGGCAGGGGAATGAACCAGAAGACTATTGCAATAGTTCAGTCACGAAGACTGCACCAAGGTGGTGGGAATATCAGAGGAGAGAAGAAGGCGCCATGTGGAGATGAACGAAGGAGGATCTGGGGGTTGATCCAGCCCAGGTTTGTCCTCTTTCCCCTTCCTCAGTGACCTTACAGGTGATGCATGTCCTGCTCTGAGGAGCAAAGATCACTTTCTACCAGTAGGAAACTGACAAGACTGTAGAACAGACAGAGGAAAGTACATTTCCCTAACTTGCCTATTAAAGAGGGGCTTACTCAAATCTCTTATATTCATTTAGCTGGTGGATGACTTCCTTTCCCTTTATGAGAGAGGGCTGAGCTTGGAGAGAAACTGTTTCTTACACTGCAGCTCTGGCTGCTTTTTATCCACGGGGACTGCCCTCCCACTCCATTGCACACTGTCCTTTCTTTGCAACTGTTTCCCTTTCCTTCTTTTATATATTAGAGAAAATCTGGCGGCCACGGATCCTTCTTTGTGTGATTAATGTTGCCATCGTTGATTTTAGTGAAGTTGAAGCCTTGGCAAGGAGTAGCAGAGAATGACCCCATTCAGAAGTCATAAATTCAATGGAGGCATATTGAAATTATACACCATACCTTCTAAAAAACAAAACAAAACAATGTGAGTTCTATAAATCAGACAGTCTAGAAACAAAGAGAAATTAATAACATAAACGTAAATTGACCCTTCATACTTATATGGTCCTCGAGTCAAAAAAGTCAAGAAAAGGGAAATCTGTATAACCCATGCTTACACATAGGCCTTTTCCCATTGAACTTGCCATTAGGGCATTTACCCCTCTGGTAGCAAGCTACACCAAAGCGTGGAGTTGAAGGGAGCCAGGGTGACATGCCTCACTTACTTCCCCTGATATTCTTTATAAGTATTTAAAAGTATTATAATTTATAAGTATTAAATCCACCATTTGGGAACATCTTTCTATGTATTTGTTACACGTAAGCAACAACTCTGGGTACTTCATACCTAATAAGCATATTATTGTTTTGATAGGTAAAAGTGAAAAGTGTTAAGAAAATTCCTACTTGGCTCAGGAAAGCATCAAATTCAGGAGAGATAAATGTGCAACATATATAGAAATATCCCTTTGTATCCCTTGTCAACACACTGCCCATCAAGACTAAAAAAGGTCCTCACTTTAATTGCACTAGAAGCAGCTACCTCTTGGTGACAAGACCCAAGTTAAAGTGAGAAGCCTAAGGAATCTAGATCCCATGGGAGGAAAAAAGATCTCCTGGATCCTTAGATGACCTATTTTAAACTGTAGATCAATCATTCCAGAATTTGACTCTATTCAGCATAATTAAATTTCATTCATGATTGAGGTTTTTTTAATTGAGATTTTGCTTGTTTTTCTTCTTTAATGTAATACAGCATGGGAGTTTCACAGGACAAATATAAGTATCCTAGCACTTCAGAGTTACTGCAAGTTTGGAGTTAATAAATTGAAATGACCATTTCAGAAAAGGAGGCTTAAAGCATTATACCTTTAAATGTAGCTGGTCCCAGGCTATAGTTATGATGATCCATATTTACACATATAGGTTTAATATATGAGTCAAATAAAACAAAGCACAGGACTAATTTTCTTACCTACTTTGCTTTTTATTACAATGTTGGAAGGAATGAAATGCAGGCTATTGAAAGGTAAGGCTCTTCAGGATGGATGTAATCAGATTATATAGATCTTGAGGTCAGGCTGAAAGATGTGCTCCTAACTCTCAGGACTATGTATTGCCTGAGTATTAGGCATTAACAAGCCAGACAATCCAATTATATTAAAAATTTAGGCCCTGTATAATTGGCCTTTTTTCCTTAAATAACCTACATATGTTGAATATGTATAATTTCATATATGATATTTCTGCACTCACAAGATACTTAAAATAATTAGAGTAGAATGACATGACGTTTGGTATGTTTCAAGTTTAGATCATAGTGAGTAACCCTTGAGGTCCTCCTAAATTTTGCTAATTGTAGCATGGAGACAAATGATCTAAGGTTCTGGAAGGCTATAGCAGTGAAGCATATATAGAGGCAGGTCTTACCAAATTGGAAAGCCTTTGCTGGACCTTATCTTCTGAGAACCTGAATAACTAAAGTCAGAGAGTCATTACTAGAATGGATGAACTTTAAGCCTCAGTGACTCTAAAAAACTTTCACTGAAGAAAAGGCCTCAATCTGCCTTTGTGGAAGGAATACCTACACACATGTGTCACAAGTCTTGGAAATATTGAAGAAATTCTATTTGATCCTCACAACAACTCTATAAGGTAGGCATTGTTATTATTATCTGCATATTACAGTTGAGGAAACTGAGGCAAACAGAGGTTGAGTGACTTGCCCAGGGACACACAGCTAGTAATGCCAAATTCAAATTCAGGCATTCCTGACTCCAGGCACCATTTTCTGTCCATTTTTCAAGCTGTCTCTGGAATAATGGTATATTACTTTGTCCTAAAAGACAATGAACAAAGACAATACAGAGAAGCATAGGAAGAAAAACCTATGAATGGATGCAAAGGAAAATAAGCAGAAATAAGACTATTACACCCAGAATGTAAATAGAAAGAACAACTAAAACAACTGTAACAAACTAAACATTGGATAAACAAGAGAAACAAACTTGGCCATAAGTGAAAAGTGGAAAAGTGCCTTTTTCCCATCTTTATAGGAGTAGAGAGAAGACTATAAGTAGAACTTTACACAAAGGTCAGATTGGTGACTTATTGATTTGATCTGTTCCTTTGCTTTTCCTCTCCTTTCCTTTTTATTCATTGTTACTGAGGTAACGAGGAAACAACTGGGGGAGGGGATGTGAAATAAATGTAAAGTTAAAATGAAAAATATCAATACATTTTTAAAAGAAATAGAATTGTATATTGTAATAGATTGTAGGAAAATGGATTTACCAAGAATGAGAAAGGGTGGAATGCCCTGAAAGCATAGATAGCAGGAAGAAGTGTGTAGTAAACTTTATAGAGTGCATAGCTTGTATTATGTCATGTCAAAATACAGAATAGTTCTTTCAGAAGAGGAGGTAAAGGGGCTCAAAAAATACATTCTACTCTCAAAGTTATTATGGGGAAAGATGTTTTCAAAAGACAAAACTGGGAGCATTTCAATACGATATGAAAATTAAAAGGTTCTTTGAAGAGACTTAGGGGAATCTTTTCCTGTATCAGAAGTCATGAGAGATGGAAGATAGACATTTGAAGCAAATTCTAAGACAGGGGTGGAGAACCTTGGACTTTGAGGCCATATATGGCCCTCTAAGTCCTCAGGTATAGTCTTTTGATTGAATCCAAACTTCACAGAACAAATCCCCTGAATAAAAGAATTTGTTCTGTAAAACTTGGACTCAGTCAAAACGTGGTGGTCAAGGACCTAGAGGCTATATGTGGCCTGGAAGTCACAGGTTTCTCACTCCTGGCATAGGATATGAGGCTCTACTTAGAGAGAAAGGAGATAAACTCTCTGAGGAGAAAGCACTTACTTCCTCCCCCTTAACTCCCCCCACACTCTGACTTAAGAAGTGGGTCCACAAATCCTTTATAGTGAAAATTGATTCAGTAATGGTCAAAGAAAGAATTTAGTACCATGGGATGATCATTTCTTGATAAGAGGTACAAAAACAGTTATGTGTTAACCTGGGGTGTGTGTGTGTGTGTGTGTGTGTGTGTGTGTTTGTGTGTGTGTGTGTGTGAGAGAGAGAGAGAGAGAAACAGAGACAGAGATAAAGAGATAGAATTTTTGAGATTTACTGTCTTCCTGGCATGTACCAGAATGTGATAGAGAACCTCTAAATATTTTTTCAAACATTATGACTATTTCTCATTTCTAATATTTCATATGAACAAAAAAAGGATTCTTCCAGGAAAAATCTAGAAAGCATTGCAAATGTTTATGATGTTCATCAAGAAACTTAAGATCTTGGAATCACAGATGCCATTTTCATCTCACCCTTAATCAAAGCAAAAGACTTTGGAAAAGAAAAATAGATATAGAAAGTAAATAACTCATTAAGAAAATGATAGTCTTGAGAATAGGATATGGGGCTTTGAGATCATGTCACAGGAAGATGAACTGAAGCAACTTGGAATATCTTTGATGGATAAGAGATGTCATGGGGTGGGGTGGTAAGAGGGTGGTGCTGATGGTTAAGTACAATTACTTGAAAGACTGCCATGTTGAAGAGGGATTACCCCTTTCTGTCTAGTCCTAGAGATTAGAATAAAGAAAAACAGGTGAAAACTGCAGAAAGATTTATTGTTGATGGAAGGTAACACTGCCTAATGATTCATGTTACCCAAATGTAGAATGGGTTGCTCAGGAGATAGTAGTGTCCTTATCACTGGAGTTCTTTGGGTAAAGGTTATGGGACTCCTTGTGGTGCATTTTGCATAATCTTCTTATTTCACAGTTGGACTAGATGGGTTGATATCCCTTCAAAATCCTCAGATTCTGAAATCCTTGGGAATTCTATCCCTTTTGATTTTTTTTCAGAGCTAGTGAAGATAAGCTGTATATCAATAAGCAGTTCTTCAATATTCTAGAAAAGGACACATTTACATAGAATGTTTCATTTGCATTCTTACTGCTAAGTCTTATATCATTTCTTGACTGAAGCATAAGAAAGATTGCTCTATGACAATTTTTGTTACAGCTTCCTGGTTTGAAAATATAGCTGATTGTGACCAAAATGTTATGCATCCAATTAGATGCCTGGAGCAAAATTGTGGGATGCCCTTATTCAGTCCTGGATAGTTGAATAGTTCTGTAACTCCTACCCACAGACAAAAGTGTGCTAAAATTGTAGAAAATCAAAAGAAGGCATCATATTCAGTTGAAAACTTCTTACTTTTATTTTGAATCAGGATTAACAGCTTCAGTCACAAATGAACCTTAAGGTATGTTTTGATAGCCTTTAGTCAAATTCAAAATTTATCAAGATCCATCTGTATTAAATAGTAGAGTGTAAACTCTTCAAGGGAAGTGACCATAAGTTCTTTGAAGGTTGGGGTTCATCTTGTGTTTTTGTCATTATCTTCCTAATATCTAGTAAAATACCTTTTACTTAAGTGACACTAAAAGCTTGCTGACTTGAAATCAGTGCCTCAACAGTTATACTTTGCCAGGCAAGGGAAATAGGCCTAAGAGCAAAGTTGAGAAACTCCAATTCATTGACTGGTTGACCAATGAGCACATTTTGAAAAGCATATGCCCTCCTAATGTGGAAAGCATCATATTTTCCAGAAGGTTTATAGGCAATTCTCTTTGCTTGAAACATGCAGAAAGTTATCAGGGCAGAGATTATTTCAAAGGGCATTTGGCACCCTCCTACCCTCTCTTTTGGATAGGATTTTGGTAACATTTTGCTGGACAACTTTAGATGCAAAGATACTAATAAGGCAGTCAATTCACTGTTTCATGCACATTATTTTCCAAATGTTTCTAAAAAGAAAGACCTCTATTATCTTTACTATTGATCTATGAGATTTATGTGGTTTTGAGATGCATGCTTATGGGATTTTGTTTTAGGAGCAGGTCTTAGACTGATAAGTAAAAAGCTAAAAATGACTGATTAGTATTCAAATTTCTATATTTCTAAATATAATCAGTTGCTTAAAAATTGGAATAAGGGAAATTTATTTATTATTTTTATTTGGAGAGTCTTTTCATCCCCATTTAAAAGTAGTATGACATTATATAGTGGAGGGAATTATGGAGTTAAAGTAATTCCAGCTCATGTATTCAATGTCTATGTGGCTGTGAGCAAGTCAGCTCAAGTCTCCAGACCTCAGTTTCCTCAGCTGGATGGAACACTGACTCCAAATATTGTCTGGCCTGAGCAAAGTTATTAGGACTATGATTTTTCTTATTTCCAGATGCTGTGTTTGCCTCTCTAGATAGAGCCTAAGTAGTCATTCCTTTTTTAGGCTATTATAGCAAAAAACACGTTGAAATGAAGTTCAAAGTCCAATAAAATTCCAGATCTTTTTCAGATTAAGTGGTTCTATCCATGTTACTATCCATGTTACATTAAATGGTTCTATCCATCTTGTACTTGTGAAGTTGATGTTTTGAATTCAAGTGTTAGAATCCTTATTAAATGTCATTTTATTAGACTAGGTCCAATGTTCTAGTTCATCATGATCTTTCTGAATCCCAACTGTTACTCAATATATTTGCTAATTCTCCCAGTTTAGTGCCATCTGCATATTTGATAGTAATGCCATCTGTACCTTTATACATGCCACTGATTAAAATGTAGAACAACATAGAGCAATTATTGGTCCCCTAGGTAACCCACTGAAAACATGTTCCAAATTGATATCTAACTACTGATGATATACCATCACTAGATAATAGAAAAAAAATATGTCAAATCCAACTTGAAGTTTCAGGTAGGCCTGTGGCTAGGTTTTAAGAGAAAATGAGATTGGTGTCCCTAATCTCTGCATCTAGTATCAAGTAAAATATCTCTTAT
This sequence comes from Pseudocheirus occidentalis, assembly GCA_028646575.1. Classification (NCBI taxonomy): domain Eukaryota; kingdom Metazoa; phylum Chordata; class Mammalia; order Diprotodontia; family Pseudocheiridae; genus Pseudocheirus; species Pseudocheirus occidentalis. The sequence continues at coordinate 229,876,748 of CM053595.1, forward strand.
CAAACCTTATAATGGCAATAGCATATTTTTTACATAACAAAAGATTAAGATTAATAAAGATTTATTTGGGGGGCAGCTAGGTGGTGCAGTGAATAGAGCACCGGCCCTGGAGTCAGGAGGACCCAAGTTCAAATCTGGCCTCAGACACTTAACACAAAAACTAGCCATGGCTTGGGCAAGTCACTTAACCCCAACTGCCCTCCAAAAAGCAAAAAGGAAAAAAAATAAAAAAAATAAAGATTTATTTGTCTTCAGGATGGTTCTAGGTAACAATTAGTAGATGTTCTACTTCTTTTTTCTTACTGCTTCACACCTGTGAGATTCCTTCAAAGCCCCTGTCTATAGGTTCCATTCAGTTGGCATGCATGAAGTTTTATACTTCATGGGAAAACTGAAGGCTAATTAGGGTAGCAAATTTAGAGTACTCAGCACACTCAACTGGTAGGTATACCTTCTGGTCCAACTGTCATGAACAATGTTTTATAGAGTGCTGAAAGGTCACTTTAGCCTTTGTTCAACTGTAGACATCCTCTCTTTCTGATAGATTCTCCATTGTCCAAAAGAGCATTTTTCTCCCAAGGGCAATGCCCTACACATGTAATAAACTGCCTTCCAACCCACCCACCCCCAAGTATCTTGCTCAGTATGTCTCAAACTTTATATTCACATTAAAGAAAACTTGGTCAGAATTGCTTTCAATATTATTTGATTTCCCTCTCCATTTTCATTGGGAGCACAGGGAGTTTTTAAATGCCTTGGGTAGCTTATTGATTTTTTTTTCCTGGTGCTGTGAAATTGACTAAGTTCATTCATAAGATTTTCTCTAAAAAAAGCTGAAACTAAATGCTGCCTAAATGCTTCTAAATGCTGCCTCAAGAAAACACTATTTTCAAAATGAAACATTTAAAAATGCATTATATGAAAATGGGCTTTTAACAAAAATAAAACACTGTGCTATGAGTTTCTTTCTAATTAATAATTCTGTTCAGAGATGAGAAATTCAGATCTGGGCTACAATCCATATGTCTATAAAGCTAAAACATATAGCAGATGAACAAAGGGAGTTCAATATATAAATAAATTGCCATTTGGATAACATACTGCCAATTATCGATCAAAACTTCACTTTACAATATAAACTCCATGTATTGTACACATTACCATTTACCTCTGTATTGGTTTTTGTATTGGAAATTATTCATAACTTGAAAAAGATTTCTTTAATGTTTTGAGCAACTATAACAGTCCATTTTGTCATGTTCCTCCTCAAGGCAGTGTTTACTAATTATGCAGAACCTGAATGGGTGGGATGAAGAATGATAGTTTTTAGCAGGGTCCCAGAACACAAGGTCCGATTTGGGAAAAGAACAAATTTAAACTAAAAAAGTTGTTAGGTACATGATTATAAGCAGATGACTGAAATCCACAGGAGTATGGTGAATATCTCTAGAATATCACTAGAGCAGGGATTTGGGACCAGGGAATTTATCTCTTATTTGGAAGCCAAAATTCAGTAATGCTATGGAGTTGATTGTTTTAGTAAACAATTCCAGAAAGCTTAACAGATTTTTTTTCCATCAGCTACTTACCTTTGGTAGTCACAGACCAGTGGGATCCATACAATCTACTCCTGAATTAGGCTGACCATATCATACTAAATAATTGTATACCATCTTTTCCCATAACATCTTCCTGAATGGCTCTTCAGAGACCAAGAGGGACAACTAATATAACTTCTACCAATTTGAAAGCACGTACATTAGGTGCCAGTGCCAGAGTTTTCTCCTTAGTCCTACCAGTCTACTAGGTATTGTAGGTGTTCCCTAATACGCCTGTAAGTTGGTGATACTCTGAACAATTCATTCTTCCTGAATAGCTACCATTAGCAGTGATAGGCAAAGACTTTTACAGAATACCTCAGCATTAGAAGATACTATTATGGCAAAAAATGGTGGAACACAAAAATGGATGTGGAGAGAGGAAGATAATAGTAGTCAATAGGCCAATGGTGTAACACAATTTTGTCTACTTTTTTGGAAGGTCTGCTAGTGTGGATGTTGTAGGATGATAACAAGACCAGATATCCAATGGGCAAGATGGGTTTCCAAAGGGTGCAACAATTGTCAATTTTCTGGTTGTATACCATTTAAATACATTGACCTATGCTACTAATCAACCTCAATACTTTTCAGTTCTCCCAAGCAGTCAGAGACTATAGATGGGAACTTTTAATGTGTGGGATAAGTGCAGAGAACAATGTGGGTAGGAAAGAGAATTTCTATAGAAGACTGTAAAAAAAAATTTTTAAAGCTTTTTCATTGAAAAAATCTACAAGAACTAAGATTAAAAGGGAAACAACTAGGAAACATCTTTGTAATAAGTTTCTCTGATAAAGATCTCATTTCAAAGATATATAAGGATCTGATCCAAATTCATGAGAAAAAGTGATTCTCCATTTGATAAATGATCTAAGGATCTGCACAAGCAAGCAAAGAAACCCATATCATCACAAGACATAGGAAAAATGCTCCAAATTACTAATTAGAGAAAACCAAGTTAAAATAATTCTGAGATTCTACCTCATACCCATATAGAGAATCAGGTAGCAGAGATGAAAATGATGAATGTTGGAGGGTCTTTGGGAAAATTAGTACATTGATGAGCAATGTTGGTGAATCTGTTAATGGGTACCACCATTATGGAAAGCAATTTGGAATTAATTACAAGTTACTAAAGAGTGTATGTCCTTTAACCTAGCTATACCCCTAATAGGCTTATGACCAAAAGAGACCAAAGAAAGAGGAAAAAATCCTTTATGTGTATGTATGTGTGCACACACATACACGTGTGTATGCATTATGTACATGCACATATATGTGTATGTACACATACACACAATACACAAATGCATGTGCATACACATACATATGCATGTATTCTTTTTGTGGTGGCAAAAAAACTAGAAACTCATAACAAACAATGGTGTTATATATTGCTATTCTTATTGAGTCTTTTCAGTCCTGTCCAGCTCTTCATGTTCTAATCCGGGTTTGGTTTGCTGTTTCCTTCTCCAGCTCATTTAACAGATGAGGAAACTGAGTCAAACAGGGTTAAATGACTTTCACAGGGACACAAAACTAGTAAATGTCTGAGGACAGATTTGAACTCAGGAAGATTAGTCTTCCTGACTTCTGGCCCAGAACTCTATCCACTGAACCATCTAGTTGCTTGAGGAGTCATATAAATCATCATATATATGTATATGTGTGTATGTGTGTGTGTATATATAATGTATGCATGTGTGATGGGGCACTACCATTATGCTTTAAGAAAAGAGGAAATAGATGTCAAAAAGACATGGAAAGTAATCTGTGAACTGAAACAGTGAAGAGTGAGCAGAATCAAAAGAACGATTTTTATAAAATCAATATTATTTTGGGGACTTTTATTACTAATAAACAAAGAAACTAGCAGAATTAGAACAATTTATAAGACAACTAGGTGGTTCAGTGGATAGAGAGCAGGGCCTGGAGTCAGAAGACTGATCTCACTGAGTTCAAATCTGGCCTCAGATGTTTGGCACTTACTGTGTGACCTTGGGCAAGTCACTTAACTCTTTTTGCCTCAGGTTCCTCATCTATAAAAGAGCTGGAGAAAGAAATGGCAAATGATTCCAGGATCTTTGTCAAGAAAACCCCAACTGGGGTCATAAAGAGTTATACACAACTGAACAACAATAACAACAAGAATTAAACACACACACACACACACACACACACACCTCATGGAAACATGATATCTGGATAAGAAGCAGCTACTCTTCCCACCATCTGGGACTTAACTTTGCCATTCTATTTTGGTGACTTGAAGAGACAAAAGAATTGGGAAGGGGAGAGGAAAACACTAAAGAAAATTTGAGGAACGAGAGGAACTTGCAATTTCACACAGAGTTCACTAAAACAAAAATATGCAAATGTGGAAGAAAGGAGTGGGGGAAACAGGTATTTCATGATCTCACTTTTATCTGAACCAGTTAAAGAACTGAACGCTCATACCTGTAGGTATTAGTGTGCAAATATACAGATATATATATATATATATATATATATATAGAGAGAGAGAGAGAGAGAGAGAGAGAGACAGAGAGAGAGAAAGAGAGAGAGAGAGACAGAGAGAGAGAGTTAGTTTGATGTAGAAGAGAAACAAGTGGGCACAGGGAAAGGGAAGAAGGGATATTGAAGGGTCAGGAGAGAGAGGGAACAAGCTAAATAACCTGTGAGGTAGGAGGTGTTGCTCTTTTAAGGGAAATTAAAAATAGAAAGCTTAAGAAACAGAATTGGGGGTCTGGGCTTAGTAAAAATTTGCAATCAAATGTTTGTTAATTGTCTATTAATTCCTCTGGTTCTCATTTTTAAAGTGCTATGGGATGGGGGGGAGACTTATTCTTTATTTCATATATTTTGATAGCTTTATTATTAAAGTATTAATAAAAAGTTGTGTTTTTAAGAAAATGAGAAATTGAATTATTATTATTATCTTTAAGAAACTGTGAGGTTTTCTCCACCAAAATAAAAGGTTGGAGACAGAAAAATAGGAACAGTCAGTCATAAGCTACTTTTGTTTCACTGCCATCTCCTTTTTAGAGGAAGGTTGGAGGAAAAGAACAAAAAAGTCTAAGAGCATGAGATGAACAAAAATACAAAATTAACATAATAGTGACTATGAATGGGATCAACTGACACATAAAATGAAGCAGGGGGACAGAATTATTGAAAGGAAAAATTTTAAAAAATTATCTACAAAAATCACTCAAACACAAACTTTCACATAGAATTGAAAAGGGGAATTAGAGTAGAATTTATTGTGATGTAGGAATCTTGGTTTTTAAAGTCCTCTAAACAGCCTTATCTGTAGAAAAACAAGACAACAATAAAAATAAAAATGGTTGAAATGGATAAGCACAAAACAATAAGGCAGTAATTACTGAATAGGATCAAAAAGAAATATATCTTCTAAATACATCACATTTGAAAAAATTGACCATGTAGTAGAGAAGAAAACTTCATACAGAAATGTAAAGAGAAAAAATAAATATAATCTTAGTAATCACAATCAAATAAAATTTATATTCAATAAAGAGTCATTGAAGGAAAGGATTGAAACCTAAATAGAAAATAGCTTAATGCTAGGTCAAACAATAATTCATAGAAACAATAGAAGGAATTATAAAAAAGAAAATGGTAACAATGAAACATCTCTGATTTTTATGTTCAGCTAAAGCAGTCATTAAATGAAGTTTTGCATCAAGGTTTTCATCAATAAAAGAACAAATAAATGAATTGGGCATGAAACTAAAAAAATCCTAAAGAAGCAATAAATGGTAAAAAAAAATCCACCTAATTTCTGAAACAATAAATTAAAAATAAACAATAGGAGAATAAGAATTTAAAAGCTTAAATAATTCAATTTCAGAAAAAGAAACGAAACACAACATAAAAGAACTCCTAAAGGGGGGAAAAATACATGATCAGGTGATACTTAAACTGAGGAGAGTCAAATTAGAAAAAGAAGACTTTTGACCAATATTGAGATGACAAAATTAAATAAAATGCTAGCAAAGTGGTTATCAAGAAGACTGCAGAGTATGACTGCGCTGAATTTGTACCAAGAACAAAATACTATGTACAAACAAAACCAATGCAACCAAGATAAGGAGGGAAACAGAAAACCGGAAAAGAATTTTTACAACCACTGTCTCTGATAAAGGCCTCATTTCCAAAACATACAAAGTACTGAGTCAAATTTATAAGAATACAAGTTATTCCCCAGTTGATAAATGGTCAAAGGATATGAACAGGCAGTTTTTGGAGGAAGAAATTAAAGATATCTATAAGCATATGAAAAAGTGCTCTAAATCACTACTGATTAGAGAAATGAACATTAAAACAACTTTGAGGTACCACATCTCACCTGTCAGATTGGCTAACATGACAAAACAGGAAAATGATAAATGCTGGAGAAGACGTGGGAAAATCTGAAAACTAATGTAGTGTTGGTGGAGTTGTGAACTGATCCAACCATTCTGGAGAGTAATTTGGAAATATAAGGGTTATAAAATGTGCATATCTTTTGACCCAACAATACTTCTTTGAGAACTATATCCCAAAGGATCATAGAAGTGGGAGGAGGACCTGTCTGTACAACAATATTTGTGGCAGCTCTTTATGTGGTGGCAAAGAATTGGAAATCAAGAGGATGCCAATCAATAGGGGAATGGCTAAACAAGTTGTGGTATATGAATGTAATGGAATATTATTGTGTTATAAGAAATAAGGAGCAGATACACTTCATAATAACTTAGAAAGACTTATATTAACTGATGCTGAGTGGGGGGGAATAGAGTGAGGGGGAGAAAATTTGGAACTCAAAAACTTATGGAACTGCATGTTCTAAACCAAAAATAAATAAATTTAAAAGGAAAAATAAAAAGAATACAGTATTTGCTTAATACAAGAAAAGTTATAAACATCATAGATCATACCAATAATATATGTTAACAATAAAATACTACCAATAAGTGCTAAAAAGAAAAAGCTTTTTGCCAATTTCAACAATTCTTTCTGTTAAAACAAAAACACTAAAAGGAATATGAATAAATGTCTACTTCCATAGTACTGCATGTAATGTCTATATAAATCCAAAAACTACATCTTACATAATGGGCAAAGTTTTCAATAAGATCCCAGGTAAAACAAGTTTATCATTGCTATTTTTCAATGTAGTTTAAAAAATGATAGCTATAGCAATAAGAAAAAGAAAAGAAATTGAGAGAATAATCATAGGCAAAGAGGAAATAAAAAGATCACTTTTTCCAAATATATGCTCCAGTTCACAGCATAAAGACTTAACTAAAGATAAATGAAAAATAAACAGAAAAATTATAGGATTTAAGAAAAATCCACAAAACTATCAGTATAGAGATAGAAATTTTTATTTACAGAAACTATAGAAAATGTAAAATATTTTGAAGTTTACTTACCAAGCCACACACAGCAAATATATGAGTACAGTTCAAAAACATTCTTTCTGAAGATATTTAAATAACTGAAGACTATTAATTGCTCATGGTTAGACCTTACCAATATAATAAAAATTTTTAATTAATTTATTTGTTCAGTATCACATCAACCAAAATGCCAAAGGATTTCATTGGGGAGGCAGAAAATTATAATAACAAACTTTGGAGGAATAATATGTAAATAATCCCAAGGGAAATAATAAGCAGAAAAAGTAGGAAGGAAATTTGAAACTATATTATAAAGAAGTAATCATCAGAGCTCTTTGGTACTATTTTTAAATAGGAAAGCCAATTAATGGAAAATGCTAGTTTCACAATAGAGAGAAAGAAAAATAATATTATAATGTTTTATAACCCCAAAGATCATATTAACCGGGGTAAGGACTCACTATTTGAAAAAAAAAAATAGGAATCGTCTGACAGAAATTAGGTTTAGAACAGTACCTCAGCTCATATACTGCAATCTCCAAGTGGAAACATGACTTAGAATTTTTTTAAGTTTCTATTATATTTTTATTATACATAACATATATTATATATTATATGTTATGTAATAATTATTACATTATTTATTATGTATTATATATTATAAAGTAGAGGAGCAAAGAGTGAAAACTATAAATAGAAAAGAATTCATGAAAAAATAATCACTTCATAAACAATTAGACTGTATTTACTAAAATAACAAAGCAATATTTGTTTCACGAAGGCTACTTCTACATTTAGATCACCACCCTGCAATGAAATCTCTTCAAAGGAGGCATGCAAAAACAGGTATACGTGTGTATGTATGCATTCATGTATAATATGTGCACACACACATTAAAATGTTCAAAAAGAACATTAATTACAGCCTATACTTGGGTTTTATAAGTAAGATTTGGAAGTATAATCCAGCCAATTTCTCTGAACACAAATATTACAAAACCTAATATAGTCTAGAAAAATCAGTATAATTTGAATAATGGTTTAGGTATTTCCTGTTTGTTTTTATGTAGCATCCACATTAAGCAGAACTGAGCCTTTAGCCATATCATATGCGCAATAAGAGTAAAATAAAAGAGTAGAGTGGTTCATGGAGATGATATGGAAGCTATACAAGTGAGTATTTGGACATATGAGGAATGACGTGTTTCTGAAGTGTTTCTTTGACAAAACTTGCAATTACTGAATGTTCCTGAATAAATATAACTTTCAAAAATGTTTTTATGAATATTCTTATTTGTTTTATTTTTACACATTCGTTTATATGTATATTATATATATGTAACATAGACATTATATATGTAACATTATATATATGTAACATACACAATGTCTAAATGGCTTTTTTCTCTTTCAAGAAATAATTTATTAGCCTATTATTGGTACTGCTGAATGACTATGAGAGTTGAAGATCCCATCCTCTGTAGCCATCGCTTTCACAGGGATAACAGACAATTTACAGGCCAGAACTCAGTCACTGACAAGTCCATTTTTCCCCTGATTTTGTCTAGGATGGCCTGTGGATAACAGAACACCTTCGATTCTGATGACATCAGACGGGCCAGATTGGAGACTCTGGTGAATCGTCCTCAATCAATAGGTCTTCGCTTGATAAAGTCTGAATTTAGGTTATTTCTCAGGAAAAGTAATTGTGATTAATCAGAAACGAGGAATGTATCTTTTGAAGAGCTTTTAGTAGTGTTTAATAAATCAGAATGAAAAAGGTCAGACAAAAATTTTATCACAGCTGTTCCTGGACCAGTTTCTGGGAACATTCTAAGGGTATTTTAGGTTATGATTCTTACACATCCTAGATACTTTGCATACCACTTCTTCTGCCGTTTCACTTCCTTTTTGATTGAAAATGACCAAGAACTACTAACCACAACAGTTCTGAGAAACATTTATATGAAATAATTCTTTTTTTAAAGAAAATTATACTTTTCAGCAATATAATCTTGAATTCACAAAGCACTTTCCACCAAAGATCTCAAAATACTAAGTAGCCAGGATGTTGTGATAAAAGCCATAATCTTCATTCCCCAACCCTTTAACATCTGAGAATCAGAGCATCCAAGAGGTTAAGTGCTTTGCCTGGGCTCACACAGCCCATTATCAGGGGCAGTATGAGCATGGAGAGAGAGAGCTCTACTGCCCTTCAGCAGTTGAGAGGCCAGAGAAAGTGAGGCAAGGAATTCCTAATAGCTGGATGGACACTCATTTAAACAAACGCTCCATTCCATAAACACTGCTGCAACTTTAAAATATAAACACAGAAAGATGAACTGTGCTCATACTGTCCCTCCAGCTGTTTTATGTTCTGAGGCTGTGTACCACAGCTGGGCTGATGAGCTCTGAATCATGGGAAGAAAGAAGACCGATTGAACCTAACTTAAACAGAGAAGAAGCTTAGGCTAGTGACAGAGGGCAGGTGGAAATCTTGTTCTGTCTCTTTGTCCAGAGAGGAAAATTAAACATAAAGAGTTGGTTGATTTTTTTTTCTTAAATGCAGATTGGATGGAGGTCAATGAACCCCCTCAGGAATTATTTCCAACACTGCTCAGGTCTTATTTATTGTATATCAAAAACAACACCTGAAGTAAATAACTTTGGGGAGATTCTTTTACTTGCTTACTTTCCTCTTTTAGTGAATACAATTAAACAAAGTAACATTAAGTGCCTTCTATGATGTTACAAATATTAAAGAAGTTAGATGTTGCAGTGCTGGGCTTGGAATCAGGAAAACTTGAGTTCAGATTCTGCCTCTGATGTTTATCAGTTGTGTAATCTTAGATATGCCATTTAACCTCTCTAAATCACAGTTGTCTCATCCTCAAAATGAGGGTATTGTGTTTGATGGCCCCTAAGGTCCCTTCCAGCTCTACATCTATGGACCTCTAATCTACGAATGGAGCCTCTGCCCTCAAAGAACTTACTTTATTCAATCTAGAGAGAAGGAAAGGCAGGAAATTACATGTACAATGACAGATGTAATAAGTGCAGAGTAATTATGAAAATAATTAATTATGACACCCTTTCTGGGTCACTACTGCCCAACTTACTCTGGCATTCATGAGTTGGGTCACCATAGTGGTGATTTGATGATTTGCTACTTTGAATTCTAGGTTATCCTGTGGGTGGTTATTCCCAAAACTATATCCCATACCATTGTTTACCGTTAGAATCATCTAGGCATGATTAACTTCTAGCAAAATCACTTACTAAGATCATACAGTAAAAATGGTAGCTACCAAACATTGCACCCCACACAGAGATTGTAGAAAACTTGCCACAAACTTAGAATACAATGGTAGAGAGGTACATATCTAGAGAAGATATGTGGCTAAGGAAACTCTTAAATTTGGGGCTGCAGTGCTCCAATGTTCTTTCTCTTTTCATATAATTTTCACATAGATTTATCCAAGACATAGCATTTCTGTTGGGTTCTTGGTATCTGTTTCTCTGTATGGTACAACTCTTAATGATAAGTGCAGAACTGTTTTGAGTCCATGCTGGTGCTTTCTTTGCTACCAGGGACCCTGTTCCTGAAGGTTACTTTCTCCCAAAGAATGATTAACTCCCTTTATTTTTGTCAATCTGATGTATCTTTGTTGTCTGAGAGATGCAGTGTTTCCTGCTGTTCTAGTGGTACCCAGTTCAAATTACATGCCCAGGTGGAGGAAAATCCCATTCCTTTACCCTTCTCTCCAAAGAACTTCCTGTGGTATATTCATCCAAACTGTTGGATTTATCCAGGGATCATTTATCAAAAGACCTACGAAGGAAGTTCTAATTTTTGCTCAACCAAAGTGGTTGTTCACTTTAATTACAACAGAGAAAACTGTTCATATTCCATGAAGAAGACCACACACACACACACACAGAGTATTAACATCTTTTTAAACAGTTTAACACCCCATTCCCTCTACTGCGTACCCTTTTTTCTGTGACTCCATCAGTTCTTATAGAGGTGAGCATATATAACCATTGGTTCATCGAATAATAGCAAAAGAGTCTCTGTTCGTTTCCATTTATGTATTTTCCATTGTTTTTCTAGTATTAAACAGTCAACACGATTTTCTTAAGCACTCCCTATGTGCCAGCCACTGTTAAATTCTGAGAATACAAATACATAGTAAGCAAAATAAAGGCCTGCCCTCAAGGAGTTTAACCTGACCAACACCCTCTGCTCTTGGAGTCTCTTCCTCGGACTTACTGAAAAACATCCAAGCTAATCAAATCTTCATTTCTCTGTGTTCAACTTTTGGCTCCCTGAACTTTTTCTGTCATGACCCTTGGGGAACCTTCTCTCCCTGCCCCCTCCTTTTTCTATATAATTTTTATGTCTTGTCTTTTTTCTGTAGAACATAAGCTCTTTAACAGCAGGAACTGTCTTTCTTTCTGATTGTATATGTAATCCCAACATTTAGAAGAGTATCTAGTACATAGTAAGCACTTAACAAATTCTTGTTGATTAGAATTGACTTCCGTTCAAATGGAGGAAGAAACACGTATAAAAGAAAGCTGGAAAGCATGGAGAGACAGAGAAGATAACTGCATTTTTAATGATTATTGCTTCATGGTGAATGTAAAAAATATATTTAATAGTGCTAGTATCCTTTTTGTTTTTATGATTCTGTTTATATTTGTTTTTATTTTAATATGGATTATCTTACAATTATATAATTCTCTGAAATAATCACTTAGAAATTCTATTGGCATTATATCAGAACTATACATTAGTTTAGTTTGGAATATTATAAGTCTGTTTGACAATATTTGTTCAATCTAACCTTGACCAGGAAACACATCACGTATTCAACTGATTTTAATGAAATTAGGAATACATGTTTCAAATCCTTCCCCTACATATTTACTCTCTCTGTGACAAGTTGTAAGTGATTTCACCTCTCAGAGTCTCAGGTTTTCCATCTGTAAAATAGAGGTAATAGTTTATTTTAATTTTTTAGTAATTAAATTTTATTTTAAATTTGTGGAATTAAATAAGCATTTCCATAACATAGCACAATGAAAAAGATAATTGCATATGAAACTGCAAATTTACTTTGCACAACTTGTTATTTCTTTCAAATATACAAAAAAACATTTAAATGTTCTTTTTTTTCTTCTTTCCCTCTACCCTAGAGATGGCTACCTTTAGACACAAATGGGTATGCACACATAGATACATATATACATACATATCTAAAATTCTTCTGTATGTATTTCTTTATCAATTCTTTCTCTGAATGCAGGTAACATCTTTCTTCGTATGTTCTTTATGGTTAATTTGATTATTTATAATAACAAAAATAACTTATTATTCCAAGGTCATTCTTAAAACAATTTTACTGTTACTGTATACAATATTTTCTTGTTTCTGCTCATTTCACTCTTCATTATTTTGTTCAAGGCTCTTCATGTTTTTCTAAAATCATTGTGCTCATCATTTCTTATTGTACAGTAGTATCTCATCACAATCTTATACCACAACTTGCGCAGCAATTCCCCAATTGATGTGCATCCCTGCAATTTCCAGTCCTTTGCAACCATAAAGAAAGCTGCTATAAACATTTTAGAACATATAGTCTCTTTTCCTTTTCCCTAATTATCTTGAGAAATAGACCAAGTAGTGCTATTTCTGGGTCAAAGGGTATGGCTAGGTTAACAACTCTGTGGGCATAATTCCAGATTGCTGTCCAAAATGGTTGGATCATTTCATTCCACCAACAATGAATTAGTGTTCCTGTTTTTCCATATCCACTCAGACATTTGTCACTTTCCCCTTCTATCATTTTAGTAAATCTGGTATGCATAAATGGTATTTCAAGGTTCTTTTCATTTGCATTTCTCTAATCAATAATGATTTAGAACATTTCAATGACTATAAATTGTTTTAATTGCTTCATTGTAAACTGCCTGTTCATATCATTTCACCATTTATCAGTTCAGGAATGACTCATATTCTTAATAGATTTGACAAAGATATTTATTTATTTTAGATATGAGACCTTTATTGTTTTTCCTTGTTTACATTATTCATTTTCATTACATTTTTGAATTACAAATTTTCTTCCCGTCTTGCCCCTGCCCCAACCCCAAAACAGCAATCCCACTGTAAAGCCCCTTCCCAGCTCTGCTCTCCTGTTTTCTGGTAGGGTAGGAAGGGTCTCCCTATCCCAGCCCCTGTAT
>CM053595.1:229890502-229902967 GCA_028646575.1 Pseudocheirus occidentalis
AAATGGGGGGGGGAAATCCCACTTTTACCTATCTTGCCCAGATAATTACTTCAGTGCACAATTTGGCTAGTAGAGATATGATTATGAAGTAAAGATCACAGGGTCAGAGTCAAGATGGCAGTGTAAAAACAGGAGAACTCTGTGGCTCCCCCCATAACCACCTCAAATACCTATAAAATATGACTCTAAACACATTTTAGAGCTCCAGAACCCACAAAATGACAGAGTAACAGAGCTCCCACTGAAGTGAGCCCAGCAGGCAGATGTAAAGGGTTCATCACAGCATTCTGGGAGCAGAACTGAGCCCCATGTGGTTCTAGCTCCAGGCTGTCCAGGAGAAGCCACAGTTGGAGCTTTCAGGAGAGCAGATGATCAACAGCTATAGTGGTTTCCAGAATTATCAACCCATGGGGGCCAAAGACAAAGGGAAAAGGTCAGTGGAACTTGGCTAAATTTGGGGGAGAGGGTCTGGCTGACTGTCTCCAGAGCTAGAAGTAGTTTAAGTGCCAGCCCTGCAGCTGCCTCCACATGCCTGCTTCAGAGCTTGCAGCCTTCAGATTGCAGGGGAGTCTAGCAATCATCCAGAGGCTAAGTGTTCTTGCCTTGAGCTGCCTGGATCAGGATCATGGTCTTGGGTGGTAGTCCTGAGGTGTGTGACCAGTGAACCAAAGTTGGTGGGGGCTGCAGAGCCTGCAGCCTCCTAATGGCTCTGGCAGCTGCGAAAACCCCAGTGATTTGGGACAGAGCTCTACCTGCTGAAAGCAGAGGTCTACTGAGCCCAAAAGTCAAGTAACTGACTGGGAACATGAGCAGGCAAAGGAAGCAAAAAAAGCTCAGCAATCCAACTTTAGATTCCTTTTTAGGGGACAAAAAGAATCAAAGCATGGAACAGAAGGTAGACAACACAGTCAGAGTTCCCACACCAAAAGCTTTCAAGAAAAATGTAAACTGGTTACAGACCACAGAGGAGCTTAAGAAGGATTTTGAAAACCAAATAAGAGAAGTAGAGGAAAAAGTGGGGAGAGAAATGAGAATGATGCAAGAAAATCATGAAAAGAGAGTCAACAATCTCATTGAAGAAAATAACACCTTAAAAATAGATTAAGTCAAATGGCAAAAGAGGCCCAGAAAGCCAGTGAAGAGAAGAATGCCTTAAAAAGTTGAATTTACCAGATGGAAAAAGAATCTCAAAAGCTTTCTGAAGAGAATAATTCCTTCAGAATTAGAGTGGAGCAAATGGAAGCAAATGACTTTATGAGAAATCAAGATACTATTAAACAGATACAAATAAATGAAAAACTCCAAGGCAATGTGAAATATCTCATTAAAAAAAACCACTGACCTGGAAAAAAAACCCAAGAGAGACAATTTAAAAATTATTGTATTACCTGAAAGTCATGATCAAAAAAAGAACTTAGAGAGCATCTTTCAAGAAATTCTCAAGGAAAATTGCCCTGATATTTTAGAACAAGAGGGCAAAATAGAACTTGAAAGAATTCACCAATTACCTCTTGAAAAAGATCCCAAAAAGAAAACTCCTAGGAATGTTATAGCCAGGTTCTGGAGTTCCCAGATCAAGGAGCAAATATTACAGGCTGCCAAGAAGAAACAATTTGAATACTGTGGAAACAAAATTAGGATAACCCAGGATCTAGCAGCTTCTACATTAAGGGATCAAAGGGCCTGGAATATGATATTCCAGAGATCAAGGGAGCTAGGATTAAAACCAAGAATCTCCTACCCAGAAAAGCAGTATAATGTTTCAGGGAAAAATATGATCATTCAATGAGGTGGAAGACTTTCAAGCATTTTTGAGGAAAAAAACAGAACTGAACAGAAAATTTGACATTCAAATACAAGAAGCAGGTGAAGATAAACATAGAAGAGAAGTCATAAGGAATTTATCAAAGTTGAACTATTTACATGCCAACATGGAAAAATGAGAATTTTAACTTGTGAAACTTTTCTCAGTATGAGGATAAGTAAAGGGAATATAAATATTTATATATGTATACATACACATATGTCTATATAGGAGGGTATATATGCATATGAAAACATATGTTACTGTGTGTATATATGTGTACAGGTATACATAGACAGAGGACACAAGATTAATTGAATAGGAATGGATGATATTTTAAAAGGTGAAATTGAGAGGTGGGAGAGGAATAGAATGAGAAGAGACAGGGAGAGACAGAATGGGGTTAATCATCTCATATAGAAGAGGCAAGGGATAACTGTTACAATGGAAGGGAAAAACAGGAGGGCAAAAGGAAATGGGTCAACCTTACTCTCATTAAATTTGGCTTAGGGAGGGAATGACATGCACTCTAAATTATGTATCTTGGCCTACAGGAGAGTAGGGAATAAGGGGATGAAAGGGGAGATGATGGAGGGGAGAGAAGGTTTGGGGTGGGTTGTTAGAAGCACATTCTTCTGTAAAGGGACAGGGACAAAGTAAAGAATAGAGCAAGCGGAGGGCAGGAAAGGAGGGAAATATTGTCAGTTTTACACAATATGTCAATTGTGGAGATGTTCTGCATAACTACACATATAAGGCCTGTATTGAATTGCTTATCTTTCCAGCGGGGGTGAGTGACAAGGAATGAAGGGAAAGAATCTGGAATTTAAAATTCTAATATCCAAGGTTATACATATATGTATATGTATATGCATATGTATGTGTATATATACATGTATAATAATTATTATTATTGTTGTTGTTATTATTTACTTGCAACTGGGAAATAAGATATACAGGCACTGGGTTAGGGAAATCCATCTTGCCCTACCAGAAAGTCAGAGAGGTGATGGGGGAGGATATGGGAGAGAGCAGATTGGGGGAGGGGGCATACAGTGGGATTGCTGTTTTGGGGTGGTGGGTAGGGGAAAGACAGGGAGTAAATTTGTAACCCAAAATTTCATGGAAATGAATGATGTAAACTAAAAATAAACAAAAATTAATTAAAAAAAAGAAAGATCACATTTACCTTAGAGTTCTTCCACATATAGACTAGAATTTACTCTCTTCCTCATCTCTACATTATGTAATTCCTTGATTCTTTCACAGAACTGACCAGCCCCCAATAATCACTCAGTTTCTGTCCTTTATCCCCCAATTGCCAGTGCTCTTTCTCTGCTTGAATTTGTTAGTTTTATTTTACATATAGTTTATATTTATTTATTGATATACAAATAATATCCCTCCAGTAGACGAATGTAATCTCCTTAAAAGGAGGGATTGATTTTTTTTGTCTTTGTATCCCTATTACATCAACATAGGGTTTTATACATAATAAATATTTAATAATATTGTCATTTAATAACTTCCTACTTTATAAATGCATATTAAATTCATATATTTGTTTTTCAAATTATATGTTTTTCTCAGAGTCCACACTAAATAGACATCCAATTTGGTTCTATGAGGACTCTTGCCAAGCAGCAAAGTTTCATGGGAATGAAATATGGCAAGACAACCAAGGATACCATGGCAATCTACTACCTTAAGAGAAGGCAAGCATTCAGTAGTAATGAATATAGCCAAGCATGTGCAGTGTACAAATTACAATTCCCCATAATTAGGATGACAGAGAATGGAAGAAATAAAACCTAAATTTTCAAATCGTGGAGCCAACCCTGCAGCTGTAAGATATAAAGAGTGTGAGGGTATTTTTCATTCAGTCCTTGTTTTGAAACTAAGCATGTACTTTACATGAAAATCATCTCAGCTAACATGTCTGCTTTCTGAAGAGGATCAAATGGGATTTCACATTTACAAAAGTGAATACATGTGGGTTGGCTAGGTGGCACAGTGAACAGAACACCAGCCCTGGAGTCAGGAAGACCTGAGTTCAAATCCAGCCTCAGACACTTAATACTTACCAGCCCTGTGACCTTGGGCAAGTCACTTAACCCCAATTGCCCTGCCTTCCCCCCTCCAAAAAAAGTGGAAACAAAAAGTGGGTAGATGTTTATCATAGAATTAAAGAATTTCACAACTAAAAAGGACCTTGGAGTTCTCCTAATCCAACCCATATCTAAATAAGAATTACCTCCATATCTGATGTCATCATTGAACTTTTGTTTGACAAGCCATAATGAATAATCCATAGCCTCCCCAAGCAGCCCATTTCACTTTTGCATAATTAATCATTTGAAAGATTTATCTAACACTAAGTGTATTTTGCCTTTTAAAAAATTATGCTACTTTTCTCAGCTCTGTTCTCCCAGACCAAGCAGAACAACTTTAATTCTTCTTCAACATATAAGCCATTTAAATAATGGAAGATGGGTCCATATTCCTTCAAGTCTTCTTTTCTACAGGCTTAACATTTTTATTCCTTCAAGGCATCTTTATATGACA
This sequence comes from Pseudocheirus occidentalis, assembly GCA_028646575.1. Classification (NCBI taxonomy): domain Eukaryota; kingdom Metazoa; phylum Chordata; class Mammalia; order Diprotodontia; family Pseudocheiridae; genus Pseudocheirus; species Pseudocheirus occidentalis. Next base: position 229,894,872 of record CM053595.1, read on the forward strand.
AGCTCTGTATTCAAAAGAGAAAGAAAGAGAGAGAGAGAGAGACAGAGAGAGACAGAGAGAGAGAGAGGAAGAGAGAATTTATAAAGCATATATTTGTCCATGCCCTCAAGAAGTTTACATACTACTAGACGAATGCTACACTTGAAGGAGATCTGAAAGGAAAAGAAAGAAGTATAGTGGCACTATTAGAAACGTCTAATAGAGTGTTTTGAAGGACTAGAACCAAGGTAAAGCCAAGACTAGTATACTAAAAATTAGTGTGGTACTATGTACATAGTATATAAGACTGTGATAGAGTATGCAGGAAGAAAATAGAGGCAGTAGGAAGCCAGAAAAGCAATGCCAATTAAAATTAACTAATGAAATAAAAAAGGAAACAGGCAGTCAGTGGAAGGAGTGATAACATGGATAAGAGTACTAACAGGAAAGCTTTCTGGGAGCTTTAGAGTTTTTACCCCAAATTCATCACCAGCTCCCAAGGGCTATATCAAAGACTGACAAATGACATTTGAAGAGAGGATAATGAAGCCCAATAAGGTAACAAACAGGCCCAATGAGTGTTGCCATTTGCTCCAAAGGTGCTCTGTCCTCACTTCTTAAGGAAAATGGTCCTTATCCAGCACTTGGGATTTGAGAGGATAGAGAACAGACAGCAAAAGTTGGGGTAGGAAAAGAATAGTATTTCACTTTCTGAATGGAAAGAATTGATGCCAATCATATTTTCAATAAGAATACTATAGAAAGATTTATTAGAATGGTTGATTAATGGAGACAAAAACTGAGGAGGAAAATTAATATGCATTCCAAGAAAGAATTTATTTTAATGGACAAGTGCTTCATTATAAAAAAAATTTTATAAAAATCCCCTAACATATGTAAAGGTAATATAACAAATTTTGCAGGACATGTTGATGTCAGTATAGCAATGCTAATTATCTTAAGAATGATTTGGAAGATCAATCAACAATTAAGGGAAAATGTGAAAAAAATAAGACAAAAATGGAACTCATAAGGAATAATCAGCTAGTTTTATTAGAGACTAGAGAATTTAGAAGAAGGGAAAAAAGATAGATTCTTTCCATTCAAGTAGATTATCTGAAAAAAAACATATAATCAAATTCAGAAATGAAGAAACAGAAGGAAAAAGAATGCAGTAAAATTAAAGAACAAGACAGGAGGAACATGTGAGAGTTCTATTAAAAGAGGAAAAAGAAAAATCCTGAAAGCAGCATGTGAAAAGATAATAGAAGAATATAGATCTTCCATAAAAATCTAGAAAAAAAAACAAATACCATGCTTCAAGAAATCATAGAGATGATTGAGCAGAAATACTGAAAGCAAATGCCAAAAATCAAATTGAGATAATTCATGGAACACTAATAGAAAGAAATCCAAAGCTTAAGTCACCAAGAAACATATTGGCCAATTTTCAGATCTACAGCATCAAAGAACAAATTTTAAAGCAAGCAAAGGGGAAAAAAAATCCTCAAATTTGCAAGGAGAAACAATGAGAATAGTATTAGATTACTCTGTGGTTTCAAAAAACAAAGGCTAAAAATTAGAATGCTATATTCCTCAAAGTAAAAATGAATAGCTATCACAAAAAATAAGGTGTTTTGCAAATCTCGCCCAAAATATTAAACAAATAACTGGGTGTTCATTAAAAAGAGAGAATTTGGACCATTCTTTCCAAATAACCCAAAGGTAAGAAAGTATTTAATATGTAAACTGACCAAATAGCAGATAATTAGACACTTTCAGGGAAATGTTTATTTTCATGAGCCTAGGATGATACGAAGATATAAATACTGTGTGGGGAGAGGATTTCAATTTGGTTTTTTATTTTCTTTATTTAAAAAAAAGGCTACATGCCATATTATTTTAGTATAAACAGGGCATCAATGACTAAGAATCTAAGGTCTACAATATATTATGGGAACAGTTAGGAGGAACCTAGGTATAGGAAGTGAATGAATATTTCATGAAATATATGGTGCTGCCATGAATATATATTAACATTTTATATATGGCAGGTTAAAATGGAGTTAATTCTCAGATGGAGATAGGAAAGAATGGAACAATGGCCTCATTTATTCACTGGTCAAGAATTGAGAGGTGGATGAGAGGTTTGCAATTTCTTTCTCTACCATTTGAACAGTGGGAGAATAAGAATATGATACTGGAACCAAGGGCATGGAATGTAGAGGGAAATATACTTGGTTTTAGCAATAGAAAGAGAAAACTCCAAGAGCAGCATGAAATGATCCCAGAAAGGTAGAAAGGCAGGAGATGTGCTTAGTTAGCATTGCTCACAATGGGGGAAAAATTGAAGTTTTTCCATTCTCCAAAAATTATAAAACAAAGATTTACCCACTATTACCAAACATAGGTTTATATACCTTAACAAGAATGGTAAGAAAGGAGAATAAAATAAAATTTACAAAATCAGTGTAGAAAAGACAATAGAATCCTTATTTGTGGTTAACTGGATGATGTATCATGTATTTAAGGAACCCCAGAGAATTAGTAAAGAAATTAGTAGTATATGCAAAGCACTTGCAAATCCTGAAATACTACAAAATCTTAGTTATCATTATTATTCTCCTCCTGCTGCTCTTCATCATCCTCATCATCATTAATTGAAATGTAATGACTACAGAGACATTTCAAGGAACAAATTTACAATAAACAGATTTCTATATGATATTTAAAAAGGGGAAAATGACAATAAAAGAAATTTCAACACAAAAATTACAATGTGCATAAAATATTGGGGAGTTAACCATTAACATGTGCTCAAGATCAAGATAAATACAACTATAAAAGACTCCTTTTTCAGAAGTAAAGGTAGACAATAAAAGATTTACTAATCATGGTTAGACAATAAGTTATATGGAAATGACAAGATAACCTAAATTAACTTACACATTTATTGTTATGCCAATAAATTACCAAGAGTGTGGTTTAAAAAAAACAAATAACCAAAAAAATTCATTATGATAAACTTTTTTTTAATCTAGAAAATTAAAAAGGAAAAATACAAAAGAAGTGTGTACAGTATTACCAGACTTTAAACTACATTATAAAGCAGTACTACTACTACTATTTTGAATAACATTATAAAACAAAATTGTTTCTGGTTTAAATAACAGAAAAGTAGACAAATTGAACAGATTAGATAAGACAGAAATAGAAAGCATGGGGGGGTGGGGGAAAATGTCAAAATATATGAGGAACTGACATAAATATACCAAGAGTCATTCTCCTTTAGAGAAATGATATCCTATGTCCTATGTAATAGTATAGGATATATGATATCAAAGGATATGAAAAACATTTTGGGGGGTATTTGTGAGACAATTGGGGTTAAGTGACTTGCCAAGGGTTACATAGCTAGTAACTGGCAAGTATCTAAGGTCAGATTTGAACTCAGGTCCTCCTGACTACAGGGTTGGTTCTCTATTCACTAAACCACCTAGCTTTCTTGAAAAACATTTTGGGAGAAATTAAAAAATTTAAAATTTAAAAAGATTTTTTAAAAATTAAAACTATAAATGACTGCATGAGAACATGCTCCAAATCATTCAAGAAAGAGTAATGTAAATCAAGGTGATTCTAAGTTTTCATTCCACACTTCAAAAGTTATTAACAATGACAAAAAAATAGTCAATGCCTAAAGAGATATGGGGGGAAATGGGTATATTGGTACCCTGTACCATTGCAAAGCAATGGAGCTGTTCTTGATATCAATTTGGGATAAGGAAAGTAAATTAACTGTCCAAATTCTTTCACTCAAAAATCTCATTATTTTTATTATTTATATTATATTATTATTCTTATTAGTTAATCTCAAAGAAGTTATAAAGAAAAAAGGTCATAGATAGCAAAACATTTCATAGCAATATCTTTGTTTTATCAAAGAATTGAAAAAAGAGTATATGTAGATTGAAGGATGACTCAAAATCTAAATACATGTAAATATCCTACAATAGGAAATTATGAATATAAGAAATTCAGAGAAACTTGCAAAGATTTGTATGAACTGATGAACAATAAACAGAGCCAAAAAATACACACAATAACTATAGTGCCATATATAAATATATTACCCTAAGGAAGCAAACAATGAGAAATAGACAAATTAATGAATATTCCAGAGAAGGAAAAATGAAAAGTAATTCCTTTCTCATGGCAGAGAGGTAGAGGCCTTCTAGAAGATAACAGTGCATGTATTTTTAGATATTGACTTTGTATCAAATATTTCTGTTAATTAGATGATTAGTTTAGAAAAAAAACACTTTTTTTCTTTGTCACAAAAGAGGATTCATTTTGGAGTATGAGGATGAAAATTGACTATGATCAAAAGATAAAATAAATCAATAAAATATTTTTGTAAAAGCAAATAACTCTGGCCAGCAATTGTCAGTATACATATCATTCACTTTTTAATTTTGTCATACATGACCACAGCAGGCTATAGACCAGAGTATGGCATTCCTTTGAAAAAGTAATCAGACATTTAAGCAGAGTAGGTTTATTGTATGAGAAAAAAAAATTTTTGAAAAGCCACAGGAGACATGAAATAAGCAGTTTCTTTTTAAAATTTTTTACAGCATCAATGAGTTTAATTTTATAAAATACAGCCCTTAATCAGTGTGAGTCACCAGATTTTAGAATAATTACTTGCAATTTCTCACCTTCACTCTCTCTCCATTAACCCCACCCCCTCCCCATTTTTGTTGACCTACAATCTGAATCTTTATCAGCTAGCATTTATATTTTATTTTATTTTATTTTATTTTTTGCTGCTTTTTGGAGGGGGGGAAGGGCAATTAGTGTTAAGTGACTTGCCCAAGGTCACAAGGCTAGTAAGTGTTAAGTGTGTGAGGTCGGATTTGAACTCGGGTCTCCCGACTCCAGGGCTGGTGCTCTATTCACTATGCCACCTAGGCACCCCTATATTTTCAACAAGATAAGTTTGTCCTTTTGTTTGTCTTCAACTTTTGATCAAAGTACTCTACAGAACACAAAACATGCCCCTCCCTTAACTGCTGTTTCCATCCTTTCAGCAGCTAGCATATATCTAGAAAAAATTGTGTTCCTTATCTTCCTTGCAAGAATTTTACTTGCTATATTGTATGTTACTGTATATCACTTGCTGATTAATATTAGAATAGATGGGAAATAAGTGTATTTGAAAATTCAATTGATTTTTCAGAACATTTTGTCCTAGTTGTCACAACTTGGCATATGATCTCTTTATTATCTACATTATGATGAAAAATAATTTACACTCTCTTTAGAACAGTTATCCCAAATCTCCTTCAATTGCTATTGCCAATTTGGAGTTGGGCATTTGGCATATGAAAAAATTTAGCACTTAAAACTCCACTTAGAAAAGTGATAACAATCCTTAAACACAGACAGGAGGCTTTGGGAAAGAATAATAAGAAAAATACTTGAATATTTCAGCAACACTTTGTAGATTTAAAAATCTGTTCCCAACCCAAACAACTCTGTGCTCCAATTGTGATCATATTATTGCCAGAGCTATTTATGGTGTTCTCAAAGTCCAGAGTCATGTGATAAAACACTTTCAAAATAAGCAAATGCATGAGGGTCAGGGTAGCAAGCTAAGCAAAACATCTGGATTTCAATTTCTGAACTTTAAATAGCCAAACTGATCATTTCTGTAGATTGGACCAAGATCTGGGGGCAAGGATGATATTTTTCTCAATTTTTTTTGTCAGCCCGCAATCTTCACCTTGTGTTACAAATCTTTAGCAATTTGAGAAATTTTTCTCCATTTCTAGGCTCAAAAATATAACAGGAATACTTTAAAAAATAGCTTTCTGCTTCCTTTGCTCAAGGCCTTCCCTGAAAATAGTACCCTGGACAACAGAACAGAGAAAACTCAATTTCTGGACTTTGCTTGACCTTTCATTGGCCTAAGTCCTTTCTCTGTGATTATTAGGGAAGATCATTTTTAGAATCGCTATCAAGTTGAAGATAATGAGGAGGATGCGGGCTCTAAGCAGATGGGCCTGTTTCCCAAAACCCAGAAAAGAAACTCTGAGAAAACGAGACCAGGAAAGATCAGGTATCAAGCCTATAACATGTAATCACAGTTGTAACCACAATTTTCACGGCCATGGAAGACAGCATTTAGAGCAAGAAAGGACCTTAAAAATCATCAAATACAACTACTGACTTTTACATGTGAGGAAAATATGACCTAGAGAGGTTGTTTCCTAATTTCATAGGTTCAATTTTGTGGGAGTAAGAGTGAGAAGATACCTTAGATGAACATTTAATCCAACCACCTCATTTTACAAGTAAAGAATCTGAGGCCAGGAAAGATGAGGTAACTTCCCCAATGCCACACAAAGAGCAGAGCAGGGATTCTGGCAAAAGAGACTTCAAGAAGCACTCAGATGAACAGGAGTTCAACCAAGAAAAGTTAGTATCATAAAAACCCAAATAAAAGAGAATACCCTGGGGAAAAAATTAACCAATAGGGCAGCGCAAAATGGAAGTCAAAAAGATTAAGGTCAGAGGGGGAAAAAGCTTTGGGACTGGCAATTAAGTGAGACATTTCAGTTTAATGATGAAGTCAGATGTAAAACTATAAAAGATTATGGAATGAGCCAGGAGAAGAAGTCGAGGCAATGACCATAGCTAACTAAAAAGGTTGTTGTTGTTGTTGTTGTTGTTGTTGTTGTTGTTGTTTTTCAGAGAAAAGGTGAGAAATGGTAGAATAGATTGAGAACATGGTATGGTCTAATAAAAGTTTTTTGTTTTGTTTTGTTTTATTTTAAAGAAGATGGAGATGATATATTTGAAGGCAATAGGAAAGAAGCTGCAGGTGAGAGGGGATGACCAAATTTGTAATTTACTGATGAAACTGGTTTTGGTAAAGAGAAGGGCCATCTCATAATCAAATAAATGAGGACAAGTATGGAAGAAGGATGAAAAGGAGGATAGAGTTTACAGAGTTTTGAGATTAAGAAAGCAGCTCACCTACTTTGTTATTTAGAGAATTGCCTGGGGCACTTTGAGGTTAAGTAAATTGTCCAGAACTCCATGGCCACTGTATATTTGGGGTGTGAACCTAGTTTTTCTTGAATCCAAGGCCAGTGTGTACCATATTGACCCTCAAGGTCAGTGTGTACTCTTTAAAACAACATATCATACCATGAGTGGTGTTTGCTAGAGGTCCATTAATTTCATACATTAATAATACTTGCATGATGTTATAACTGATGGAAAATTTCTCTCTCTTCCCTTTTGTTCTTGGGAACAAAACAATACAAGAACACAGGCAATGAATTCGATACTTCACACTGATTTAACAGGAAGGGGCAAATACAAAGGATGTGCAACATTGTGTTCAATGGGTAAAATTTATGGGAAACTCTCAGTATAAGAATATTGAGGGAAGGTAATCTCAATTTGTGGATATTTGGTTGGGAAAATGGCAAAATGAAATAATAGTTAAAAGAAAGATCATTTAAAATGAGATGAAAGTGTTGTAGCAGACCATCAGTCTTCAGTTCTTAACTAAAGGTCTATGAACCTGGGTTTTTCAGTGCATATACACGTACATGTATGTGCATATGTGTCTATATATGCACACAAACACATGTATATACTTTCAAGAGCTTAATTATTCTGAGAAGGGGTCCATAGGCTATATGAGACTGCCAAACACTGCCTAGACCCCACCTCCTCCCCAAAACACCAAAACAAAACTAAGAGCCCCTGGCTAAAGGCAGGTTTATTAAGTAAAATAATGTTCTTTGGTTTGTAGGGTTTTTGTTTGTTTTTTGCCTACTTATGCAATCTGTGACTTTTACTACGTAGTACTGAGGGCTCTCTAGCCTCACAGAAGCTCATGGATAGAAAAACACCTCTCTTTTCAATCAGGATAATAATAAGGTGGTGTAAAAATAACAAGAATATAAAAATAGAAGGCATCAATAAAAATGTCATGTTTTAAGATTTAAAATGAACAAAAAGGAAAAAATATAGTGGAGGCATAGTGTGCCTCTCATTTTGGGAGCAAAGTAGTTCTATACTATGAGAACATCTGAAAG
>CM053595.1:229903067-229926501 GCA_028646575.1 Pseudocheirus occidentalis
GAGAGAGAGAGAGAGAGAGAGAGAGAGGTTTAAGTTCTGGAGGGATATATAGACATTTGACTTTTTGGTGTTCATAAGAAAGGTTTTTACTTCTTTGTCAACAGCCAAGTAAATCATTTCTATATAGACTGAACTCACCAATAGTGTCAAATATAATTTGATACTGATAGAATATTTTTTCATTCTTTGATTAGTTCAGTTGGGTAGATTGTGACTATGTATTCCAGATTAGACTCACATGTGTCTAGTTCCCAAATACAGGGATTTGAGGAGATCAAGTCACTCAAAAATGTGGAAAAATAAACCCCACAAAATGTTTACTACTATTGCCAGTGGAGAGGGAAAAGGCAAACCACTCTAGTATTTTTGCTAAGAAAACCCCAAACAAAGTCAAGAAGAGTCAAACACAAGTAAAACAGCCAAAGAATAATAGCCACTGTTACCCAGGAGTTGAACAGTGCATGTGCCAATCTTCTCATTCTAGCTGTGGCCAACCATGCATGTTAGCCCAGGGCTTGGGTGCTTTGAAGATGACAGAGCCCCTGACTGAAGAGATAATTCAGGAGACTTTTAAAAAGGGAGTGACTTCTGTTCCTCTCTTTACTTTGACTATTCCATGTGGTACCTATCTCTCCTTTGCTAAACTTTGTTAGAGGCCATGATGGGAGCAGGACATATCCTTTATTCACTCCAGGTTATGTAGCAATGACTCCCACATCTCAGATAGATCAGGAAGATTCAGTCAGGTGAGTCTGACCCTAAGTTCTCATTTGACTTTTCTACTTTGTATTACATTTCGTGAGTTGGTGACTAAACATTGTTCGTAAGGTGGAAATGTCAAGTCTTAGAGGTGATCTTATAGTTCAAGAGCTCATTAGGTAGAAATCACTGGAGTCAGGAAAAGTATTTCTGAGAAAGTGACCACCAGCAAGAGGAAAAGTATAAGATCATGGACTAGTACCAGTAAATATGGACTTAATGTTTTAGGTCTTTTTTGGGGGGGGAGGGCGTAGGCAAAGATACATCCAGACCCTTAACAAGATTATATAATGCATTCAGGTGAGCTGCTCTCTAGGTCCTCTGGTTCTCAAGGGGGAAAACCCAGGTCAATAGAATCAGTAGTCTGCAAAGGAACTAAGATTCTGGCAGGTCCAAATAGTGGTACTCCTTTTCAGCCTTGGATTACATGTGGCTTGTCTTAGCATCAAAGTTGGGCCTTAGGTTGTTTATTAACCATTGATGCAGAAAACTGTTACCTAGTTTGGCATTTGAATGAGTTCCACCTCTCTAAAGAATACCCTGTTAAACTACCTATGAGCTAATTCTTGTGATCTTTGCTATATAATCATGATTAAGGAAAGTCTATATGCCTTGAACATCTATTTGTACCATATGGCCCAGTTGCAAGGCCTTTGGAATAATGTGTGGTGCCCATGACAAGTGCAATGTGTAAATTTGTACATTGGCATCAAACTCAAATAGACATGAGGTCCACCAAACTGAACATATGGATTCCTGTGGTCTGAGCCCATGGGTTATGCTAGACTCCCTATTTTCAAGGAATTTCCATTATAATATACAAGTGGAGGTTTCAACTGAAAATCAAATGGAATGTCCCCATGGATCTTGGGGTACAGTTGCAAAGCAATCAATAATGTATGTTCTTGATATTATTTCCATTGATAAAAAACCATACCCACATCTGATATTGAAATATTGGATGGTGTTAAGGACTTTGGTGACAAAAAGCTTTTTTCTAGATCTTCTGTTGCTATAGTTGCTGAGGCAGGGGCTGTATCACCTGCAGAAACAGTTATCAAGTCACATCTCTATAAAAGTTGATTCCCTGATTAATGACTGGAGTGGGGGTGGGGCTTGGACTGGAATCATGACCAATGACTAGGGTGGAGGTTGTTGACCTTAGAATTGGACTGTCTTCATCTAGGTATGAGGGGAGGTGATGGTTGAGATAGTGATGATGGTTTGACTTACCCAGAAAATATTGACTCCCGTCTTACCTAAGAGTGCCTGACCTGTGGGTAGTAGATGTGCTTGACTGACCCCTTATCCACAGGGATTACTACTCTGGATTATGATTAAATGGATAAAAGTAGGACTAGTTGGGGAATTTTGAGCAAACTTTGCTGTAAATGGCATTTGGTCAGTGGTTGGTGGTTGTGGTCATAAGGATCATAGATATATTTGCCATAGGAACTTTCCCCCTCCATGATGGATTTAGAAGCAATGTTGGAAGCAGGGCTAGTGGTCTTTGGGGCACTGCTATTTCCAGGAGCTCTTGGGCTCACTCAGAGTCATGGACTGCCTTAATTGGAATATGAGAAGAGAAGTAAGTCAAGTTGGTGGTAGTGGTTTGGCACATGTGACTTCTTTTAACTTCAAGAGTCCCTTGCTCCTTCAGCTATATATGTGTCTATGTGCATGCATATAAGCACATGTACATAAATACATGTACATACATGAGCTTTATGTGTATAAATATATACACATATGTGCATTAATTACACATGTGGATGTATTGTGAATTCTGTGTATACAAATATAGGTATCACTCCTTAGGGATACATGATGAACAAAATTTCCTCACAATTTTAGGTAAGGTGTAGATGTCCACTGATTACTTCCTTATGGCCATGAAGGCTCTTTGAATTGGCTACTGAATATAATGAGTAGGTGGTAGCTGCCCATCAGTCTTCCTCTTCCTCTTGGTCTTGAGGTCTAAGGAAGATTTCCTTCTACCTAGAAGGCCACAGGGGTGATTTCCTTCCCCACACTTGGGTACAAGTCATGTACTTATAGCCTTCTAGGTAAGCTTGCATCTGGGATGGGTGGGTTCTTATTTGTGTTTTCTTTCTTTGGGTTCAGGGATTTGTGAAATGACAGGGTATAGTTGCCATTTCCATGCACCCCTGCAGTGAATCAGTTGTGGCTAGCTGAGGGAGAGTTACAGAAAGAAAGGTCAGCAAAAGAAAAAGCCCGTTTGGCACTGATGGAGCTTTACTCAGTGAAGATGAACTATAAACTATCCAATAACAAGATCTCACAAAAAAGCTGTTGGCAAATTCCCAACAAGGCTTGACTATTAGCATCTCAACTGAGTATAATAGTTTTATGATTCTTTATTATTTAGCATTCCTTTTTCTGTGTAAGGGAATAAAACTGGATGCTCTAAACCTGACTCATGTTTGAATTCTCAGCACCTGTTAACTTCCTCCCCTGCAGCTGGGGAGGACCCCTTAGACTAAGAGCCACAAATAGAATTGTTCCTCAGAAATCTGAGGTGAGAGTAGGACTGCGCCCCTTAGACTAAGAGCCACAAATAGAATTGTTCCTCAGAAATCTGAAATGGGAGTAGAACTGGAACCACCAAGTTTGGTTCTCCAATTTAGAAGACTGTCAAACCTAGAGAAATAACCTCAGGACAAACTCTTTTGGGTCAGGGGACCAAACATATACAAGGGTCAGGTTCTGTGCCCTCATGGAATGGTTTACACACTAAAATGACCTGGATATTTACAAAGCTTTTTAAAAGCTCAAGTTGGAAATTCAGTCATTGAGAGGCTGGACTGACCTTGCTCAGACAAGGAATTTGGGGGCCCTATAATATGGAAATGTTACACGCTACACAATACTGTTGAAATGCATGCCAAATTTTCCTAACAAATTGCTCAGTTAGAAGAGGGGTATGTTGTCCTCTAGAAGATTTTTGATGGCCCTATGGGCTGACATTAGCTTTGTCAAACATTTTATTGAGACTGGAACATGTTTCCATTTAGGCCAACGTGGTATCCTCCCTAGGGGGAAGAGAGGAGTTCAATGTTTGGAGGCTTAGAGGTTAGCATGGAGGGGGGGAATTGGGGAGGGAGGGAATTTTGCCTCAAGTTTGAGGCATTTTACACAGAGTCACACAAGTCAGAATGAAAGGTCAAGGTGGTGAACCCAAGTGAACCAAAACAGAGAATATTTGCATGATACTGCTGTGAACTAAAACCTCTGGGTTTTGCCCAGCTCTAAAAATAACTTCATGGAAGACTGATGTGGAAATCTATTTCCTTACACAGGATTTTGGAAGGCTAAGTTGAAAGGCCGGGGTTTGTTGCAGAGAGCAGGAGGGCTAAATTGCTGGCATTTTCATTCTAAAGAGAAAGTGAATTGGAAGGGCCAAGGGAACTATGGGGTAAAGTTGGATGGGGGCAGGGGAGGGGGAGGGAGTAGTGCTTAAAACTAAAGGAACTGTGGAGAAAAAGTACTTTATAAAGTATAAAATGGATTGGCAGTTTAAAAAATAAAAAGAAGTGGTGCATAAAATTAGAGGGGAAAGCACTTACCAACTTCATATTTTAAGAAATGTCTCCAGTCAGCAAAATAGAACAAGATATATTTTACTCCTGAGTCTATTACATTGGTGCAAGGAATCTCCAAAAGGAAAGTTTTAGGGGGGAGTTATTCCCTATCACTCCCTTCCAGAAATTAAGATTTAAAAGAAAATTGCAACCTAACTTGAAAGAAATTTATTTTGATTTGTAACTGCCAAAAATACTCTTTGAGAGCCCAAAATACAGAAAGAAGGAAAAAAGTCCATTTCTTAAAGTGACCTCATTTGTCAGATGGTGACAAGAGGATTGGGTGTACATAATTTTTTTATGCATGGGAATATATTTTGGGTCAACCTTATGCAAGGTGAACTTGGTAGCTGGCTGTGTACTATGTTAGAGACAATATCCAATTCTCACTAACATTTGAACTTATTCCCTTTCCTCCGTCAACTGTTACAGCATAGTAGCTACCTAGTTTAAATTGCCTATGTTTTTAGGACCAGAAAGGCCCATTTTGAAGTTTGAATGTGAGAGGGAAAAAGTATACAAAAGAAAAAAATTAAAGTTTCTTAAACTTTCCTCATGTCTGCAAATGAGCATATGGGTGGCCTGGAATGCTATGTATTAGCACTCTATTGCCAAAGTACCTATCAATATGCAACATGCATTTATATATCAATTCTACTTGTGAACTGAAATAACCCCCAAACCAGGCTGTAAGGATTCCAAGTTAAATGGCCTAAACTAAGGAAATAAGAACCTGAAAATCCAAAGTACAGGAAATAAAGGGAAGGGTAGCAGACACAGGGAAAGAGGTGGGAAAGGAGAAACACTGATATTTTTGCCTTCTGAGATCACAGAATCATAGAGTTGGAAGACACCTCAGACACTATCTTGCCCATTGCTTCTGGACAAGCATTTCCCCCCATTATATCCCCAAAGAGTGGTTATATACTCTGTGCTTGGAGATCTCTTGTGAAAGGGAGTCTACTACCAGACAGGGTAAGAGCATAGGGGCATCCAGTCAGACCTTCTTATAAGAGATGATTGTTAAATTTTCATTGTAAATGTTTACACCTGAGAAATCAGCTAATGCAATGAATCAGGGGTTGATTTAATATTTTGTTAATTGTCTAGACTTCAGAAAGTAATGGAGAAAATAATGATGCAGATTAAACTTAAAAGAGAATCCTTTATACACCCTTCCCCCCCAAGCTAATTATTAAATATTTATTAGTACATCCAGGGTGACCTAATTTGGGGGAGCTCTAAATTTGGGTAGGTTCTATTATTATGCCCATTTTACAATTTGGAAACTGAGGCAGGTGTCAGTTAAGTCACTTGCCCAAGGTTGCACAGCTGTATTGGTAATGGGAATTTGAAGATCTTCCCTGCCCCTTAATAAGCCTAAGGGAATGTGAAGACCTTCCCTGCTTTGAAAGCAAATTCTACCCCCTAATAGGCTGAATGTAATCACATGGACCCTGTGGTGGGAGGAGTTTGCTGAGGAGAAGCAGAACCCACAGAGAAGCTGGGAGTCAGAGCAGCTAGACAGTTGGGAGGAGAGGATGCTTCCATGGGAAACAGAGAGGCTTATGAGTAAATATTGGTCTTGTGTCAGTTTGTGGGAAGGCCAAAGGATGCTGTGACTCACTGTGCTGTTGTGGCTTCTTAAATTCTTTGCTACTATGATGGAATTGGCTTACTGGTTTTTGAACTCAGTTTTCTGGAGTCGGAATGAATGTTTTGCTTCTGTCTTCTACATGGAGAGTCTGTTACATTTTGTGATCAAGCACCACATAAGTATATTTATACTGATTGTGGGCACCATGAATATTTCATTGGTGCTACAACAGCTAATAAACATCTAAAGTCAAATTAGAACTCAGATCTTCCCAATTAGCCACTGTGCCAAAGGCTGCTTATCTCATCATCTTATCCATCTCCTAGCAATATTCCTATTCATTCATTGATTCTTGCCTTTCCTTGGCAGTCTGAACTCCAATGATGGTATTCTTTTAGGACAATTCTATGCTTATATAATTAATCTCTTTAAAATTTCTTCTATGCATTTCTTTTGAAATCCACATGTACTATCACATCAACCTCTTTAGACAATTCTTCCTTTTCCTAATCATTGGAATTATTTTTCTTTGAACCTCATTCTTTAATGTTGTTTGTTGTTCAGTCACTGCAGCCATGTCCAACTCTTCATGACTCTATTTGGGGTTTTCTTGGCAAAGATGCTGGAGTGCTTTGCCATTTGCTTCTCCAATTTATTTTACAAATGAGGAAATTGAGGAAAAAAGGGTGACATGATTTGCCCAGTGTCACACAGATAACAAGTATCTAAGGCAACATTTGAACTTAGGTCTTAACTCCAGGTCTGGCACTCTATCCACTCTGTGCCGGTTAGCTGGCTTCCCATGATTCCTGGGATAAGTTCCTCTGTAGAATTTTAGACCATGGGATACCTACCATCTATTCTTTTTTTTTAACCCACAAGAATTTGTTCCGTAAAAATGAAGCAAGCATATCACAAGAATCAAAAGCATAATTAAAGAATTTCAGACTTAGAGGGAAGCTCAGCAGCAATCTGATCTAACCTAGTTCCTTAAAAGAATTCACTCTGTATGATATATAATAGTTACCCAATTTTTGCTTTATGATCTCCAGTGAGGAAGATTCTGTACCTCTCAAGGTAACAAATTCCATTTTTTATAAAAGTTATTAGAAAGTTTTCCCTTGCATCCAGGTTACATTGGACCCTGCAGCTTTGACCTTTTATTCCTAAGTCTGCCATCTCTGGTCAAGTAGAGTAAAGCTAATGCCTTTTACGTAGACAGTCCTTCAAATGCTTGAAGATAGCCATTATACACCTAGTACACACACACACACACACACACACACACACACACACATCTTCCTTTCTTTTCCATATATGTATATATACATACACAATACATATATGCATATACACACATGTATATATATGCACTTGTGTGTATAAATATGTATATGTGTATACATACACACACTTATATATTTGATACCTCCTTCAAGAAATATTCTGACATGAACTCAAGGTTTTCATGTCTTATATTTGTTCTTTTCCTGTCTCTCTCTCCCCCCCCCCGCCCCGCCCCCGGCAGCCCTTAACAATGTGAATTTCTCCTTGATTCTCTCTTCTCTCTGGGTTTTCATGGCATTTCTCTATCCTGGTTCTCCTTCCTATCTGATTGCTCTTCTTCAGACTCCTTTGCTGAATCTTCACTGAGGTCATGCCTATTAATGATGAGTATCCCCAAGGGCTCTGTCCTGGGCCTTCTCCCTCCAAACCATTTTGCTTTTTGTTCTCCTCTATTTCCAAGAATTCAATTATGCTTATGCTAATGATAATTAGCATTAGCTAAATCTCAGATCTACTTATCTAGCCCTGATCTCTCTCCCAACCTCAAGACTTTGACTAACTATCCAATTGCTTTAAACTTCATGAAGAGTTTTGGAGTACTCCAGATGGTGTTTGAAAAGTTATTAAGAAATCACAATGATAACAATCATAACAAAATTTTGAGGTCACAGAGTTGATTATCTAGTTCAACTTTCATTTACTGAGGAAGCTGAAGAAACTAAGGTTTTGTGGGGGCAAAGTTATATATCTCAAATCATGAAGCTACTTATTGCCAGACCTAGAATTAAAGGCCAATCTTTTGATTTTAGTTTAGCATTACTTTTCTTTCCTTCTTTCTTCCTTTCTTTTATTCTGAAATTTGTGAAATTCTTAATTATAAATAAGGAAATAGTATGTTCATAAGAGCTGATGAGTGCAAGGCCTTGAAGCCAAAATCAGTAAAGAAAACTGGATACAAGAAGTAGCATCAATTGACTTCTAAATTTAGCATGAATGTGCTTTTAGCTCAAATCAAGTTTCAAATATCCACCAGAAAAGAATAATTACCTCTTGTTTCTGATGATTGCTTCAGGCAAAGAAGAGCTCCTGCTAAACAAACAAGCAAATATTCTCTCTAACATGATGCAGATTTCAAAATCTCCAGGCAAGATCTTTAATCCAAAAGACTTGATTATTAATTACTATTTCTGAATATCAAGCCTTATGTTGGGTAATGCTCATTTTCCTCACCTAAGGACATTCAATTCTATTTAAAAATTAAAAGATATTTGCATTTTAAATATGTGTATGTATATGTATATATATATGTATATGTATGTGTATGTGTATATGTATGTGTATGTGTATGTGTATGTGTATATGTGTATGTGTATGTGTATGTGTGTCTATGTCTATGTCTATGTCTATGTCTAAGTATTGTTGATAGTCACTTATATGGTCATGCCTAAGTTTCAGAAGCTTCACTACGGTTTAAGATATTATTATGATTTCTTTGCATGTAAATCTAAGAGATGGAACAGGTACACACACACAGAGATGACAGAGATTGAGATAAAGATAGATGTAGAGATGGCAGCAGAGGCAGAGAATTAGATAGAGCTATCTCCTTATTTTATAGGTTTGGAACTGAAATCCCTGAGATAAGAGCATAAAGAACAGTAGGAGGTTACCATCCAGCAGGAATGTTCTAACTCTGGGTATAGGTAGTAATCAAAATTCCCTGAGGGAGAAAACAAAAGCTAATTCAGGGATCCCCAACTTAGTAAAATCCAGAAAATCAATGTGTACAAATAAACAGGAATAAAATTGCATAGGAGGTTGGGGAGGGGTGGGGGACACAGGAAGAGCCCTTCCTGAAACATCAAAACGTAAGAAATATTTTCCAAGTCTACATTTTCTCATCTCATTTCCCATTAAATCAACCTATAGGCAGTGTGGGTTGGGGAAGGAGTCAAGCAGGAAACAAGAACAAGATATTTTCATAATGTTGGCTGACCCTTTCTCAAACAGGCAGGTCATAGATTAAATGGGCTTTTGTGGACTAGACAGGGAACCTAACCTAACATTGGGTCCATGGGGAAATGCATTCAATGTTCCAAATAAATGACTTACAAACGAACTTTTAGAACACAAACCTTTTGTAAGTCTCAGACCACTTGTATACTAGTTTTTCCTCTCCCTTAAACATGCTCCCTGACACAGCTAGGAATGAACTTGGACGTCCTAAGGCACAATGGCACAGATTTTCCACTAGAACATATCATTTTTTTTTGTCCAGCTTGAAATTGATGCATTTGGTCTTAATATAGAAATAGTAGTTACTTAGTCTCCAAGAATTCAATAGGAAATGGAAGGTACCTTAACGATCATCTCTTCGAACCTTCTGATTTTCAGATTAGGAAACTGAAGGCACCTAATTTTCCCAAAGACATATAGGTAATAAGTTGCAGAGTCAGTTTTTAAAACTAATCCTTGGATCAATTATTTTCGTATACTGATGTATCTGTTCAATTTTTTTCTCATTTGTTCTCTTGCTTGAGGTTTTTTTTTTTTTATTCAAGCTGTCTTTTATCTAGGCTCAATCTGCCTATCTAGGTTTATCTACCATACTTTTTTTGTGATATAATACTACTTTGTAACATAGCACTTCTAGTAATCTTTAACCATCTTTCTTTCATCATGTTTTGAAAATAAGTTTATTTTCCAAACTGACACTGATGTTGATGATGATATTTCTGTACTTGAAATAAAAAATCAAAGAAAACTCATGCTTTGACAAACTTACCACCTTCATCCAGATGTTGAATAGTTGAATTGCTAAAACTCAGAATTATAGTATATTGATAAAGAAATAGCTTTATTATTTCAAGTATAACCAATAAAACTAAGCTTACAAATTCATTCAATTAAACTTTTGTTAATAGGAGATTGTATTTTTATTGATAGATTTTTGTAAATAACTTTCATTTATTTATCTATCTACTTATTTATATGATCAATTTCATCAGAAGGATAAATTTATTCTTATTGTAGACACAAGACTAACAAATCTGATTGTCTGATATTTCTAGCACACAGTAGGTTAAAAGCACTAAATTAGATTTATGGTGTGAATTTCTTGGCATAGATAATTAATTAGTTCATCAATCATCAAGCATTTATTGACTACTGATTATGTGCCAGACATTTGTACTAAGTGCTAGGGTTACAAAGACAAGAGTGAAATAGTCCCTGTTCTCAAGGATCTAAAATGAATATAATAGTTGACATTAAACAGAACTTTATGGTATGTAAATGCTATACAAATATCTAATGTCATTCAGTTAGGTGCTATTATTATCCCCATTTTGCTGGTGAGGAAACTGAGACAGTCAGAAGTCAGTGGAATTGCTCACGGTCACACAGCTAGTTAATCTCTGAAGCTATACATAAACTCAATCTATCTAGTGCTTTATCCACCATGCTATACCTATGCCTGTTAAATAGATGGGGGAGGGAGAACCTTGGCAAATGGGAGGAGCAGAAAAAAAAATTCAAGAAGAAGGTGACTTTTGAACTGAGTATTGAAGGAAGCCATTGATTCCAAGAGACAGAGAGGTAGAAGTGAATAAAAAGTTCTTTCTAGGCATGGGGAACAGCCAATGGAAAGGGGGTGAGATCAGAGACAGAAGACTGCCTAAGAAATAGCAAGTAAGCCATTGGAGCTCAAATGCAAAGTGTTGGGAGGGGAATAAATCATAAAAAGACTGTAAAGGTTGGAAGAAATTAAGCTGTGAAAACTTTAAACGTCAAATAAAGGACTTTATGTATATGTTCCTTGAGGTGACAGGGAGACACTGGGATTTATTGAGTAGGGCTTGGGGTGACATGGTCACACTTTTGCCTTTAAAAATCACATTTGCAGCTATATGGAGGCTGAGATGGAATGGGGAGAGGCTTGAGAAAGGGTGGTCTAAAAAGAAGCTACTGCCATAGTCCAGATGAGATGTATGAGAATTTGAACTAGGATGACAGCTTTAGAGTATTTTACTTACTCTTCTGTTATTCTGGGAAATTTTTTATTTTTGCAAATGTTCATCCATTTCACTAAGATTGTCAAATTTACTGGCATGCAGTTGGGCAAAATAGCTCCTATTTATTATTTCAATTTCCTCTTCATTGGTGCTCAATTCCCACTTTTCGTTTTTGATACTGGTAATTTAGTTTTCTTTCTTTTTAATCAAATTAACCAAAGGTTTATCTATTTTATTGATTTTTTTCATAAAACCAGTTGTTAGTTTTATTTATTAACTCAATAGTTTTCTTAATTTCACTTTTATTAATCTCCCCTTTGGTTTTCAGTATTTCTAATTTGTTATTTAATTGAAGATTTTTAATTTGTTTTTTCCCTAGCTTTTTTAGCTGCATGCCTAATTCATTTATCTCCTCTTTCTCTATTTTATTCATTTAAGCATTTAGAGATGGAAAACTTTTCCTAAGAACCACTTTCCCCTAAGAACACTTCCCATACATTTTGATAAGTTGTCTCATTATTGTCCTTCTTTTATATGAAATTGTAGATCGTTTCTATGATTTGTTGTTTGACCTACTCATTCTTTAGGATTAGATTATTTAGTTTCCAATTAATTTTCAGCCTATCTTTCCATAGTCCTTTATTATATGTAATTTTTATTACATCATGATCTGTAAAGGATGCATTTAATATACATGTGTGTGTGCATGTGTGTGTGTATTCTATTCCAACCCTTTCATTTTACTCTGTATCTCTCTGCTTCAAATATGTTTCTTGTAAACAATATATTGTTTAATTATGGTTTATAATCCGTTCTGCTATCCACTTCTGTTTTATGGGAGAGTTCATCACATTCACATTCACAGTTATGATTAGAATCTGTGTCTTTCTCTATGTCCTATTTTCCCTCCCCCTCCCCCATTTATACCTTTCTTTCTCCTTTCTCCCTTTCCCTCCTCACCAGAATTTTGCTTTTGACCACCACCTCCCTCAATCTGCCCTCTCTTCTATCTTCCCCCTCCATTTTCTTTCCTTTTTCCCTTACTATTTCTTCCCTCTAATTCTATCCCCACTTTTCCTATCCCCTTTCTCTCCATTGTCTATAGAGCAAGTTAGATTTCTATTTCTAACTGAGTATGCCATTCCCTCCTTGAGCCAAATCCTATGAGAGTAAGGTTCAAGTGATGTTCATCTCTGTCCCTTCTTTCCCTCTATTATAAAATGTCTTTATGCCTCTTCATGTGATATAATTTACCATCTTCTGCCTCCTCCTTTCCTCTTCTCCCATTACAATCCCCTTTCACCCTAATCACATCAAAGTCAACTTATACCCACACCCTCTGTCTATGTTTATCCCTTCTAAATGTTGTAATAAAGATATGGTTCTCAAGAGTTCATGCATCATCTTTCAATATAGGGATATAAAGAGTTTGACCTTATTGAATTGTTGTTGTTGTTTTCTTTCCTGTTTACCTTTTTATGTCTCGCTTGAGTCTTGTGTTTGAAGATCACATTTTATGTTGACCTCTGTTTTTTTTTCATCTGAAATGTCAAAAGTCCCATATTTCAAATGGTCATCTCCTCCCCTGAAAGTTTATGCTCAGTTTTTCTAGGTAGTTGATCCTTGGTTGTAGTCCAAGCTCCTTTACCTAATGGACTATCATATTCCAAGATCTCTGATCTTTTAATAAAGAAGCTGCAAGGTCCTGAACAATCCTGATATTATTCTATGACATTTGAAATGTTTCTTTTTGGCTGCTTACAGTATTTACTCCTTGACCGGATAATTCTGGAATTTGGTTACAATATTTCTTGGAGTTTTCGATTTGGGATCTCTTTCAGGAGTTGACCAGAAAATTCTTTAAATGACTATTTTACCCTCTGTGTTTCTGGGATATTAGGGCAGTTTTCCTTGATGCTTTCTTAAAAGCTGCTGTCCAGGCTTTCTTTTTTTTAATGATGGCTTTTAGGTAGACCAATAATTCTTAAATTCTCTCTCTTGGATCAATTTTCTAGTTTAGTTGTTTTTCCATTGAAGTATTTTACATTTTCGTCTATTTTTTCTTTTCTTTTTTCATTTTGTTTGACTGATTCTTGATGTTTCACAAAGTCATTGGCTTCCACTTGCCCCATTCTAATTTTTAAGTAATTATTTTTTTCAGTAAGCCTTTGTACCTCCTTTTCCATTTGGTCAATTCTACTTTTTAAGGAGTTGTTTTCTTCATTCTACTTTTTTTTCTCCCATTTTGTCAGTTGTTCAATTTTTACAAGATTAGTTCAATTTTTTTCTACCTCTCTTAATTTGACTTTTAAAATCCTTCTTGAACTCTGCCAAGAAGGCTTATAGGCTGGAGGCCCGTTCATATGGCCCTTTTAAGTTTCAGATGTGGGTACATTGATAGTGCTGTTCTCTCCTAAATTTGTTCTAAATTTTGTTCTTCCCTGTAGCCATGATAATTCTCTATAATCATTGCTTTTTGCTCATGGTATTCGCCCTTTCTCCTGGCCTTCAAAGTTGATGTCTGCTTCTGGGGCACATGAAGCACTGTCCCACATTTCTGGTGTGGGAAGCTAGGGGACTGTCTGGTTACTGACTCTGTACTCTGGGATCTCAGGTTTAGAGTATATAAGGGTCTGATAGCTTACTTTGTGCTGAGCTGGAGCTGGTGGTGGCAGCTGGTGTGTGCAAAGGCCAGGTAGTATTTTTCTGCTTTTCCCCTGGGTTACACTGAAGCTCACAGGGTACAGGGTACAGTGGGGGTAGTCTGACTACTCAAGGTCACCTCCTCACCAGGGCCTGTGCTAGAGAATGGGTAAGTTGAGCTGCTAGGAGATAACTGTCTGCTGGTGCATGTGGTGATTCTCCAATGGCATCTGTCAGTTCCCCTGACTATGCCGAGACACATGGAGGTCTTGGTGTTGGTTCTTGCCTGATCCACCATCCCGGAGCCCAGGATCTCCCACTGGTTTGCTGATGTGGAGATTCCCACAGGCTTTCCAGGATGCCTCCCATTCTGTATTGGTCCTCTTCAGTCACAGCAAGAGTGATGTTTCCCCATTAATCTCTCCAGCCTCCCAAGATAAAAGACTACTGCACCCTGTCTTTCTGCTGGCTCCACTGTTCCAGGATTTTTCCAGGGGTAATATTTTCTGGGTTTTTTCAAGGTCAGTAAAGGAGAGTGAGAGCAACTTATTGCTTACACCACCATGTTGGCTCCTGAAAGTCAATATTGGATGATAACTTTTTAAATGGAAAGGAAGAGATGTATTTCCTGTGTGACCTTGAGCAAGTTCTCACATTTCTGGATTTCTCTGTAATGATCTTACCTGCTCACTTCTGCTTCCTAGAATCCCTGGTTGTTTTTTTCACAACTGAACTCTAGCATCATAGGAAACTTTCTTGTTGTATTCTCCTTCCACCAAACATGGTAAAACCTTCTGTTACAAGATTATCTTGTATTTGATTTGTAAATTCTTGTACCTACCTATTTAAGTATATGTTCTTTCTTTCATTAAAATGAAAATTTTTTAGGACAATCAGCTTTCTACTTTTATCTTTGTATACCAAGCCCCTAGGAAAGAGCCTAGCACATGGTAAGCATTTAATAATTTTTTTGACTGATTTTGCCTAGCAACTCTTTCCATACTCTCAATGTGTTATCTCTAGTGTGCTATAAAATCATTTAATCAATTTTCTTAAGAATATGTCCAAAAAAAGAGTAAAGAGGTTCTGAAGAAAGACTTGAAAAGCTTTTTTAAAGGCAAAATGCAGGGGATTGAAAACTTGGTGCCTGCTTGGGCAATTCAGGAACCTCATTTTTACCTATTTCCTCTTTTGAACTTTTTTCATCAAATTCTTATTAAATGAATTTTATGTTGGTAGTATTGCTACATGCTGTTAGAGCTACATGTTCCCGTTATAATTAAGTCCCCCCCCAAAAGCCAACATTTTCAAAATTTTAAGCAGAACCCTTCCCTCTTCCAAGTTACCTTTAGTATTTGCCGTATCCTACCAACCTCTCCCCTGCCATATTTGTCTACACTACCAAGTCATCCATTTCTATCTCAATTCAGTATGGAGAGATCATTTATTTTGCTTTATAAGCTGTAAAGAAATTAAACCAGCCATTCAGTAGAAAATGTCTTCATTTGCTAAAAACATGCTAGGTTTTTTTTACTTATTCTTTGAGTTCTTTCAACATAATAATCAGGAATACATTAATATTAGTGGATGTTTCCCTATCTGTTAGCAGTAAGTAGAACATTAAGGGCTACATAAGGAAAATATACTACTTTCTGACCTGGAAACACCCTGAAGTTCATTACATCCTTTGTCTCACATGTCAGACATTAAATGATATGGCATTTTCCTCCCTTGACCACACAATATCATTTAATTTTATCTAAATGGAATTTGCTCCATCATTCTAATCAAAAAGCATTTATTAACTGCTTAATTGCAGATGACGCTATACTAAGGATCATACAAAGATGACTGCCTAGAGACTTTAAAACTGCCTTCTAATGGCCTACACTATAAGGTATACTTTAAAAGCTAAATGGGATGGTTTCAATGGGCACAGGTCCCTGGGTTACCTTGGGTCTACAGGCAGGGAACACAACTAATACATTTATACTGGAACATAAAATAATTAATCAAAAATGGCAGGAACCTAATTGAGCCATCTCTCCTTGTAGGTTCATTAGACTTTATTTAAGAATAGGTATAAGAAAAAGAAGAGAAAGAAAGAAATGAAGGAAAAGGAAGGAAGAAAGGAAAGAAGGAAGAAAGGGAGGGAAAAAGGAAGAGAGAGAAAGACAACAATGCTTGCTGTATTGAAAAAGAATAATGTATCTGATGCAGGCTTGAAAGTCACCCTAAACCTTTGTGACCATTTTCTTTAACAGTACAATATGTAAATTTCTAGGCTCAGGGGACCAACTGTAAGTTGGTTTCAAATGCCACACAGCAAATAAATCTTTTCCCCTTCTCCATATCCCACACCCTATAATCTACTTGCCCTTTGACCTCATCACAACAAGCATGAATGCTTCAAATGTAAAGTTTTCCTTTATGTTAAAAAATTAACATTTTTACGCTAATCATATTTCAGAAATATGGTTCATCAGACCTTCTAGTAGTGTGCTTGCTTTTTGCCTTGGGTGAGAAATAGCCTGAAAAAGTATAAAATGCCATAGAGAAACCAAATATTGGATTTGGGGAGTGTTCTAGTATCATTTAGAAAATATCACTAAATTTTCCTAATTTGGAATGCAAAGAAGGATATGCTGAATTAGAAAAAAACTGAATAATTTAAAAGAAATTTAACAGTTTTTAATATTCTTTAATATTCTTTTATTTAATATAGAAGAATAATGCAAACTAGACTACCAAAGTCCATTTATTTATGCATTCAAAGGATTACCAGGTAAGGATCCTTAATGGGCCTACTTTAATGAATAGATAAAAATTGGCTTATAATTAGCATATCAACTTTATTCAAATGATGTCATTAAAGTCCTTGAAAATAATTTATTAACTTAATAAATCTTGTTTACTCTGCTACTTTGTGCTATTTGTGAAGAAACAATTGGCTAAACTAAGATAAATTTAAGACTTAAACCTATGTAAATTAGCCCTCAAACTAAAGTAGTGGATTACTAACTAATATGGTTTGATCACTATGCCATGAGTAACCTTATTCCAAGGCTAACTAAAACCGCTGTAAGACAGAGTCATTTATGGGACAGCCCATCCCAGATGAGAATATATTTCATTAAATGGTATACCTATAAAAGAAAAATGAATCTCTCATGCTCAGTAAGAAAAAAAAAAAGAAATGTTGCAGAGGTAGTTGAAGAAAAGGAATAGGTAATAACCAAAATTAATGATTAAAATAATGAATTCTCTATCATCCCCTGGAAAAGATATATTTTAAGTCTAAATAAATATCAATAAAAACAAAGTCAGAAAGCTTCTTATTCTCCCATTTGGAGGAGTATTTGTGTACTTTTTCTGCTATTCTTCCAATGTCATGTTTCCAACAGAATTATGTTTCTCACTCATGTTCTTCAACTTTGTCAGGATCCCCATTTCCCCCCCCCTTTCCCAAATTTAATTAAAACCAGTATCCAGGCATACTGGAGAAAACCCTATTTACATAACACAAAGAAAAATAATTTTTAAAAGCCCACATTAATCATGGGCATTACAGCCAATCACTGTAAATAGGGTGCATCTAGCCAAGTGACAAGCTCCATCTCCTCCAGAATAACATTTTCCTATGGGTCAAACCAAATGCTTTTGATCAATACAGTTTTCTCAGTCAGAAAATCACCTTTTTTACTTTTGTTCATGAAATTACCCTGTTCCACTCACTCCAGTATTGAATAATGGATGTCCAAAAGCCCATCTTTCACCTTCTCCTGTCTGGTGATAGGATTCATTTTCCCTGCTGCCAGCAAAGCTAGATGGACCACTTCAAGAAGATGTTTGACATCTGTAGCCTATTCCCCCAATTCCACTATAGAGCAAAAAGACAAGAGTGGAAATATTCCCAATGACAGACAGCCTCTGCTAGTGGCCAAAAAAGAAAGGAAAAACTAATCAATACTGAATATTGTTAAAATGCCATCCAAAGCAGTGGAAATGTTACACCAGAGAAATAACCCAACATCTCTATGTCTGTTTTCTTAAAAGGAAAAAGGGTCTGAAATTGTCCAAGATGCTGTGATAATAAATGATATGAAGTCTATAGAAAACCCTGAGCTTCTCCAAGATAGTATATTGGTCATTGTGCAATCGTTGTTGCTTGTTGCTATAATAACTGTGGCACAATCCTTCTCTGACCTCCCAAGCTTCTGAGCTAACATGGACTGGATTTGATC
Organism: Pseudocheirus occidentalis; assembly: GCA_028646575.1. Classification (NCBI taxonomy): domain Eukaryota; kingdom Metazoa; phylum Chordata; class Mammalia; order Diprotodontia; family Pseudocheiridae; genus Pseudocheirus; species Pseudocheirus occidentalis. The sequence goes on from CM053595.1 coordinate 229,921,213, forward strand.
CTGGGTTCTTAAACTGAAGAAATAATTACCTCTCTTGCCTTTTCCTAACCCTTGAATTTTACTCTATGAAAATCTGCTGAATTAAACTTAGGTATATCACATATCTAGATTTAGCCAAGTATGGATAATAAGGTCCTCAAATCCCCCAAAGGCACACAATGTACAATATTGATCTTGGATACAAGACAGCTTTCATTTAACCCATTAAAGAAAGTTAATAGAATACAAAGGACTCACAGACACCTAGGAATAAATATAGAGACATGAACTGTTCAAATTACTTATTATAATTCATTAGACAACCGCAAAAGAAGAAGGTACTTTCCAGCCAACTGAACAAGAGTCTCTTTAACCCTGGACTTCCAACATCTGAGCAATCCATTTCAATAACAGGGTTGCCAAGGTCCAGATTTCATTCATCCCCTCCCCCATTTTCCTCATCCCATCATATGGTTTTATTTTTTCGGGTACAAGGTCTTTCAAGATACTCTTCCTTCTCCAAGAAGCATATGATTGTGGAAATCTCCTGGAAGACTGGAGCCCAAACAATATATAAGCCAGGCTCTTTCACTCTCTTGAGAATTGTAGAACTTGCATAGACAATCCATTTTCAGTGACTCTTAATATCTGACATTTGTTTGTAAAGGAAACATAAAGTTAAAAGGAAGTCATCAGAAAGTAGAGATCCAGGATGGATATCAAGAACCTTTATATCCCTATAAGTAAATGTGACTCTCTCGATAACCTGGACAAATCCAGGCTGTAAACCCCTTGCTTCTCCTATTAAAAAATAATTCATATTCCTGAATGAAAGACAAAAAGGAACACCTCACTCCCAGCACCATTCCTTCTTTATAGCACCATAGGATGGAAATCTGAAGGGGAAAAAAAGCTCCACAGGAGAAAATGAGCAAAGCTGTTTAACAGCTCAATTTGTCCACATGGAAAACAATAATCTGGCCCCTTGAACCTTAGCCACTGGGAGTCTATCAAATGGGTGTACTCTTGATAAGTAAGTAGTATGTATGTTCACTCCAAGAAACAAGAAACACCTGGAATCATGAAGGAGGTCAACTAACAGTGCAATAGACAATGGCTAGTTGGGATCCCTCAGAATCATAATAAAAATGAAGTCAACTCCAGGCTGAGGATCAGGTAGGAAAAAAGACACAAAAAAGGAGCAAAACCTACATTGAGCTATCAGGAGGCTGAGCTCAAAACCAGGAAATTCTATAGAGCAGCAGTTTTTCAACCTGTGGGTTATATTCAATTTGTAACAATGAAAATACATCTTGCATATCAGATATTTACATTATGATTCATAACAGTAGCAAAAATAAAGTTATGAGGTAGCAACAAAAATAATTTTATGGTTGGGATCACCACAACATGAGGAACTGTATCAAAGGGTCAAGGCATTAGGAAGGTTGAGAACCACTGCTATAGCGAGTAGGTCATGGTATCCAGTACCAAAAAGGAAAAGGAAGGAAAGGAAGGATGGATGGATGGATGAAAGGGAAGATGGAAGGAGAAGGAAGGGAGGGAGGAAGGGAGGAAGGAAGGAAGCAATTATTAAGAAACATTAACATGACTCAGCCACTCATCACTTTGCTATCAAGGACTGTTCAAATTCATGTGGATTTTTCCCAGGAGGAACTTTTGATTCTACTTTTGGACTTTTTGCCATTTCCTGGATTTTTCATTATCGTCTTGTTCTTTTATTTTTCAATGAGATTCAGATAGAAATGCCCTGTGACAAGATGTTATCTTGCTAAGATTCATTTACATTTAATGTTCTATAGACTATTGCACAAGTAGATAAAATAACTTCTTTTCATAGTTGGATACAAGTATTGTAATGTAAATTCATCCCCCATAGATTCTCTGAAAGCATGTTTAGCACAAATCATATAGTAGACAGGGCAGTATGGATGGTTTGTACCTCATTGTGTTCCCATGTGATTTCGATCTCCTCCGTCAGCTCTCTATACTTTGAAATCTTTCATTTCTTGTAATTTGAGAATTGTATTTTAGATGGCATTATCTATTTAATTTTTTGAAGTTTCATTTATTACTATTATTCTAATACTTCAGTGAGGTACAAGAAAGAGTATATTTGTTATATGTACAAAATATTGTAATAGATCATAGATTTAGAGCTGAAAGAGAACACTCTCCCATTTTACAGATGAATAAATTATGGACCAGAAACATTAAGTCATTTGCCCAAGCTCATATAGGTAGTAAGGAACCCAACTAGGATTAGTACCTAGATCTTCGTTTCAAATCCTACATTCTTCCCATTGCACCACTTTGCTTTCCACTTCTTCTGTTTATTCTAGTTTCCAAAAAGTTGCTTTTCATATTTGCAGGAGTAAAGCCCAGTTTAGAAAGGGAGAAAATGGAGTAACTGCAAATGATATAGGAATTCTTTTTTTTTGCCTCAGGTCAGTGTTTTTTTGTATTAAATCAAATGTTGCATATAGCTAAGCTTCACTGGGGTTCACAAAATTTTCCATAGTCACTATAGAGAAGGCAAGTTATGAATTATTTTCCTAAACTGAGTCTAGAAAATGTCTAAACTCAAAGTTACAGGCTCATGATTGGCTATAAGTCAGAAGCTAAAGACTGCAGACTCAAATCCCTTGCTGAAAGAATAACTTTTATATTAAATTTTTAAAAAAAATTTATGAACCTAGCAAAAATAAATAAACATGAATGCTTCATGGACAGCACAGGACAGAAAAGAGGATCATATATAAAACTTTGAATATTTGTTATTTACACTTTTTTCCAAAGTATACATCAAAATTGGTACACAACAGTACCAATACTGCCCTGTCTATATCCCCTTTTGAGTATCCAGTAGAGCTTTTAAACTGTATTTTTTGGCAAATGGGGGAGAGCAGAGATTTTTCAGGGTACTCCTATTACTGTTTTTCCTTTTCCAACAACAGTATAATTTTATTCCAGAGATCTGTATCGAAGAGCTTCTCATTCTGACTAGAATATGCCTTACCTTTGATTGGCATGATAATTCATAAACTCTAGATTTCCTCTTTATTCCAAGCGATGACTCAAAGTTCATGCAGTGAATACAGCAAACATTTATTGAACACCTACATGCAAGCATTGAGCTAAGTACTTCTTGTCATGTCTATTCACAGCCTATAAACTTATGTAACAACCTCTTTGTCTTATACCCTTATTTGATATAGTCTTGGGTATTTCTTATTGTTAACAGTTGTGAATGTGTGTGTGTGTGTGTTTGTGTGTGCGCGCATGTGTTCCTTAATCTCAGGATGAGATGTGCCATGCCACATCACCTTTCTGGCCACTACCCCCTCCATTTCTCCCATCAGTGTTCTGGTTATATAAAACTGTTTTGGCTCAAAAATGTGGAACCATACATTTCCACTAATTAAAATCCATCAGTTGCCTTCAGGGACCACTTTTTCAAAGGGAATGCAATGCCTTCCCAAAGATATATGTATGCCTTAACTTAATAGGAGGAATCCAGATGCTGTCTTATATAATTCTCTTAAAAAATAGTCTGCAGGCATTTCACTGCTCATTAATAAACCCGTTCATGGTCCTAAAATATCCTGAGCCTAAACTTCTTTCAATTGTGACCTCTAGCCATTTATGATGACAAATTGTACCTTCTTTGGAGAGCAGCTAAATATCTGGAACATTGAGCCTCCCTGAGCCTCCCCCTGAAACCTGGCCTATTATTTCCGATTCACAGGCAAATTCCAGCTAGCCCATCATTGATCTTCTCTACACTGCCCTTTCCCAGCTGTCAGCTCTCCAATCAAACAAGACCAGGAGCTGCCACGTTCAGTCTCTTCCCTCAGTGATTCCTCTGAGAAGGTCCCTTGTCATTTTGTTGAATGAAGCACTCTCTCTATTTGGCCGTTCTGAATCCATCCTACTCAGGCATGCATGTGCTTCCAATTAATGGTAGCCTTTGAAAAGATTGGAGTCACCTGTGTAGAGAAATCCCAGAGCCAGTCTGCTGCTTCCTTATGTTAGTGTATTTGGTGTTTCACTGATAATATACCATTTAAACATTAGAACTTTGTCTGAAAATCCTTAAACACAGGTTACATATTACATTCATCTCAAGATTCCATAATAGGTGAGAATCTGACATACATCAGCCCTATACCTACTTTTTCTCTTCCAATGAAAGTTAGCTCTTGTGTTTCCAAACCAATAGAGGGGAGCATAAACACTGATCATCCACACCAGCATACAACCTAAAAATCATTTATTGTTGGCATTGGAATGTTTTCCTACTAACCCTTGAATAAGAGTGGGCTTAATATTCTGGGAATTTATTTCAAACCAAATAATGAAGCAATACTGTGAAGATCTGATTCAGGGGGAGCTGGGAAGCTGCCCAGTTTTCTCACTCTGATTCCTGCTCAGCTCTTTCCTGAAATCTACACCATGCTGGAAATAGACAATTTTCTCAGAAATACTATCCTAAGCAGAACATAGCACCTTCAAGCATCTCCCTGCACAGGTTTAATGTTTTGGGGGGAGTTTCTTTTGGGGCTTGTGCACCGCATGGAAAGAAGGAATAAGCAAGATGTCAACAAAACAAGTATTTAAGCATGGCACCTTCTGGCAGGAAATGCTAATTCATTTGCAATCAACTGGAAAGCATGGATTGTTGTGCATATGTCACAACATGGCTAACTCTCCCCTGGATAATCAAGAATTCATTGTAACCAGGGATAACCAAACCAAATATTTTAGAAACTGATGGAATCTCAGCAGTAAATGAGATTTCAGATATTACTTTATCTCCCTTACAGCATTACTTTTTCAGAAGAGGAAACTGAAGTTTTTAGTGGTAGTCACAAATGGAAGCACTGGAAATAGGATCGGAGTCTCCCAGTCTCTAGCAGAATGTATTTTTGACTGCTTTAGTCTTTCTCCAATTTAGTACGGTAAATAATATTCCTTACAAGAAAGAGTATTATTTTCTCTTAATTAATGTGCTGGATAGGCTGAAGAATAGTGAACACAACAAGAGAATTGGGTCCTAGCTAAAGGAATGAAAATTCACTAATTGTATCATCAATTCACCTCTAATTCAATTTATTTTTTTAATTTAGTTTTTATTTGTTTTCTTGTTTACATTATTCATTTTCATTACATTTTTGGAATTACACATTTTCTCCCCATCTTGCTCCTGCCCCAACCCCATAACAGCAATCCCACTGTAAAGCCCCTCCCCTGCTCTGCTCTCCCATTTTCTAGTAGGGCAGGAGGGGT
>CM053595.1:229927001-229947363 GCA_028646575.1 Pseudocheirus occidentalis
ATCTCTGAATTTTCATAACAATCTGTTTTATTTTTATGCACTTGGCATGTTCTACCTTTTATTATGAAACTATATTTTATGAAAATGTGCATCCACCAAAGTATGACTCTGATGCCTCATCATTATATGGAGGTGAACTTGGCTTCTCTTATGTTATAACAGAGGAATGCAAACTCTAGCAATCTCTCCCTTGCTGGAAAAATTCTACCTATAGTACTGGGAACAGATTGTGTCTACTTTCTAAGGACTGGCCTCACTCAAAGACAAGAAGTCACCAAAAGGTTCCCTGTTGAGTAATGGATCCTTTAACTGTAGCAACCCAAGAAACAAAGATAATTACAAAATAGTCCTTAGCCCTTCATTGTCTTTTCCCACTTCTCTTGCAGTGATGGAAGCCTGTCCATAAGAATTGACTTAATTGTTGATCATGTAAAAGAAATAATTTTCCAATTACCAAATCATGACTCTCAGACTTGAATTGTATTAATCTTGGTGTTATCTCTATAAATGCCACCAAAAGACAAATGAACATTGCAATAAATAGAATGAGGGTGAACAGAATTTCATTGGAGGGGCAAGTGTAAGAGCTAGTATGATGCTTTAAGGCAAGAAGAAATATTTCATGGCATACTCGGTCATCTTGTATTACATTGCTCATAATGTTGTCATTTAGTCATTTCTGATTCTCTGTGATCCCATTTGGGGTTTTCTTGGCAAAGATACTAGAGTGATTTGCCATTTTCTTCTTCAGCTCATTTTACAGATGAGAAAACTGAAGCAGCATTAAGTGACTTGCCCAGCGTCATACAGCCAGTAAGTGTCTGAAACTGGATTTGAACTCAGGTCTTTCTGACTGCAGGCCTGGTATTCTATCCACTGGGCCACCTAGGTCATAGTAGACATTTGCAGAAACAAAAACAAAACATCATGAAGAGATTTGCAGTTTAGCTACCAGTGTCTGTGACAAAGCATGTGGAGGAAGGGAAATTCTATGAAGAACTCCAACTTAGATCAATATAAATTCAATAATCCATTATTTCAATGGAAAGATACACATGAAAAAAAGCCAAAAAAAACTGATGGAAAATAGGATTGAGAATTAAGAAAAAATACAGGCTATCCCTTCATGCTTTATGAGTTCCAGTGAATCCCTATTACCTCCAGGATCAAACATAAAGCTCTTTGTTTGGGGCCTAACCTACCCCTTCTGTTTTTCCAGCCTTCTCACTTTACTCCCCTCTGTACACTCTGCAATCAAGACACGCTGACTTACTTGTTCCACAAGCAGAACACTCCATTTTCCATCCTATTAGCTAAGACCCCATTTTTTGAAAGCTTGGCCTCTTCGTGATCACCTCCCACCTCTTAGGCTGAGGCTCACCTCAGATTCCACCTCCTGCAGTTAGGTTAGTGTTATCCCTTCTAAGATCACCTTCCTTGTATCCTGTATTCATCTTGTATGCATCTCATTTTTGTTCTTGTTTTCTTTTTCACATCATCTCTCACATTAGAATAGAAGCTCCTCAAGGGAAATCCAAGGGTTTTTTTTTTCTTTCTGTACTCCCATGCCCAGCATAGCATCTGACATATAGTACAGGATTACCTAGTAAATGTTTGTTGACTGACTTACTGTACACACATTTCACAAAGGTAAAAATTTACTTAGAGAATCAATCAATTAAATAATCAATTTGACATATAGTATGGGCTTACTTAGTAAATGTTTGTTGAATGACTTACCATATATGCATTTTACAAAGGTAAGAATTTACTTAAAGAATCAGTCAATCAAATAATCAATAAACTGACAAACCTTTGCAAAGAAAACTATAGGTTGCATGGGAACTATTAGTATTCTTGAGGGTTAAGAGTCAGTCTGGCACAGCATACATGTGGACAAATCTGTTCTCAGAATCCAGATAATATGAATTCAAAGACAAAAAGTGACTGTGTAACCCTGGATAAGTTTCTTAATTTCTCAATGCCCTTGGAAACTCTCTTATAGTGTGATCTTCAGAGAAGGTTTTGATCTTCCTTGGTAGAGGGCCTTTACTTCTCTGGGAATACCGATACAATCCAAAGGCTATTCAGAAGAATGGACGGTAAAACTAGAGTTTGGAGAAACCTGAGTTTCTAGCCTTCCTCTGTTACTTGATATATAATAATGGACAAATTGCTTACCTGCTCTGAGCCCACCTCCTCTTCTATCATATAGGTATAATTCCTATGAGTTGTTGCTGGGGTTGCATAAGATAATGGACAAAAAGACTCTGCCGCTTTAAAGTTCCCAATTGGAGCGCTTCAGGAGCTGGGACTTCCAAGCTATAGAAAGCAATAGAAAGCTCTCAAATAGGAAACAGCTCTTTCTACCAATGCATATTGGCATTTTTTCTGTAGCTTTTTATCTTGAGAGTTGTCTAGGGCACTGAGAGGTAAAATAATTTGTCCAGTGTCACATAGCTAATATGTGTCAGAGGAAACCTTAAAGGGTTATATAATTATGATTTGAGAAAGTAAGGGAGGAAGGAAAGAATAGGAGGAAAGAAGAACAGGAAGGGAAAGGGGAGGTGAAAGGAATGAAGGTATAAAGGGAGGGAAGGAAGACAACGAAAGGAAGAAATGGAGGGCGGGAGTGGAAGGAACAAGGGAAGGAGGAAAGAAAGGAAGAAAAGGAAGGAAAGAAGGGAGGGAAGGAAGGAAAAGAGAGAAGAATGGAGGAAGGGAAGAGAGGAAAGAAGAAAGAAAGAAAAGGAAGAAAGGAAAGAAGAGACAACTTCATTGAAGAGAAGAAAATGAGATGAGACAAAAGTTCCACTTTTATTTTAGTAACTAAATACTATATATTGATAAAAATTATTTTCAAAAATTATATTCTCCCCATTTATAGATGAGGATGCAGTGATCATTTACTATACATCTGTCCATCAGGTTATTTAATTGTACTGTTTTACTAAATTAGGTTACAAAAGTGATTTTTGTAAGAGAGGGATCTCTCCCTACCATGAAGTATTCAGATTGTGCTACCTTACCTTTCCCCAGTGCACCATGGGCTTCTTGTCGTAAGATTTTCTACCTTAAGGCTATTATATTTTATTTCTTATAGAACTTTTTCCCCAAAGAAAACATCTCAAGAGCATTAAATTAAGTGATTTGTTGTCAAGGCTCCTGGATCATATTACAAATTTAATCGGCTAATTATTTCTTTACCTCAGAGATGTTTAATTATTAGATAGTTTCTCTCTTTGGAGACAGCCTACACAGACAAGACAGTCTACTCACACATCAACAAAGTAAACTCTCTCCTTGCCTCCTTGTTATAAGAGGTCATGAAGATTTTCTCTTCATATTAGAATAAATTTTGTTTCCTATGATTCATTCCCATAAGTCTACCACATGAATTTTGCAACTATCTATTTAGATGTTACTAAATCTGCACCACCACCCCCAAAAAGTACTTGAGAAATTGTTGATAATACTTTTCAGATTTATGGATGTGAACAACGCAGCTTCATGGCCATGTGTATCTTCTTTGAGGAAGATATGGAATTGACTCTGGGTTTCCCCCTACCTATATGACCTTCGACAAGTGCTTTTGGTACTTAGAGCCTCACCTTTCTAGTGGGTTAGAAATAAAGGATTAGAGAGATGAATAAAAAAGTCAGGGTTGTGTTGAAGCCAGTTGGAATCTCCTCAGTTGAGCTGATTGTCAACTTTTCAATATGAGCATTTGTACCTTAGAAATTAACAAGTCCTACAAATCAGGACTTGCCTTATTGCTTTGTTGATTGTCTAGCCCTAAGAATCTGGTGAAGAAAATGCTAATAAAACAGATTCAACCTAGAAGTATGTCATATGTACCCACCCTCACCCCCACCACGAAGGCTGGTTGTTAAATATTTGTCAGCACACAACTGGGAAAAGTCCATTTCGGCTCTAATACTCTATAATTAGAGTGCCAGTGAATTGTAGAGACACAATCGGTCTGGTTGACAAGTTCAACCCAAATTCTACAAAAATAAAAATAACAGTTTTTATAAATAGCACTTTAAGATTTGCAAAGCACTTTACATATGTTATTACATACAATTCTCATAAAAACTCTATAAGGTAGGTGATATTATTATCATCCCTGTTACATAAAGGAGGAATATAAAGTTAAGTGATTTGCCCATGATCATGTATCTTGTAAGTATCTGAGGAAAGATTTTAATCTCAGGTCTTCCAAACCCTCAGTCCCAAACTCTAACCATGTGCATGTAATCCATAACAATACAGACTGAGGCCTGAACCAGATTAAAATGTAATTGGAAAATATTAAACAAAATAAAAAAATATATAACAAAACATAGATAATGTTAATATATAATTTTCTAATTCACAGGGATCCTTATGTAGGATTTAATTTAGGGGACTCATTTCTATTTGAGTTTGACACCATTGATCTAAACCATATGATTGCTTTTCATTTCAGGTTCAGAATCCAAAATCTCTCTATTGGCCAGAGTTGAGCAGTTATCTAGTTAACGTTTGTGATCAGCATAGGCTCCTATTCCATAGGAATTCTCATACTCATTTCCTTTTCTTACTGATAAAGCTATTCACAGGAGTTATCCTGAAATCTTTTCATTTAACATGTATAGACACTGACTTTCTTAATAGTGCTAATTCTCCATTTTACAGACTTAAGAGGAAGAACCTGGACAACTTGGAGGTTCCATCAAGAGGAAAAAAACTGAATGCTTAAGATCATGTCAGAGAATCAGGGAAAAAATGAACTAAGAAACACTCAACTAAGTGTTGAGTAGACAAGGACAGAATCTTGTGGAATAATACATAAAATATACAGTCCTGGGAGGTGAGGATGTAGAGGGAATAGAGTACCAGCCCTGAAGTCAGGAGGACCTGAGTTCAAATTCGACCTCAGACGCTTAACACTTACTAGCCATGTGACCTTCAGCAAGTCACTTAATAACAATTGTCCTGCCTTCCCCTCTACAAAAAAAAAAGTGAGGTAAATATACAGTCCTAAAGAGAGACATATAAAGACATTCTACCTGAAAGCAAAAACAAAAAATAAAGATTCACAGCCAAAGAAGAATGTATTCTATGGGACTGCAGAACTGGAAGGCACCTCATTGTTACTGTTCAGTCATTCAATTGTGCCTGATTCTTCATGACCCCAAGGACCACAGCACACCGATACTGTCTATGGGATTTTTTTTTGGCAAAGGTAATGGAGGAGTTTGTCATTTCCTTCTCCTGTAGATTAAAGCAAACAGAGGTTAAGTGACTTGCCCAGGGTCACACAGCTAGCAAGTCTCTGAGGGCAGATTTGACTTTGGGTCTCTGTCAGACATCATCTATTTCAGCTCTCTCATTTTACAAATGAACAAGCTGAGACCCAAGGTCGTATAGTTTGTGGTATAATTATAACTATAGCTTTGGCAGAATACTCTAGCATCTGATTCAAAGCCTATTAAAGACATTCTCTTCAATGGCAGCTAGGTGGCAGAGTGCATAGAGTACCAGGCCTGGAGTTAGGAAGACCTGAGTTCAAATGCAGCCTCCGAGCTTTACTATCTATGTCACTTTAGGTAAGTCATTTGCACTTACCCCTGTTTGCCTCTGTTTCTTCTTCTGTAACATGAGCTGGAGAAGGAAATGGTAACCCCCTTTAGCATCTTTGCCAAGAAAAACCCAAAAGGGGTCAAGAAGAATCCAATACAACTAAAAATGACCAAATAACAACAATACATACAAGACCTTAAACCTCAAACAACTTCTATTTTCTGTAGTTAAACCAAGGCATGCAGTAACCGAATTTTAAAAGAAAGCTATAGAGGACAGAATTGTGAGACATACGAAGGCAAGAGAGCCCAGATCCCCCAAAGACCCTGAGTGCCAGTCACAACGTATCTCCCAAATCACACTGGGAATTGCCAATGGTTAGCCATATGCATAGACCATAAAAGTTAGGTCATGACCATCTGCTCTAAGAACCACAGATGCTATTGACAATCATGCTGAGAGGGGAGGACTTCTGATCCCTTTGGTTTTTCAACCACTAGTGGGCAAGATAATTGCTAAGTGGCTAACATGTGAGCAGAGTTGGTATATTCCATTTGGCCAAGAGGACATATGTTACCCTCAAACTGGCAGTTTATAGATTCCAAACCCAAGAAATCTGTCAAGTTCAGTAAGCTATCAGCCTGAAAAATACAATACTATTTATGCCACAAGATGTCAGAATGTTATATTTCTCTGGCACTTCTTTAACTTTCCCATTTGAAATGTTGCCGTTGGTGAAGTAAGCATGGGAAGCTGTAAATTTAGTGGTAAACAAGAGTCCTGTGCATGGAGAATCACAGAATCTCAGAATTGAATGGGTTTTCAAAGGCCCTTTTATCCAAACTACATTAAAACACAAATCTCCCCTATAGCAACCCTAAAAAGTGCCCATTTAGAATTCTCTAGAAGCCTTCTTGTAATGGAAAACTCACTACCTCTCCAACTCACTACTACATTGCACTTTGGAATAGCTCCAATGAAGCGGGGCAAGGAGCAAGCATTACTAGGTGTTTACTATTTGCCAGGTGCCATGCTAATCACTTTCAGTCAGTAAATAAGCATTTATTAAATTGACTATTGTGTGCTAGAAACATTAGAAATATCATCTAGTTCAATCCTCATACAACCCTGTGAAGTAGGTGTTATTAATATCCCTATTTTACACTTGGGGAAACTGAGGCAAGCAGTGGTTAAATGACTTGTCCAGAATCACTTAGCTAGTCTCTGCATACAGATTTGAAATTAGGTCTTCCTAACTCCAGGCCTAGTACTCTATCCACTGTGCCCCATGATTTCCGATGACTAAGAACTTTATCCTTATAATCAACTAAAGTCTGACCTTTCTCCATCTCATGCCCATTATTCCTAGTTCAGTCCACTGAGGCCAAGTCTAAGACATTCTTCACATGAAAGCTTTTTGAATCCTTAGACATAAATCAGTGGGAGTAGACTAAAGATGGTCAATTGCTAAAATTTTTAATGTCTATATTTTATAGCTTGGGAATAGGCAAATGTGACATATCACAAATTATTTGTTTTGTTGATTATCTAGGTTTTTAAGTGATGGAAAAGTGTTGATAATGCAAATTAAACTTGAAACTATGTTCTGCATATTTTTTTTCCAGAACGTCAGGTGTAAGAGTCAGGTAGGTGGTGCATTAGATCGAAAGCTGGGTTTAGAATCAGCAAGACCTAAGTTCAAATTTGACCTTAACTGTGTGACTCTGGGGGAGTCACTAAACCTCCATCTGCCTCAGTTTCTTCAGCTTTAAAACTGATATAATAATAGCATCTATCTCACAGGGTGGTTGTAAGGATTAATATAAGACACTCTTTAGACAGTGCTCAGTATAGTGGCTGGTAGTAGGTGCTATATGTTTATTATCACCATTTTTGTACATTTACCAGTATACCCCTATATATAAGCTTTCTTTTCTCCAAAATAAGCATCCCTGATTCCTTCAATAGAACCTCACTGGTGTATTATCTAGTTTCTTGACTTTTCTGGCTCTCCCCTACTGGATAAGCTCTAAACTGTCAATGTCCTTCCTAAAATGTAGCACCCAGAACTGAACACACTAGTACAAATGTAGTCTGAAAAAAGGGCAGAGTACAGGGTGGTACAGATACAATGTTCTATTCATACAGTATAAGATGCATTTTTTTTTGGCTACCAAGTCACAATAAATTAATAGTAAACTTAGAGTCCCTAAAAACTCAGTTTTATTTGAATTCTTTTTCCCATCAGACTTTTGGGATTGTTGTTGTTTTAACCTTAAATAATGTTATAGATCTTTATGTCTATTCCTTTTGCAGTTTATTTGATTTGACTTGGCCCACCACTGTAGGCTGTCTAAACCTTTTTGGATTGTGACTTTTTCATCCATTATGCTAACTATTCACAAATTTGATAAGCATGAAATCTTGGCATTCATCTGAGTCATTGATAAAATGTTGAACAGTCCAAGATCAAGGATAGATTTTTAGGACATTCAAAGAGAAACTTCCTTACAGGGTGATAATAATCTATTACTCATTTAGCTTGTTTTGTACTTGATTAACTATGTAATAATTGAGTACAGAGTTTCTACTCAATAAATAAGTTTTGAACAAAGCAAAGTTATGGAAAAAATTATAAACTCTTTCCCTTATTTATTTTTTGTGGGGGAAAAGGAATTAAGAAAATTTATTTATCCAGCATCACTATGTGTCATGTACTGTGTGGAACATGAGATAAAAACACAAAAGCAACTTTTGTTCTGTTTAGAAGGGAGGGTTAATTTTAGAGTAGATAATAAGACCTCGTAGAGCAATGATCAGACCGAGTCAGTCCCAAGAGTCATAGTTGAGCGGGGATCTGTGTAATAAGTACTCAGGCAGGAGGGAGTATCCAGCACCTGCTAGCAACCATGTAGTGAGGAGTGGGGGAGGAGGGGGTTAGTGCTAGGGAGGAGAAGAACCCTATCGCTATTCCAGTTGTGCTGGTGGACAACTGTTGGCATGTGTGCAGTAGTTGCTTGTTAGGTATTTAAGGCTATGTCATTGCATACAAAATAGTTTACTTTTATTTCATTAAAAATAAAACCCCCAAAATAGCTGAATTCAAAGAAATACTGTTCTTTCACTGACATGGCACCAAATTAACTATTCTGACTGAATTTTTCATTTTGGTTTTATTTTGGAATAATGTAGATACTGCCTATAATTATGTAAGTAAAATAAATATCTAATAAATTCAATCATCACACAATTGGCTAGTTCTGGCTTTTAAAACCTTATCATTCAATCTTAGTAGTAAGATTAATCTATTTTTTTAGTCCTATATTATAAGGGTAAGGTGACAAGATCTAAGTTTTCTGGATAATTGATAGATCTTTATATTTCATCTTAGTTCCTCTCATTATAGCCTGAAGCCAGATCCAGGGCCTAAATTATTTTGGTATCTGTATTTGATCATTATAATCCAATCAGTTTACAATAACATAGATTGAGGCTCTTAGAGGTGCATGATGGGAAATCCACAGTATGGAAAATGCATTTGGCCCTGGTCGAGTAGTTATTTACAAAACTTTTGCCAAACACTGTTGTTTTCATTATCCCAGGGCTTTCCTAGAGCATTGTTATTTATTACAATTCCTTAATTATTCATTTCAGCAAGGTTTATAATTATAAACCAGCCACTAATGAGAAGGCAATATGTAATTCCTTAGGAATCTCATTTTATCTGACATTAATTAATGCCCACTTATAAATTGTGACTTAACTATAAAAACCACTTGGTGCTTGAATTTAATCTTCCACATTCACTGGGAAACTAGAAGGAATCTCCTCTAAAGCAGCAATTTTCTTCCAGAGTACCAGGCTTATTACCAATGGAACATACAACGTGTTTATTTCTATATGTGAATTGTGTGATTCCCCTACATAAGGCAACGCCTCCCCAGAATTTGAAAAGGAGTTTCATCATTTTTTTTTTCTTTAAGAGGCAGCTCTCTGTCAAGACTTCCACATTTTTAAATGTTGACAAGCATGCACACTCTATTGCTTGGATTTTTGCCTGGCTCATTATGCAAATTATATTCATGTAATGCATCACTCGGGTATTCAGGTGCAAGCCCACAGTGTCTAATCCGAGTCCTTCTTGTCAGGAGCGACAGTAATGTACATTTTCAGTAAAGATAACCGATCAGGTGAAAGAGAAAAAAAACTGCTATTTTCAATCAGAACTATAGAAAGTGCCTTCAGCCTGGAGAAGATGTGATGCCAGGCTAAGGCTGTAAAATACAACATCTCTGACCTTATTATTCAGGCTCCTGTGCTAAATAACGTGTATATAATGGAATCTGTGTGCCCTAGTTTCTGACAGGTTGAATGTTACTTAGTTATCCAGAAGTGGGAAAATGGCTTCCTGCTTTCTAAGGGTACTGCAGGCCTCCCAAATTTTCTTGGGCAATGCAATCATAAGAATATTAAAATAGGGGGTGGCCTTAAAAATATAGCAAGTGACCACTTACATGATAGGATTTAAGGGCTATAAAGAAGGACTTTTGGGGAAGAAAATCAGTTACATATCTGTCATGGTACTTGCAATCTGACCACTAGAGATTCAGCCCTTTTTGAGAATGCTTTTTGAAAGGCAAATAACTCTAGCAGGGTTAAACTTGAATCCTTAACTGATCCAATCCAGCAAGAGTTTATTAAAGTACCTACTCTGTGCAAGGAACTGTGTTTAGTGCTAGAGATCCAAAAACAAAAGGAAAAGCTGTGTTTGCCGTCTGGGAGCTTACATTTGACTGGGAGAATATAGTATGTCAACAAAGATACATCTCAGCACACCCCCAAATCCAACTATGGACAAAGTCCAAGGGGACTAGAATATAGCATAGACATTGTTGGGAGACGGGAGGAAAGACAAGGTAAATTCAAGGCCAAATTCAGCCCAATTCACATATGGAATATTTTGCTTGTTTTGTTTGTTTGTTCCGTTGGTTGGGGCTTTTTTTGTTTCTTTGCGTGTTTTTTTTTCCCCTGCGCAGTCCTAGTGTAGGAATGGACAAGCTTCAGTGAATTCAGTCTTCAGGTGAGACAGAATAAACTATCTACCTAATAATTCTTTGTGGTAACCTGCATTTTTGTTACAATAGGGAGGAAGCAGGAAATGAGATTAGTGGTCTAGCTTTCTGGAAATTCGTCCTGCTTCCTTTGTGAATGTTTCCCACCCTGGCATAAAATCACATACCGAGGGCATATTTCCTGAGGTTCTCACCATTTCTTCTAGCTCTATATGGAGGTGAAACTCTTGCTTCTCAAAATCACTTCAGTTAGTTTCTCCTTTCCCACCGTGAATGATTTGGCTCTGATCTCAAACCCAGGTAAAGAGCCCAGGAAATGTTTGAGGCTGGATAGCGTATTGGTGAAGAAGAGCTGAACTACAAGCAGAGTGAAATGAGCAGGACTTTGTCCCAAAGCAGCAAAACGTGGAGGGCTCACAAGGTATTCCAGTTCAGGAATGTGCCCAGTTCTACCCTTGAGTAGCAAGCTCTTAAGATCTTGCATCCTTGCAATGTTCCAAGGTCTTCCCCATATGAAAGATTTCTGATTTTCCCTCCTGCCATGGCTGACTTAAGGACATATCAGTCAGACAGTATTTGCTAAGAATTTAGCATGTTCCAGGCACAATGCTAAGCCCTGGGGATTACAAAAGGTAAAAGCATGGTCCTGGCCCTCACAGAACTCACATTCTTTTTTTAAAATTAGATTGATTTATTTACTTTTAGTTTACAACATTCAGTTCCACAGTCCCTTGAGTTTCAGATTTTCTCCCCCTTCCTGTCCTGCCCTGCCATCATGACAGCATGCACTGGGATACAGGATTTACAAATATCTTCCCATTAATCATTAGTCAGGTTGTAAAGAAGGATTGTAACTGGTGGAATGACCAGTGGGAAAGAAGAAACAAAACAAAACAAGAAAAAGGAACAGAGCATGTAGTTTGTTTCAATCTGCATTCAGACTCTCCATCTCTTTCTCTGAATGTAGATATCTCTTTCAATCATGATTCGTTTGGAGTTGTCTTATAACCTTATATTGCTGAGAGGGGCCCAATCTATTGAAGTTGGTCGTCACACATACATTGTGTCTGTGATTGTGTACAAATTTCTCCTGGCAGACCTCACATTCTAATGGGAAGAGAATATACAGACTACAAAATACATAAGATATATAGTTACCACTTCCACTTTTTGCAGGTTAGGGGTGGTGCTCCCACAATCTGAAAAATCCACATAAAAATGTTTAGCCCTCCTTTCATACCAGAGAAGAAGTCTAATTTTTTCTTTTTCTTTTATGGAGTATTTACAGCACTTCATAGTAAAATTTGGGTTGATATTATATAACACTATACATATATTTTATGCACCACTTCTGAGTTTCTAAAGTTTTTTGTGTTGTTTTCTAGACTTTGTGTGTTGTCTGAGGCTTCTGTAAAACTAGCAAAAAAATCCCATTTAATTTCTTATACTGACCTGCAGTACATCAAAACCACAATGGGTAAAGTCATGATGTGGAAGGAATAAATCTTGAGAGAAAATGGAAGGTAATCTCAGAGGGATGGGAAGGGCATGGGGAGGGAAAGGGGTGCTGCAAAAAGTGGGATTTAAGTTGTCTTGAAGAAAGCCAAAGAGGTCAGTAGTCAGAGTTGAAGAGGGAGAACATTTGAACTATGTAGGCCAGCCATTGAAAAGGCACAATTAGGAGACTGAGTGTAATGTTTGAGGAGCAGCTAGAAAGCCAGTGTTGCTGGATTATAAAGTATATACAAGGGGTGGCTAGGTGGCGCAGTGAATAGAGCACAGGCCCTGGAGTCAGGAGGATTTGAGTTCAAATCTGACCTCAGACACTTAACACAAAAACTAGCCGTGTGACCTTGGGCAAGTCACTTAACCCCAACTGCCCTCCAAAAAAAAAGCAAAAAAAAAAAAGTATATACAAGAGAGTAAAGTTTGAGAAAACCAGAAAGTTAAGAAGAGGCCAGATTGTGAAGGACTTTAAATGGCCATCTAGATTAAAGTTTAAGTAACAAAATTGTCAGTTATATTTCTAATGAAGAGGTTAAAGGCTTAAATAAATTCATTGGCTAACCCCAAACTCATTGACCTATAATATTCACGATAAATTTATTCAATAAATATCTACCTCTCGGTTTGATATTTGATTTTTAAAAAAGTTGTATGATGGGGAAAGAAGAGAGTCAAGAAAGACCATGGAAAGATCTTCACCCAAATTTTACCATGTCCAAATGTCTGGGCTTCATCAGAATATACTTCTTTGGTACAGATTGGTTGGTTTATCCTGGGATTTAAATCTAGAGTTTCAAATTTTCACCTGAGCATATACAGGATACAAATTAGATCAGCAAAAACATGAGCTCTTAAAATATCTTAAGGTAAATTTTCAGGTAAGTGTCTAGGATCAGTGCTTTTCTTGGTTGTAGCGGGAATAAGGTGGCTCATTTCCCTTAGTGTATCTAATTACATTAAATGAAAGACCTCAGGGCATAAAAGGGAACTGAGAACATGTGTTATGGGAATCTGAAGGTCTTCCTTGCTCCTAGGCTCTTTGATAGGCTTAAGTGGCTCTGAGAACCTTCCCTGATTTGAAAGTGTACTTTGCCCCAAATAGACTGAATGTGGTCACATGGAGCCTGTGGCAGGAGGCTTGTCCTTCAGGAATGCTCACACTTTATTACTTTGTGATTGGGCAGTGGGTCAAGAGGGCTGTGACATTCTCTGAGCCAGGAGAAGGCTATACATACCCTGAAGTGAGTCTTTGTTTTGGGGCTCACTTTGGAAAGAGTTGTGTGATTTGGCCAGATGAGACTCTGGGAAGCCCTTGAGGCCCCCCACCCCAGCTTTGAAAAACTGAGATGTTGGTGCTTCCCTCTCTGGTAACTGACTAGGTATGGATGTAATGGTCAGACAGTTGGAAGCCCATCTGCTGGTCTGTTTCTTTGACTGCTTATAACTTCTGTTTGTGTTCTCTGAAGTTCAGGGTGCTGACTTTTTCCCCTGAACTAGGTAAATGATGTATGTTTCATTGATTAAAATGAGATTGTTCACCCATTTTGAGTTGCTTTCCTTTAGAAAAGCAGATCTAAGAACCTGTGCTAGCAGCCACCCTGGGTATGCTAGGGTACCTGCTGATACAACATGCTGTATACTTCTCTTCTTCAAAGCCTTACAGGAATCTCCTGAATCTCCACAATCTCAGTTACTATCTTTGCTATGAGCACACCAAAACCCCAGAATTGGAGACAGAACTCACAGCACCATAGAATTGTAACTCTATCTGGAATGAATATAAAAGGCCATCTTAGGGGCGGCTAGGTGGCGCAGTGATTAGAGCACCGGCCCTGGAGTCAGGAGTACCTGAGTTCAAATCCGGCCTCAGACACTTAACACAAAAAACTAGCCGTGTGACCTTGGGCAAGTCACTTAACCCCAACTGCCCTCCAAAAAAAAAAAGGCCATCTTATTCAGTTCATACATGCAATATTTATTAAGCACTTATCATTTGCAAGTTACCATCCTAGACACCAGGGACATGAACAAAAATATGAATATGAATAGCAATATATTTACTCTATGGGGGCTTACTTTTTTCCCTGGGAGAAACTATAACATGTATATTGATAAGTAAACATATTTGAAGAGGGATAGAAAACTAACTGGAAGAGGTAGCTGGATATCTTGAAAAGCACCTCCACCCAAAAAAAGTGCCCTCAGACTTGAGCCTTAAAGGAAGTTAAGGATTGTAAGAGAAAGTGAGTGCATGTCAGACAATACTGACAACCTATGTAATAGAATGAAGATTCAGGACAGAAAGTCAAGTTCAGGAAACATATAGAAGGCCAGTTTGATAGGGAGAAAGTATGTGAGTGGGACTGATAGGTAATCAGCTTGTAAATGTACACTGGTGTCAGATCCTAAAGGACTTTACATGCTAAGCTGAGAAGTTTGCAATTTACTCCACAGAAAATAGGAATCTACTGAAAACTCTTGGCTGAGGGAATGAAATGGACTTGTGCCTTAGGAAGTTGTTTTGTTGTTGTTTAGCTATTGTAATGAGGAAAACTCAGAGAGGGGAGAGCCTAGAAGTTGGGGTATCAATTAGGAGGCTTTTGCTAGTTATATAGGTCGTGAATCTAATCTAGAAGGGAATATATACAAGACATATTCTAGGGGTAGAATCAAATAGACTTTGCAAGTTATTAAATGTGGGGATTCATAGAGAAAATTGAAGATAACTCCAAAAAAGAATACTGATAATCTCAACTGAAAGTAGGAAATTCTGGAAGAAAAGTGGGTAGATAATGAGTTAAGTTTTGTACAAATTAAAGTTGAGAAGGTTATGTGTCATTCAGGAGGAAATTTATAGCAAGCAGTCAGTAATGAAAGCATAAGATTATAGAAAAATCATACATTTTAACATGATTATTGAAAACATGGAAAAATATGATCAAAAAGATACAGAGATGGAGAGGAAGAGAGAGAAGGAGGGAGGGAGATTTCGTGAGGGAAGGAAAGAGGGAATGTGGCAGAAAGGGAGAGGAGAAGGAAGAAGATAAAGGAGGTGGAGGAGGAAAAAGAGGAGGAGGAAGAAAAGAAGGAGGAGGAAAAGGAGGAGGAAGAGAAGAAGGAGGAAAAGGAGGAGGAGGAGGAAAAGGAGAAGGAGGAGGAAAAGAAGAAGAAGAAGAAGAAGAAGAAGAAGAAGAAGAAAAGAAAGAAGAAGAAAAAGAAAGAAAGAAGAAGAAGAAGAAGAAGAGAAGGAGGAAGAGGGAGAGGAGGAGGGGGAAGAGAGAAGGAAATAAGAGGGAGGAAGGGAGAAAGGGAGAGTGGCACAGGAACAAAGATAGAAATAGATAATAGGTGTATAGAGAATGAAGAGGGCTCAGGGAAGGAGCTTGGAAAATAATCACATTTAAGCAGAGGGAGATGGATGATGATTCATCAAAAAAGACTAAGGAGGAATTAGACAAAAGGAGAACACTTTTGTTGTCTCTACTAGACACATTTTTCCAAGCTGATCATTTCGTTATGGATGAATCTTTCACCATTCTTTGTTCATTGAACAGTTCTAAATCCCCCTCACCATACTATTGTCTAGTTCACATTTCTCCACTCTGAGATAAGGATGGGGACTAGACCTGAATTTCTCATGGCTATACAGAACTCCAGACAAGGAACCACCTCTTACCAGTGCAGGTTGGAAGCTTTTAGACAGATGCCTAGCAGAGGTGTCAAACTAATAACTGTAGCCACAAGCAGCCTGCAAAATTACTAAACTTGACCTGAACCAGATTAAAATGTAATTGTAAAATGTTTAAGAAAATAAAATGCAACAAAGCATAGATAATTTTAATTTGTGGTTTTCTAAGTTAAAATGTGGTCAGCAGGGATCTGTTTCTATTTTAACTTGACACGCTGGTCTAGAAGACTGAGAGGTTAAGTAAATTGTACAGGGTCCCACAAATAGTCTGTGTCAGATGAAGAATTGAATTCTGGCTGCATCTAGGTCTATAGTCACTATGACATGCTACCTCAAACAAGGATGGCATGATAAACTAGCAAGGCTTTTTTTTTTAATCTATAGTATTTACCTAACAATCAGTATAGTAACCCTGATAAAAACTGAAGTTATTCTGATTTGACCTTCCCTTAAAGAAGCCATGCCAGCTCTTTGATTATTGTTTCCTTTTCTTGACATTAACAAATTAACTCTTTGGCAGGAAATTCTAGAATTTTGCCAGAAATTAAACTTCAACTCATTGATCAAAAGTTTGAAGATACCATTTTCTTCTCATTAAAAAACTCAAATAATACTTTCCCTTCTTCAATTCCATGTCACCTCTGTCATTATCCTTAAACTTTCAAAGATGTCTCATAGAAAATAGACTTCCAGTCTTCTAGTTCTTTCAGATATCTCTAATGTAATTCATTTGGGCCTGGTGACTTGAACTGGTCAATCGCACCTAGGTTCATTGTTATTATCTCCCCACTTAGGTTTGAACTCCACATTACCTTCAGTGCTGTTGTTCCAATCTTCCCAGTACAAAAGATATTTTCCTTGGCAAAGAAAATAGATGCAAAATAAGAGTTGAGCAATCCCATATCCTCTCTATGACTGCTCAATACACAGTGAATAATAGTACTATCTCCCTTTCATCCATCTCTTTCCTCTAATATAGGTTTAAAAGACAAAACAAAATAAAACATCTATTTCAACTATCCTTAGTATGCTTTACCATCTTCTCCTTATTCTGAGATTTACCTTCCGGGCACTAATAAGACTATATCATGTTTTTCTATTCCTCCTGTTACCTCTCCTTGCTTTTTTCTCAAAGTTGTGATCAATGAGTGTTACGTGAAACCATGCTGATCTCTTTAGTCAACTGCTCCTATTCTTAAGACGAGAATTTTCAGAATTTCATTCTTGAGATCTGTTTATACTTCCTGAGGCAATTTGTCCTACAGCATTTTGACCTCAGGATCCAAGACCATCTTTTCCTAAGACCTGTGAAATATATATTCTCAAAGTCTTGGCTACCTGCTGGATTATGTCTAAATCTTTTCTCTTTATTACAAATTCTAAGGTGAAATACTTACTTCACCCAAAGGTTTCTATCTTTTCTACTTCAACAACCATTTTCTCATGGTTGGTAAGAATCAGGGTCATATTTGATGGGTCAAGTTAGCTTTAAGGAAAGTCAAGAAATCACCAGCTTTTCTGCTTTTGGGAAAGACAAAGCACAAGGAGCCGTATGGGTGAATTTCAATTCCTCACTGCTGTTGTATTATTTTTCCATGCAGGTGCATAATCTATTTCTCAAATTCCTTACTTATTTCCATCTTCTGTTTAGGTATAATATATTTCAATATCAATTGAATCCCTTTTCAGCCTTCAATGTTCCTCACCCATTTTTTTTAAATTTTCCATTCTCCCCTATTCTACTTCAATTTTCTTCTATAAGTCGTATATCTCCTTAATAGTGCTACTCCCCACTGACTTCCTAACATTTTCCCCACCAACTCGTCATTTTAAATAAGGTCTTTTTTTCCAAAGCTATATTCTGGTCATGGGTCCCATCCCGCCAAGTTTCAACAATACCAATAAAATAAATATTTGTTCATGATACTCTGTGCATTTTCACAGAAACAACTGAGTCCATGCGCATAATGCCTTTCTGTCTCGGATCTTACGTGCTATACTCTTTTTCTTTAACTTTCTACAGCCTTTATATCGATATGCTTCCTTCACTATAGATACTGTCTAAGCAATAGTTCTCAACCTGTGGTACTCAGACCCTTGAGAAGTCTATAGAAAGATTTCAGAGTGTCCATCAACATGGATGGGAATATTTATCTTTATTGTCACTAGCCTGTAACTGAAATTTAGCATTTTATTTAGTTATTTCAGGAAATTATTCTGAAAAGTGGTATGTAAGTTTCATCAGATTTTCAGACAGATCCTTGATACATACAAATAAGTAAAGAGCCTTGTTTATGGCATCTAGCTTGATGTATCTCTGCAGATACTTTTTCTTTGTTTTCTAATAAACTTTAGTTTTGTAAGGCTACAAAAAGTGTATTTACACACACATATACATGCGTACATATATACATATATGTAGGGATATGTGTGTGAGACACTGACAGACAGAGACAGAGACAGAGACAGAGAAAGAGAGACTGTGTATATAAAACCACCTTTATTGGGTATACATTTTCCCTTTATGTGAGTTAGAAATCCAAAATGCATTCTCAGAAAATATCTTCCTTTTCCACACCCCAGTTCTGTCTTTCTTTTCTGAAGTACTTATCTTCATTCGTCAATAGAATAGAACATAATAGTAATGTCCCTTAGAGCTTCAATTTCTTGCCCAAGACGTTTCCTCTTGGCAGCATCATTTCTGCCCATATACTGGATTTTTGCACACGGACAAAAAACAAACTTCTTTATTGTTAGTAATAGTAATAATAGTAAATAACAACCTCAATATTACTTAGCAGGAAATCACCAATGACTTTTCTTTATTCTTCTGACACAAGCTCACTGTATATTCTCTCTTAGATTACAATCATGTATTGATATCATTCTTTAAAAGAAAACTAACTACTTCCTCCTCCAAGGGTCCAATTCCCTTTTCTGTGGGAAGAGTCTCATAGTTATTACTCAGCTCCAAGTACTTGTTCCTCTACCCTTTTGTGTCTTATTCTGCTACCTTTGAACCTCCTGGCATAGATAAATACCCCTTCTGCCTCTTCAGATGCATTTTTTCATTGTTTTGACACTGATTTCCTCCTATTTTTTACAATGCAAATCTATTTGGGTTTTTTTTGTTGTTGTTGAGTTAATTCATTTGTAAATTTCATTCTGAGACAAAGTCTCATAGAAACATATAACATTAGTCAACCAATAGCTGATTATCCATACCATGCCCTAGCCTTCTATCCAAAGACTACCTTTCCATTTTGGTGTAAGCATTGAGACCAGAGTTAGGTATATGTATAGAATGAGAACAAGCCAATACTGATGGCCATTGTTGCAATCACTGGAAGGAGAGGAAAGGGAATTTTCTGTGTCAACCTTTTATTTATGTGATTCCCCTTCTCACTAAATCTTTTAAAAAATGTTTTATTGATTATGTTTGTCCTGACATCACCATTTCCCAATTCTTCCACCATATTGAACTGTCTCATGTGACAAAGAAGAACAATTAAGCAAATATATCTGATAGAGAAAACTTGCCTGCCAGTGTAAATAATATTCTGCTCTATTAGTCACTCACCTCTCATCTGTAAGGATATATTTTACTGTCCATTCTCTGGAATCTTCATTGATTTTTCCATTATTCAGAGTTAAGTTTCCTTTGAGTGTTAGTTTCATTTACCTAGTTGAAATCAGTATTTATATTATTCACTTGGTTTTGCTTATTTTGCTCTGCATCAGGTAGGATGCATTTTCCCACATTTCTCTGGATTCCTCCTCGTCGTCATTTTTTACTTTACAACACTATTCCACTGCATTCATATATCTTAGTTTTATTAGGCATTCTACTAGTTCATGGGCATTCATTTTGTTTATTATTTTCTGAAATCACAAAGGATATGCTATGCATATTTTAATATATTTTGGACTTTTGTTTCCATCTTTGATTTCTTTGAGGTATATACCCAGTAGTAAGAGTTGGCCCTATAAAAATGAACAGTTAAGTCACCTGCTGAATTCCAAATCAGAATATACAATTAGACCTTTACATCTCCACCAGTAGTTCATCAGTGTACCTATCTTCCCTTAGCCCCTCTAAACTTGGTTGTCCTCATCTTTTTTTTTAATTTTCAAATTGGCTTTTTCTATTTGTTTTCCCAGCCATTCATTTTTCTATCAACTAAGTGGAGTACAGTAGAACCTTAGAACTATTGAAATCTGCATTCTTTTCCTTGTAGTGATCTAGAATATGTCTTTTTTTCATATGTCATTTGGAAACATTCATTTGAAAAAAAATTGTTCATATCCTTTAACTATTTATCTATTAGTGTTACATGTTAATTCTTTGTTTTTTTAAATAGGCAATCAATAACCAATGCAAATGTTTTCCCATTCTACTGTTCTTTTTCTAATTTCTTCCTTGAGTTTATTCATTAAAAAAAACATTTAAAATTATACAGTCAAAATTGACCGCTCAAAGTTGGGAGAGGTAGTGTGAAAATGATCACATTCTATTCTAATTTTTTTT
>CM053595.1:229947863-229975817 GCA_028646575.1 Pseudocheirus occidentalis
GAGCATAGCCCCTAGTCCCTCCTCCCCCAACACAAGGCTGCTGCTGCAGCCATTTCTAGCCCTGGGGCAGTCAACCGGACACTCTCCCCCAAATTTATCTGAGTTCCACTGACCTTTCACTTAGTCCTTGTTTCTTATTGGTTAGTAATTCTGAAAAACGCACAGCTGCTGGCAAATCATGCTCCAGTCATGGCTTGTTCTGGTGGCCCTAGGACTCCAGCCGTGGGTTCATATGGGTGTGGGCTCCCAGTGCGCACTGTGAGAACCCCATCCTGTCTGCCTGTCAGGCTGCCTTCAGCAGGAGCTTTGTTACTCTATCATTTTGTGAGTTCTGGAGCTTTAAAATTCGTTTAGTCATTTTTATAGGTATGTGAGGTGATTCTGGGGAGAGCTGTGGAGCTTTGCTGCTTCTATGCTACCATCTTGTCTCTATCCCCATAATAAATGCTTTAAGCACTCATAGGATGGAGTTCATAGATTAGAGCAAACATTCCATACATATAAAGGATTTTTTAGTCCAACTACAGTAATTTTTTTTTAGTATAAGGGAACTGATACCCAGTGATGCTAAGTGATGGCCCAAGTTATACATAAAGAGACATGGCTAGGATTTGAATATAGATCCTTTTTGGAATCAGATCTTAACTCAAATCTAACCTGCTTTTCTACTGAATATAAGTACTATCCTCTGCATGGAGTCTTTTCTGCTTTTCCCAACTGCCAGGGTCTTCTCTTCCAAACAACCTTGTATTTAACTACTTGACAGATGTTTTTATTTATTAACTTTGTATTTATGTGGTATATGATTTTCAATGTACTTAATATCTCCCCTATGAGAATGTAATCTAATTTTGAGTAAGGACTGCTTCATTCTTTCTACTGGTGTCTCCAGCAACAAATAATGTCTTTGAACATTTTAGATGCTTAATAAACTGTTGATTAATTGAACCACCTGCATCTCAATTCTTTACATTTATGATCTACTTTTTGTATAATACATTCCCACAGATACTTCTGAGTTTTCATATTCTTTTCTAGTGTTCAGTTATTTCAATTGTGTCCAAATCTCCATGACCCTATTTGGGATTTTCTTGGCAAAGATACTGGAGGGGTTTGCCATTTCCTTATCCTACTTATATAGATGAGGAACTGAGGCAAACAGAGGTAAGTTACTTGCCCTAGTGTCTGAGGCTAGATTTGAAGTCATGAAGATGAGCCTTCCTAATTGTAGGCCAGTGGATACACTGTACCACCTACCTGCTCCATTCATATTATTAAATCCTTCCTTATTACCCCCTATGATTCTGCAAGGTTCTATCTACACAGATAATGTAAATTTTAAAAACTGAGCAATATTTAAGGGACTTAGAGTTTTAAAGATGGTAAGATATCTATCTAGTTACTTTGAGGGAAGCATTGCTTTTGTCCTATAAAATTACAATGCCCTGGTATGCGGAATATTGGAATAGGAAACAGAAAGACCTGGGTTTAAACCTTCCCTTTGAAACTTACTAGCTATGTGACCATGAACATATCATTTAACTTCTGTGAACCTCAGTTTCCTCATTTTTAAAGTGGGAACAATAATCTCTGCTGTTCTTACATAGAGTTTTTGAGAAAATCAAATGAGCTTATTTGCATAAAGCATTTTTTCAAATTTTAGAGTTCTCTATATCAATTATTACTAAACTTTGTCTTTGTGCAAGTAGAAAATACTGAAAAGAGAAGAAAAATGCTTATTAACTTTTCTGACTTTGATTTAATAAAGCTGGAGAGAATTTTAAAATTTTAGAGAAACAAAATGAAACTAGACACTGTGGTACAATGGAAAGAATATCCCACATTTGGGGTCAGAGAATCTGGGTTCAACTACAAGTTCTGTCATTGATTGCTATCTTCCGCATTCTCAGTAATCCAGTTACAACAGCCTCCGTGCTGTTCCTCATGCCAGACGCTCCTCCAGTCTGTGCATTTTCACTGGCTGTCCACAATTGCTGAATTTTGTCTCTCATCAGCTCTGCCTCCTGGTTTCCTGGACTTCCTTCAGGTATTAGCTAAAATTCTGCCATCTGCAAGAAGCCTTTCCCAGCCCCTCTTAATGTCCCTTTGAAATTATAGTTATCATTTCCATATCGCAGGGGGTTGGGGTGCAGAATCACCACAATCTGGAATATCCGCATGACAATTTTTGATCCTCCCTTTTGTGTACCAGAGAAGAAGTCTGAATTTTTCTTTTTCCTTTTATGGGCTGTTTACAGTACCTTGTTACAAAATTTGGGTTAAGTATCGAGTCACAGACCCTTTGTTATCTGCTGGCCTTTGCATGTCCGCTGCTTCTGCAAAAGTCCAAAAAAATTACCATTAAATTTCTTATGCTAACCTGTGATATAATGAAACTGCTATGGGGAAGGGCGAGATATGGAAGGGATAAGTATACCTCCAGTTTACTGGGTCCATATCTTGTTTGGATATAGTTGTTTGTATATTACCTTTCTCATCAGATCTTTAGTCTCTTGAAGGCAGGAACTGTTTTTGCTTTTCTTTAAACTATCCCTCAGTTTAATAAATAAATGCTTTTTGATTTTTTGACTTGATTTGCAACTCTGGACAAGCTACTTATGCTTTCTGAATCTCTGATAATTCATCTGTAAAATAAAGGGTTTAGACAAGATAGCCTCTAATGCTCATTCAAGCTCTAAATTTTTCCAAAAATGTGGAAAATTATAGTTTGACCTAAAATCACAACAAAGATGTTTATTTCTATTCAATTTTTTTTTCAGAGTTCCTACGCTGTAGGGAAGACCATAGGGAGAAGCAGAGTTCTATTGAATCTTATCAACAGAAAATCATTTATGTGTCTTATCACACTTTCTTCAGCTATGAATGCAATGTAAAGGGCAGGCAAGACAAAGATTATGCTTCAAGTGAGGACATTATGAAAGCCTAAACTACACAGAAAGTATATTTTACTCCTAATAATTAGTATTGGATGAAGAGCTAGAAAAAAAAATATGGGCTTGGCAAAATCCAATTGGTGAAGCTCTAACTGATCAAATGCAGTTTTCCAAGGAATAATTGATATTATATAATCATAACTACCAGTTTATGTCAGAAAAGTGACACTTGACACCTTCTGGCTAACCAGCTTAATATCATCAATTAAAACATCACTGGCGTAATGACATTTTAGTAACAAGTTTAACATCATCAATTATGACATCATCTCCTTTATGGCACCAGAGGGTTGAAGGAAGGGTAGGGAAGATAGATCAGAGGACACATTCCCTGGAAGCTAACATTTTGTACAGATTTCTGATTTCAGGAGCTCTTAGGCCCAAGCCTCCTCTTTGGTGTAATTATTTCTAAGCAACAAAACCACAAAGCCACAAAGACCATTCTTGGTGAAAGCCATAAGAGCAAATTGTATATTTTCTTGCTTTCCTTAGTTATGGCTATATATCCCCAGGCAGCAATACCATTGTGCTATTTCACAGCATCACTGTAGTGTGACAGCTTGAAAAAAAATCGCTAGCAAATGGGAAAAAGAGGGGAAAAAAAAGCTTAGAGTTTAGGTTTGTATTTTGAATCTTGAGTATTACAACCATACTCTAGGAACCCATTTTTTGTTTAATGCTTATATGTCGGGTAGTCTATATACCATCTGTGGGATTTCCAAAGGCTAACTATTTGTTGTTTTTTTTTTGTTTTTTTTTTACCCAAGGCTCAGAGGAGCACACACAGAAGGCAGGTCAGTGAATGGGTATTTTAAAAGGAGAGGCTCCCCAACTTGGATGTGAATTGCCATTAACACAAATTTCCATTGTAGAATTCAACTGCTGAAAGGAAATTCAGGACTTGGCTAAACCAAATCTCTTATTCTAGAGATGAGGAAATTGCAGCCCAGAGACATTGTCACCTCCCCAAAGTTACACAGATAACTCAATTGCAGGACTGAGAAAAGCACAGGAGGATCATGCCTGCTGCAGTGTAAAGGGCCATGTTAAGTTGATTGCTGTTAATTGGGGAAAATAATTTTAAAAAGATAAAAGTGTATTATAGAAATGCTATATTTTTGTGCTTTGATATAAAAGGTTCACGGAAATAAATGATATGGCTCTTGAATTCTTGTAATTCATTTCAACAAACATTTATTCAGTGCCTATGATGTGTAAGAAACTAACAGATAGTTGAACAACAGGAGACACATAATTAAGTGCTGACTATATGGGTGGCTCTGTGTTGGTTTCTAAGGATATAAAAACAAAAACAAAACATTCCCTGCCCTCAAGGACATTGCATTCTACTAGGGCAATAAAACATGCAACCATTAATGTAATTACTTAACAATTTGAGGAGGAAGAGAGCATTAACAATGTCAGTGGAAGGGACATGGGGGAAGGCTTCAGGAGAAGGGACTGCTTGATCTGAATTTTGAATACAAATCAGGATTCTGGACAGAAATGAAGAGGAAATATATTCCAGACGTGGGGGACAGTCTGTGCAAATA
The DNA here is from genome assembly GCA_028646575.1 of Pseudocheirus occidentalis. Classification (NCBI taxonomy): domain Eukaryota; kingdom Metazoa; phylum Chordata; class Mammalia; order Diprotodontia; family Pseudocheiridae; genus Pseudocheirus; species Pseudocheirus occidentalis. The sequence continues at coordinate 229,952,371 of CM053595.1, forward strand.
TAAGGTGAAAAGTATACACACACACCAATACACCATCAAAGTATCTATTAAAATGGAATCTGTCTCTCTGTCTCTGTCTCTGTCTGTCTGTCTCTCTGTCTCTCTGTCTCTGTCTCTCTGTCTCTCTGTCTCTCTCTCTGTCTCTCTCTCTCTTTCTCTCTCTGTGTCTCTCTCTCTCCCTTTCCCTCTCTCTTTCTCTCTTCCCTGTCCCTGTTTCTGTCTTTATGTTTCTATCTCTGTCTGTCTGTCTGTTTCTGGATTTGAACAGTTTTCAATGTTCAGTTTGTTTGTTTGGAATGATGCTCACTACTCAGGTCTCCTTCCAGAACACCTTCAACTCTTCACCAGACTAAAAATACATTTTAAGCAATACTCTTTGATTCAAACAAAAGAACGTTACCCTTTCTAGTCACAGTTTCCAAACCGTATTATGTATAGTAGACCCAAATATTGTGGCCATCATGACAAACTTCTAATCACTGTAGTTCATTGGATTTTGTGGTTTTCTACACTGGCCAAGGATATACAAAATGATCAGAGCAGTGATATCACGGTATATCTTATTTGTCACATAGAACTGACTGCTCCTTCATTCCAACAAAACTAGTATGTTGTAATTAATTGTAAAATTGATTAACCATCCCAGGCAAGGTCAAAATCTGACAACCTCCACAAGACAGGCATATCAAATGCTGCAGATGCCAGGCAGATGGGCAGTTTCCTTGGCTAGCAGACCAAGACTAGAAAGGACAGAAAGGGATGGTTACTTCATAGGCCTAATTGCACCTAGGAATCTCTCCCTACTAGAGAGTATGTTTTTATCCCCCCTCCATACAGTTACTCAGAGAGGATTTTAGACTTTAAATTTTTAGAAAACCCTCTTCCAATTTAGTCCTTATGATAACATTGTTAACCATTAGGGGGTTTCAGTTTCATGATTCTTAAGGGAAATCTACACTAGGCCAGACTTTTCTCAAGTTTCATAAGATGAGAATTAGACTGAACTCTGATGGTTGCAATAGGTACTGCCATTGCTAATGGATAATTGTGGTCATATAGTCAAAACATCAGGATATGGGGCTCAAAGATGGCATTGTAGCATGTTTGGATTTTGTGAAAGTTTTGACTAAGAATAAATTGAACTAGAGAATGTCCAAATGTAGAGCATATTCCAATTTTCCAAATGATTTAATGAAGTGGGATATTTTTGCCCTACCTTGAAGCACAAAGAAGTTCCTAATGTTTTTAAAAGCATATCTAACAAGGGAAAGGTAATAAGTTCATATAAGACATAAGGAGAGTTAGATGGATTCCAAAACAGATTCTTGGATTTCCTGTTCAGAGAGCAAAGTGTCAATGAGACAGTTGAATGAATACTAGGACAGGTAATGTGTAAGTTGCTATGATGACACTTCTTAAATAACAGAGAAAATTTTAAGCAAATCCATGCAAATTGTCAAGGTATATATTAGTGGTCTCTTGAGAGAGGGATGATTTACGTACTCTCATTTTGTCACTTTTTCCAAAAGTTTTTGTCATGAATATTTATGCCAATACTTCATTTCCTGCCTGAATTTCCACTCTGTTGGAATTATGTATCCCCATAGTACACCCAGGAAAGGTGAGCAGTCAGAGGTGAGGAAAGAGATTTCCTGACCTTTTGGAAATAGCAAGTTACACTGGATTAAGCATAGCTTGATCGGGGTTACTTATGCATTGGTGGGGCATAATCACCACATGATTTTCTCACTGAAACAATTAGTGTGCACTGAATCTGCCAAAGTTTCAGTTGTGCTGGACTTTTACCAAAGAGATTTTATTAAGTCCCAGTGCTGCCCTGGGAGACAGGGAAGGATACTACATATTTATGTTCATTGGCTAGGGTTTATTTATAATTGATGTTTTTCAAGTGTTAGATTTGATGCTTATGATTTGTATTTCCTTGGCAGTAAAACTTTCAATAAATAGAACAGGTAACCTGTGTCTGGGGACTGTGTGGTCCATAGATGAACCCAGTTTTGGCCCTTGGTCTTTTAGGTTGAATTGGTTTTCATTTCTCAAATATCTCCAGCTGGTTCTTTCTAAAACCAGACTTTTGGTATAAGGAACTGAATTTAGACCCATGTAAAAAGCATACATTTTTGGAAGTTGTTTCAACTTCCTCTGTTTTCTCATATACCCATTGGAAGTGGCAAGTATCATGTTACTTCATTTCATCAATACTTGGGATGAATCTTAAACTGTACTTTTTCTTTTTGCTTTTTTATTTTGTGTAAGGGGAAGGTAGGGCAATTGGGGTTAAGTGATTTGCCCAAGGTCACACAGCTAGTCTTTTGTGTTAAGTGTCTGAGGCTGAATTTGCACTCAGGTCCTCCTGACTCCAGGGCTGGTGCTCTATTCACTGTGCTACCTAGCCACCCCCTTAAATTGCATTTTTAAAGTTCAGCTGCCATCTAATTGCACCCCATCCAAAGAATAACAAGATGAAGTCCTTTTTTTTAAGACCATCTTTTGGGGGCAGTTAGGTCCCACCAGCCCTGGAATCAAGAGGACCTGAGTTCAAATATGGCCTTAGACACTTGAGACTTAGTAGCTGTGTAACCCTGGGCAAGTCATTTAACCCTGATTTCTTAACAAGAAAGAGAAGGAGAGAGAGAGAGAGACAGAAAGAGACAGAAAGAGAGAGAGAGAGAGAGAGAGAGAGAGAGAGAGAGAGAGAGAGAGAGAGTTCGCCTTTTTTTCTTCTCATTTGAAATAGATTTAAATTTCCCCTTCACCAATATTTCAATTAGATTATTTCTAGAGAAATCACATTGCAATGGAATTGATGAAATAACCTTTCTAACTGAATTGATAATATCCTCAATGACCGCTCAAATATACATTTGTCACCTATTGTGTGTATTTGTATGTCTCCTACTATATGTGAGAGATATAAAGATGAAAAAGAAATGTAGTCTGACCCCTGAGGAGTTTACAATCGAATAGGGGAAAACAAAACACATAAGAAAGCTGAAAAAGGGAGAAGGAATGTACCCAGCATGAGGATAAATGAAGAAGCCCAAAGGAGTGCTGTTGGGTGGGAAAAGTTGCTTGGTTGGACCAAAAGTGATCCCAGAGAATGAGAATAAGTTAACTCATATAACATCTTGTGATGGCAACCAAAAGTTTTTTATCAATAGCAACTTGAGGACAAAAACTGCCTCATTATTGCCCTTAAAATTTGCCCTGCATCCAGCATAATGCCTGACACACAGTATGGCTTGACTGATGCTTAAATTTAATTAAGTAGCTGGGTAGTAGCGAAAAGAGTCCTAGACTTGAAATTGTGTGGATGGGAGTTCAAATGCTGCACTAGGCATTTTCTGCCTGTGAGATATTAGACAAATTGGTTAACACCTCTCAGCCTCCATTTCTTTATCTGCAAAATGAGACTGATAAACGCACTTCCTTTCCAGCATTTCGAGGGTAAAATGGAATAATAATATTACATATAGTGGTGTTTAGATCTTAAAGCACTCAATGAATGTTTGCTATTGTTATCACTTGCATTTAATGTTTTTGGCAATAGAAATTTCAGTTTTTGTCAACTCCCAAACACATATCAAGCAACAAGTACCACTTAATCTTGATCTTAAGTGAAAGTCAATTGAAAAGATATAACCCAGAGAAGACTGACTGTAAATGTTTGTGAGCCTTGAAAGCCAAGAGACATAAAATTATAATATATTCTATCTGCATTGACTGTCTTTAGTCAGTGTGGTATACAAACCTTCCTGGAGAGAACAGAAAATTAATGCCATATTATTTCTATTGTCTACACAGGAAAATAGTCTAAAACAAACAAAACAGTACGCTCACAGCATATTGGTATCAAAACAAACAAAATGACCACTTTCAGGGGTTCAGAACCTGCAGCCTCAAGGCCACATGTGATCTTCTAGGTCCTTGGGTGCTTGTTTTAAGAACAAATCATTTTACTAATGGGATTTATTCTGTGAAGCTTGGATTCAATCAAAGGGCTACACTTGAGACCTAGAGAGCCACATGTGACTTCAAGGCCACAGGTTCCCCACCCCTTAGACAGTGTGGTATACAGAAGGAAAACAGAAATAAGGAATTGGACCTTTCCTACTGCCTAACTGTGTGACTTGTGGCCACTCAGTTCTCCTCTGTAAGTCTCCTCTTCTGTAAAGTGGTGCTAGCCTTACTTGTAGTTTCTGCCTACCTTATAGCATTATTGCATGGCACAAAATAATATAAACTAAAGAGCAGTTTGTAATGTTAAAGTACAAGATCCTTTTCAGCTATTATTATAAGATAGCAGGTTGATTTCCTTCTTTGGATAGGTGTGTGTCTATTAACATTCAAATTGGGGATGCCGCAATTTTCAGCTCTCATCAAGCCTGAAATGGAAAGAAGTATATTAAAAATAGCATCGTGAAAGTTATGGGTGGGAATGGGCAAAGGTATATGTTAAAACTGATAGGGTTTAAAAGAATACTGAATACTTTCAAGAAATATATTGACATACGTTGTGTTAGAGACCAGTGGATATGCAATCAGGAGACTTAGGTTTCTATGGTTTGGCCTCATTATGTTAGCACCCTAACTTTGACAAAGCTTCTGGACCTGTTTTCTCATACATAAAATGAACATATTACACTAGATGGTCTCTAAACCCTCTTGCAGCATTATATTCTTTGAATTTTAAAGTCTTCTTTTCAAAAGAATTTAAATGATCATATAAGCATACTTGAGATTAGGCTCTGTTCTAGACCATCATAGTAGTCTAATTATTTGTTTCTGGTCTCTTTTGACTTACATCTATCCTTCATATAGCTAACAAATCGATATTTCTAAAACACAGATTTATGTATGTCAACCCTTCACCATTAAAAAAAATATTCAGTGGCTTCCTACTGCCCCTAAGGAAAATATGTGATCCTTAACCTGGCATTTAAAACTCTCAACAATCTTACTCCCACTTACCTTCCAGGTTTATTTCCTGTAAAATTCCTGCAGACACTTTTTCTTCTAGTAAAACTGACCTGCTTCAAATATCTGTTGTCCTACCCCAATTTCAGGTAAGCATCTAAGTTTGTCCAGGTGTGAAACAAAAACATCACAGTACTGGTCATTGTCAAAACATCCCAGCCCACAATGAAATTGTCCTCTAGCTTCATCCCGAGAAGTCAGTTGCTTTTCTAAGTCTTTACCCATTCATTCATTCTTATCTTTTTTTCTTAATGCTCTGCTTTTTCTTACATCATCCATGAACTGTGGTGACCTTTGAGGATGATCGGGGCACATCTGGAGACTGGTCCATCAAGTGTTGTAGACAGCAGGGGCCAGAGTGATCCATCAGCCCTGCAAAACTCTGGTCTAGAACTGCCCTCGACCAGATTAGTAATGGTGACCTAGAGGTGAAAGGCTCTGTATTCCATTACCAGTCTCCTGAGTAATCCCTCTAATTCAGTATCCTTTCATTTAATTGAAACATTATTTTCTCTCTGTTAGCCAATGCACTCAAGCCAGTGTATCAGTGTTAATCTTTCAGCTGATTTCCATCTTTGCAGAATTACCTTTCTAGCAATTAGGTGGACTGGTATAAATTTGCCTTCCACCTTGCTGGGGTCCACAGTTAAAATAGAAATCTCCAAGTCCAATGAGGTTTTCAAGAAGCTTACCCAGAGCAGATATTAATTAACTAGGGCTCAGGGAGAACATGAAGCTTAGAAAGTTAAAGGGGAGAATTCTTCTCTTTGAATAACTTTGTGAGCCTATGTAACAAAGGATGAGGAGGGGACGTGTTTCTAAAACCTGAATTGAATGATTAGACCAATGATCAGTGACTGAAAAATGTCCTAAAAAAGGCAGTTTTAAGCTACAAAGCCTTAATGCTGAGTTCTAAATTCAGCACACTTTATGAAATTCCACACATTATATACATGAAATAGGGGCCACCTGTTAAATAGTAGGAAGATGAGCCATTGCTTCCTTCCTTTCATTTAGAAATTTTTAGATGCTTTTCTCATGATTTTCCTTTTCCAATCATCATCCACTCATTCTAACTCTCTGCAAGCTGAGACCTTAACACTACAAATTGAGAACCTCTTCATAACAGAGCCCTCAAATACTGATGTAGCCTTTATTCGAAGAGACCCAGTAAAGAGAAATCTGCTATATTGTGAGACAGCTCATTCTACTTTTAGCTCCAATAGTTATTTCTTTACAATAAAAATAAGATTTAGGTTAGCGTGGAGGCTTTTTTTTCCCTTTCGGTCCCCAGTGCCTTAAACATAGTAGACTGGATATGTGAGCTCTAAATTACATCATGAAATGTAAAATTACATTATACTTAATGGACAGGTTAGCCATGCTGAAGTCATTTTTTAATCCATCGTCTGTGTGCAGCCAAACCTGTGAGAGCTAAGGCCAAAACCAAGAACCAATTTGAGGAATAAATATAACTGAAAAGATCTGACATGTAACCAAAACAGATCCAATCTGGCCTTTAAATGAACATGCAAAAACAGAGGAAAATAGGTAATATTAACTTGAATTATCACAATTTCCTAATTAATTTTAAGTAATCTAAAATAATCATCGTAATAAAAATGCTGAAAAAGCCTAGATTTGCTTCAACTAGCTAGCACCTTGCCAAGTGACAATGCATGTCAGCCAAAGACAAAGCCAGTTTAGGATATACACTAATTTGTAAAACAATACTAGAAACTAGAACAAAGAAGAAAAAGGGGGAAAAGCTTCAAAAAACGTTCAAAATGTTCAGAGGTTCAATGAAGTTCAGAAAGGTAAACAGACACGGCAATTTTGTTACTATCTTGTTAAACTTAATATACCATAAAATAAAAAGAAAACTTCTTGCAATAGAAGTTCACAGTTTCATGTATACACCAGGAAGGTGAACAATGAACAAATAAAGAGTGGAAAAGATCCATCAAAAATCCTAAAAGATATGTTTTCTCCATTCGTGGAAATGGTACCACCACATTTAGATTCTAAAATCATAGTACTCAAGATGCTGCATGAGGAAAGAGAAGAGGTACTAAAGAAAACAAAGTTAGAAAGTACAGCGGGACTAGATGAAGTTTATTACAGAAAGGTCTATGTTAGTGGTAACACAGCTTCAAAAACTGAGTCTCCAGGTAACTAAAAGAAGGGAAAATGTTAAATAGAGATAAAAATCACAAATGTATTAGTGATCTCCCTCATCCATCAAAAACAGGAGTGTTAGATAGAGCACTGGCCCTGGAGTCAGAAGAAACTCGAGTTCAAATCCATACTCAAACACTTACTAGCTGTGTGACCCTGGGCAAGTCTCTTAACCCTGCTTGCCTCCAAAAGCAAACAAAAAACAAAACAACAACAACAACAAAACAACAACAGTAGTAGAAGAGGCTGTCAATAAATGCCAACTTTTATACGGACATTTATAGCTCTAATTTTTTAGAGTAATTTATATTTTGTTTAGGATGTCCTTGGTAATAATAGGGGAAAGAAAACCAGTAGGCTTGTGAAAATTATATTCTATAGTCAACTGCATCTATATATCATATGACTTAGTGAAAGATACAGAGAGTACAACAAGCAAGTGTGGTTACTATTTTCTGTTAAACTACATATTACATATTAAACTACATATTACAACGTTGGTCCACCAGTATATATATATATATATATGAAACAATGCTGATGAGCCCAATCAGTGAATTAACACACATTTATTAAGTGCCTACTATATTCCAGGGACTGTTTTAAAAGCTGAGGATACCAAGAAAGGCACAGTCCCTGTAAACAAAAAGGAGACAAACAAGATAAATTGGGAATATCCTCACAGGAAGGCTTAGTTTTGAATAGGAGGAAGAAAACATGCTGTATTTAATTTGGTAAAATGGTAAAATGCTTTTGATGACTTAAAACTTCTTTCTGAAACAAAAATCCCATTTTTGGGATAGAATATGATCCCAGTAGCAAACATAATATAAAATAAACTGTAATATAAAACAAATCTTCCTCCGATAAACAGCTACAAATCATGAAATCTCCAATGCATCAAAATTGCATAGCACCCAAAGGGTAATTTTAAAAGGAAGTTTTGCACAAATAAACTGCAGTGTATTATCAGATAGTATAAGATCATATAAATGATATCATTGAATAGATAACTGAAAATGGAGGTAGACCAATCATGCATTGAGAGCAAACAGTAACATATGGAAGGAAGGGAGAAAGCATTCGTTAAATACCAACTATGTGGCAAGCACTGGCCTGCATGATTTATAAATAATATCCCACTTGATCCTCATAACTATCCTGGGAAGTAGATTCTATTATTATCCCCAATTTACAGTTGAAGATATTGAAGAAGATGGAACTTAAAGGAATTGCCCAGAGTCATAGAGCTAGTAAGTGTAAGAGGCTAGATTTGAACTCACATCTTCCTTACTCCAGGCCCAGAGCTCCAGGCATCATACCACCTAGCCTATGTGCTACATTGGTACCTATGTATTGCCAAAAATTGAGAGGAAGTCTCCCAAAGCATTGGACTGAATCCATTTATTGGGGAAAATGGGCAAGAGTAACATCAAATGAGAAGACTTGGGTGAGTAGCTATCTATAGCACGGGAGGGAATATCTTACATCAGTGAAAATCTAGATCCATTAAAATATTAAAGGATCCCTATATACTTTGCATATGATAGATAACCAACAGATATTTGCTTCACTAATTGACTTATAATTCAGAGCACAGGAATTGAAGAAAAAACTGTAGTCCTAGAAACAGTCAGAATGTCATAAGAATCCAAACAACTGAGTTTTAAGTCTTTGATAGGGAAAAAAAAAACTGAGAGTGGGGTGACAATCTACTAGAACGGACTGATCAGAAACTTAGCATAAATGTACTTTGGGGAGTAGAGTGTGAGAGGAGAGAGTAAGCACTCCAGATCTCTGATAAAGTTTTATTAGAGTGCTGAGGAAATAGGGAAAGAGTCCGACCTATTTTCAATTTCTCTAAGAGCTTATGCAACTATGACTTAAAGAGTTTGTAAGAACATAACTTGTCAACTAATAGTTGACAATATAGGAACCTCCTAAGCAAAATACATGAGCCTTATATAATTTTTGGGGAGTGGGGGAGAGAAGAGGAAAAGAGAAAAAAGCAGTCTGATTTTTGGCATAATCCAGCTGGATCATTAAATAATATGCCATTAGCCAGGTATCCAGGCAGTACCAGGATGTTCGTACCCTGGAAATACAGAGGAAATAGGGCTTTGGGGAACAGTAAGTACTTGGAACTTGTACTTTCCCCAGATGTATAATTTGGATTTGGGGGCAGATATGCCTTAAGGTAAAAAATAAGAATTACCATGAATATACTGGTCAGAGATTCCTCATAGGACAGGGAAGAGGCCTCTAATCACCTTAGAAACTTACAAGTGGGGTGAGGTTTGGGCTGGGGTGGTTGTTTTTGTTTGTGATTTGTTTTTATATTATGCTTGCTGGTAGTTTGATAACAGTAGCCATCAAAGTTGAAGGCCAGCTTGGTCAGCTCCATCAGGGAATAAGTCATGGCTAGGAAGCTCCGTTAGTGCTCCTCCCCAGGCACCTATCAGAACAGTGCAAGAGGCAGCCTTTTAGTGACTGCCATGAGTAATTCGTTAAATGGTCCCCTCTCGCCCTGCCAGACTTAATAAAGTTCCCCCTGCCCTTGGGACTCACAGACTCACTGGCGGAATCTGGTTGAGTACAAAGTACACAAGAACATACATATCTCAGATTTTAGGGATAGAATCTGATCCCAATGGCCAAAGATTACAGCAAAATGTGTTTAATATATCTTTCCATGATCAAAATGTTATCAAAAGCATCCCTGGGCAAACTAAAGCCTTGGGAAAGCAATCCCATAGCTTCAGGTGTCAATTTCCTAAGCTTCTTCATCAACACTGGGAAGCAAAGAAGTACAAGACACAGTTCTTGCTATCCACAAATATTTCTTAAAATGCAATAACATTGTCGCTTAGTCATTTAGTCTTTTATTACTTCATGACCCTGTGGACCACAGGACGCCAATATTGTCCATGAGCTTTTCTTGATAAAGATACTGGAGTGGTTTGCCATCACCTTCTCCAGTGGATTAAGGTAAACAGAGGTTAAATGACTTGCCCAGGGTCACACAGCTAGACAATATCTGAGGTCTTCCTCAGTCCAAGTCTATCCACTGAGCCATCTAGCTGCCCAACTAACATTAGCACATAGTAGGAGCTCAATAAAAATTTGTCAAGTTGAATTGAAACTGAAATTAGTTCATTTAAACAGTATACATTGTATTTAAAAACCAAGTCTAGCAGGTAATGAGACACATACACATAACATGCACATCACACACATACACAAATACACACATTAAAATGTACAAGTGCAAAGAGAGGTCCCAAATCCTATGTTTATACTTCTCCAAAAGATACCCATGTTTTCTTAAACTAAGGTGTTTTTACTTTAATATGCAGCAAAGCCACACCAAATCTGAGTGATTATGGGGGAAGACTTGTCTATATTAGAGCATAATTTTTTATCTAAACATACAGGCAATATTTTTTAATTGTTACTTCAAAAATACATAATGAATTCTCTCAAAATGCATTTATGTATAACTAGTAGGATATATTTGAATACTATCAAGGCAATAAAGCCCTTAGAAAACTGGTGACTTTAAGCAGGTTAAAATATTGGCTGTTACTACTTTTGTGAAATTAAACAAATCCTTGCTGTAGGCGGCAGTTTCTTGATCAATGTGTATTGAAGCTCTGGCCACTGAGCCCAGTCTTTCTGAACATGTATAAAATAAGAATGTTGGATTAAATGACCTCCTAGGTCTCTTTGAGCTCTCAATCTATGATCTAATACTCTACCACACAATCTGCCTTAAATGAGTACTTGAATTAGAAAAGTTTTTCTTTCTAAAATAGTATAGACATAAACCTCAGTTTAGTTCCCATCCAACTGTCCACAAATTCCATATGAATAGAATCCAAGCTAATGGGTTTTTATTGGATCATTTGGCTTTTTTTTCTGTTCTCAATATTTTGTTAGTTATTCTTCATATGGCATCTATGAGATGGACCTAATTCAATCACTGAAAGTTCTCACCTTTCCTACTGAGGGCTAAAGAGATCAACTGGGGACCATGCTATAAATCAATCAATCAAAACTGGGCAAAAGAGAGAGAATAAAAGTAGGTTCTAAGTGGGAAGGGAACAATAAGGCAGTATGAGGAGTCAAGAGACATTAAGTAATACAAACTATTCCTTTCTTGCGTATTCTATATATTTTCTGAAGAGGACCTAATTTTCATTCTAGAAAATTCTTGAGACCACTAGAAGGAGCAGTCCCAAGGGACAAAGGGATGCCTTCTGAGGTATTCAGTTTCCTTTTACTGGAAGTCTTCCAATCTCTACATTGTCAGAAATGTATAGGAGAGATATGGGGTCTCTTGTAGTTTAGACCAGATAGTTTCCGAGAAATGGAGGCACCAAAAGGACTGAGAGCAATGTCTCCTGCTAGGAACCCTAAACAAATTTGTGGGAGAAGAGACTGTGCTGCAACAATTGTCTCAGAGTAATGCTCCAAGGGATAAAGTGGATCCTATTTTCATAACTGGGGGTTAGGGGAGTGAGGAGCATAGAGCCAGAAATGCTCATTTTTCCTTTCTACAACCTCTACTTTATTCTCCAGCTATCTTCTTACTAGGTGCCTTACTGACCAGACTAGTTAATGTTTTCACCCCTATAATTCCCTCTGTAGAGCACCACTGTCTTAATTGATGGCTGCCTCACTTCACTATGTACATCCAGCCCCAGTTTCAGTAATGACTCCATTCTCTGGCTGGCCATTTTTACTACCAACTCCCTTGCCAGCTGGATCAGAAAACAGGCCCTTGTGAATTTCAAACAATCAATTAACCAACAGGTATTTAGTAAACATTAACTATTTGCTGGGTACTGTGCAAAATACTGGGAACACAAAGAAATGCAAAGCTATGAAAAACAGCCTCTGCCCTTAAGGAACACTGAAAGGGAAAAAGGCATGTGAATAAAGAGGTAAATTCATGATACACCGTAAAAAGAAGTTAACCTGAGAGAAGAAGGCACAATCAGATGGGGTACCAGCAATGCTTCCTGGAAAGACACTATTTGAGATGAGTTTCACAAGAAGCCAGAGAAGGCAAAAGGCAAAGTTGAAGTGGGAAAGTATTTCAGACATAAGAGACAACCAAAGCAAAAAACAAAACAAAACAGTGAGAAGACATGGAGTATCATGAGTGAAGAATTGCAAATAGGTTAATTCCTTTGGTTTGGAGAATAAGTGAAAGTAGTCATGTAGTTTGAGAAGACCACAAATACAGAAAGAGTTCAAGCTGTGAAGAGCTTGAAATGGCAAAGGACTTCATGTTTAATCCTAGAAGCAATTGGCAGTAATTAGAATTTACTGAGTAGAAGTATGATATGACTAGAGTACGCATTAAGAAAATTACTCTGGCAGCTAAGTAAAGAATGGAATAAAGAGGAGAACAGTTTAAAGCAAGGAGATGAACTAGAAAACTACCGGAGTATTCCAGGGAGAATTATCCAGGACTTCCATGTCACATGACCAGCAAAATGTAGGACTTGACATTTTCTCCAGTCTTCATGACCTCTCAAATATCTCTAAAATAGAAATTATATGAAACAAATAAGTAACAGTTTCAGTCATCTTCATGCTTTAGCATGCCAAAAACCCAAATGATGTAAAAAAAAAATCAATGAAAAAGCACAAGAATTCTTAACCTTTAACTAGCTCACTCACATCCCCTCCTCTGCTGTCCATCATGCTTTGGCAGGAGAGTTGCACAAGCTAACCCATGAGCTTGCAATAAAACTCAGCTTTATGGTCACCTTCTTCTTCCAGTGCTGTGGAGAACCAAATTGCAGAAGTTTCCTCAGGCTCCAATAGCAACACATAGTGTTTTGATTCTGTGTCACAACAGAACTCAGTCAGAGACTCAGGAACAGAGGAAACTCAGGCAGAACTCTTTTGTTTCTATGTAGCACTACATCAAACCCAAGAGAAAGAACTCAGCGTCCATCTGGGTCCAATTGTGACACTTGGGAGAGAGACCAAGCCTGGTAAACCATGAATTGCCCAGTGTGGGAGGAGGCTGAAATAGCTTTAAGATCCAGTGCCTGGGGATACTGCCATCAGAGTGGAGGGAGTCATAAAATGGGTAATGGAGGAATATAAGGAAAAGAAGACTGACATCATCAAAGATCTGAAGATGAAGACAATTCAATTAAAGGCTTTGAACATAATGAGATAAGCTAACACGAAATATGTTAACAGAAGGGAATATGACCTTCAGATAAGGTAAAACAGTTCTACGAATATTCCAAGACAAAGAAAAATTGATTAATACCTAACAAGGCAGAGGAATCTGTGGATTTCCAAAGGAGCTTCCTAAATGGTGTAGAATAAAAATTAGAATTTTTAATGTAGAATTTATGAACTGCACAGGAGAAATTATTGGTAAAGTAGAAAAACTTGAATCCAAGGTGGCAAGTCTTACTAAATAAATAAGAGAGAAAATAACTGACTAGAAATAGAAATACATAGAAGTGAAGAACCATCTGGAAGAAGAGGAGCAAAAATCAGTAATTTTGAAAGAAAGCATAATTTCCATACAATCAAAATATAGTGTACTCAAACATAGAATGCAATACAGTCTCACCTTCCATTTTGCATTCTTCCTCTCTTCTCTTCTGTTCTAGGACCATCATCAAATCTATTCTGTTATTGCTCCCAGAAAGAGTATGTTCAAATTATAGGAATGGTATTTTAAGTCGTCCTTATAATTTCACAAAAGTAAAATTTTCCAAAAGTAATCACTACTCCGCTATGTGTGTTATATTCCCGTGTTACAATGTAAGTATCTAAAGGTCAGGGTCTATCTTACTTTTTGCATTCTTATCCCTAATGCTTAGTACCTAATGAACAATTAATAAATACTTTTTCATTCAATCCTTCATTCATTTAATCTTCAGAGACACCGACCTATTTCAATTACTTAGAAATATCACATATCTTCGGGCAGTACTTCAACTATTAGACATCCTTTTTGCAAGATTATGAATTAATTTATCAATCTTGTTGCCATATCAAATAGCTCTAGCTCTCTGGTGCCAGAATTTCCTTGCTATGGATGCCCAGAATACTGTTCCAGTCATTTGTCCCTTGTTTGGTAGAATAATAGTCTTCCTTCGAAGCTATGGTCATGACAAGTTTAAGGTTAGAGGGAAAAGGAACTAATTTGATAGTTGTTTCTCTTTAGGTCTTCAGTGAGTCAGAAAACAATGATCTTGATTCTTAATCTTACCAAGTGCCCCACCTAGTCTTCATCATGCCACCCTCAAACTCTTCCTTCCCTGCAGTAAACACAGAATTCTAAAATGATTGCCTTTCAAGATATATTGCACTAATACATCATCAACATTGTCATTATGATGTATTAACACAATGCATCATCATAGAACTGTCAGGGACATGATTTATGACTTGAAAATGTGTTGTGGTAAAGAGAGGCATCAGGGAACACCATTGACTGAATGCTTGTTTATTTTTACACTTAAGGGTTTTGAAAGAAGTCTTCAGAATATTTTTCACTAAGAAGTACTCAGGGAAGACTTTAAAAGAGGGACTGGATTTCAAAACACTAGAAGGAGTAAGCCACATGTAAAATACTAAGTTTATGTTTTCCCATACCTTTCATCATTTCAGGAGTTCAAGAAGTTATTTTGTCGTTTTTGTCTCTCTTTCTCTGCTTGAAACTCCCTCAATAGTTGAAAAGAATGTTACAGGAAACATATTTCTCCCCCCTGCACATCCCCCCCACCCCAACCTACAATTTCATAGATGTAGGTAGGGAACAGAAATTTCCTCTACCAAAACAAATCAACAACTATTCTGCCACTTAAAATCTTAGGGAGTTTCCTGGACCACTGAAAGGTTGAGAGACTTGTGGAGAATCCAAAAGACAGTATGTTTTGGAAGGAGAATTTGAACACAGGTCTCTTTGACTCAAAGCCAGCTATCCATGCACTAAACCATATTTCCTCAGCAAAGGTATGTATCAGAATTCTTTTATAATCAATAGAACTAAGTCTAAGACCATATTATTTGCATGGAAGTAATGAATTCTTCACCTACACAGAGGAATTTAGCCCAGGAGTTAGCCACATGCCAGTGCAGCAGTGTGCTCATTGGAAGCACAATGGACTTATTCATTCATCAAGAATTGATACTATACTTGTAAGTGCATCATACTAGTGATGCAAATTACCTTGAGAGACTAAAAAAAACCAACACAAACAAACAAGTATTTGAGATAGATCTTATCTAGTTGGGGAAATAAAACAATCATACTTGGAATAATCTGGGCATACAAAACGAATTAAGATATCATAGTGCTGTCCAAATCATACATATGGAAAGTCATTCAAGGGAGTGATTGGCATAGAGTAGGGTTATTCAGGGAAAGCTTCTTGGAAAAGGTGAGTATTGGAGGACTTGAGGTAAAAGTCTTGGCTAATTAGAAAACTAAGCAAATAGGTTGGCCACTAACTATATAATTTCACCAATTATGAGATAATATTTCAGAGGCATACTTTTTACCCATGTTCACCACATTATTGGGACCTGTTACATTAAAACTGAAGGCAAAATTTCAAGTTGAAATCTGTAAACTTAGATTGGGCTGGTATTTTCCCTGTTCCCCTATTCCCCCACTTTAGATTTGTCTAGCCAGAGGCATAATCACTTGCATTAATGAAAAAATCTGCTAATGTCCAAAAATGCAGAAAATGCCTTTGGCCAAGTGTTCTCTATTATAGCAACCAAGAGACCTGGGGCAAAGCCACAGAACTTGGCCGGCCTGTGGAAACGTAACCTTAAGGATATCTGCATCCTAGGACAAACTCTTTCTCGTTGCCAAAAATGCTTAATGTAATTACAGTCAGGCCTGGTTCTTCCAGGCTCAATTCATCCATATGTCTGGGGAGCCGGAAATGTAACTGGTAAAGAATCCCATAGCATGCGAGTCAGGGTAAGTGCCAAGAGTTTGTTAATCTTAAGGTTTATTTTTTATCCAAATAAAAAGGGAGTTTGCAAACTGGTTCAGATTAACCAGGTCAGGTTGTATATTTTATTAACTTTTAAAAGTTTTTTTTTCTTTTTGCATTAAAAAAGTACATACAGTTAGCCTGGGGTGGTGGGGATGGTAGGGAGGCTGTCTACTCAATAAAACTGGAGATGTGTCAGCTGCTTAATTTCCATTCTCTGGCTTCAGCCAGAAGCAGCTGCAAAGTATCTTCTCTATTCAAGTCATTTATAACTTTTCCTGACTTATTTTTCAAAAATGTCTTTTATTGATTTTTTTTCTAAATAATCTCACAATAAAGAGACCCATAGAGGGAGAAAAAGAGCAAACTTGCACACTTAACCTCCTATTATTGTAGCAGCCCAGTCAGAGAGGACATGGGAACTATTTTACATATTCAAGTTGGCCTCCTGCATTCTTTGGACAAATAGCTCAGCTTTCCACCGTTAACTCTTGCCCAACTGTCGCACTGCATGCTCACTGAAATGTCAAGCAAATTAAGGAGGTAATAATCAAATTCCAATCATTGCAAATATTATATGTTGACTCAATACCCTTTTGTAATTTCTTGTACCATAGGCTTAGATGGGTTCTTAAATGTATAAAATTACTTTAAGTTCTATGAGGGTAAGAGCAGGAATTAGACTTCCTTAGATTTCCCACAATGCCTAGCAACATTTCTTGTACACATTACCCCCTCAAATATTTATCAATTGCACACTTTAATTGAGTTCAACAAGAATTTTTTATCTGCCTACTATGTTCAAGGCACTTAAGAGACTTAATAGCCCATTTTAAAAAGTTCATTTTTGGCTAAGGTGGGTAGGGGGAGAATGACCTGTTTTTATAACTGTATCACGGAATCAAACTTTTTTTCCTTGACAGAGTTTTCATGGTTCACTAAATAAACATTTATTGAGTGTCTACTATGAGTAAACACTGAGCTAGGTAAAGTGGGATTTAAAATTGCATAAGATATGGTCCTTGCCTCCAAGGAGTTTAAAAACCTAATAAAAGTGACTAAAATGAGGGTACAAGTAACTATAATACAGTATAAATATGCATGTATATGTGTGTGTAAATATATGTGTATATATATATATATATATACACACATTTAAAAAATACACAATGACATAAAATTAAGCAAGGACATAAGTGATACAAAATGGCATGAAGATTCAGAGATGAGAGGAAGCCTATCTGGTGGGGACATTCAGGAATATTCCTTGAAGCAGTTTGGGTTGAGGTGGCTTGGAGCCCTGTGAATGAATCATGGCTGGTCTTAATCCTAAGTATCTAAATGAATAATAGACTAACAATTTATCACGGCTGTCATGGGGCCATAGAAGCAATCTAATTCAACCTCTATCTGATTAAGAACCCACTCCATAATATGCCTCACTTGAAGACCTTCAACAGTGAATAAAAGATCACTACTTCTTGAATGACTACATTCCACTTTTATACCATGCTAATGCTTAGGTTTTCTCCTCTTACATTAAACATAAAAGTGCTTCCCCATAATAGCCATTTATTGCTCCTAGTTCTACTTATTGGGAAAAGTCTAAATTCTTTTCTATGTAATGTTTTACATGCTTGAAGACAACTATTGCCTTCCCTCCAGTCAATTTTCTCTTTGTCCATGGGCCTCCTAAATGGAGGTGTCCAGAACTAAACCTGGAACAACTTGGAAAATCTGATCAGAACAGGGGGGAGGGGGAAAATAGAATGAAAGCATCTCTCACTCTCCAATTAGGCTTGTTTTAATGCAGCCTAAAATTCCATTCTCTTTTTTTACTTTTACACCCTTGAGAGGTCTTTTTTCATATGAGCTGCTTTTGAGTCATGCCTCCCTTTTCCAACATTTGCACATTTGAGTTTTTAACCTGCATTCTAATATGTCATTCCATCTTCTATTTGTATTCTATTCCATCAACCTAACAGGCTCCCCCTCCCAGTTAACTTAATTCCTTAAACAAGTTTATATGCCTGTAAAACTTTAAGGAGTGATGCTTATGCTAGGAATTTCAGACATTAAGGCATACATGACTAATCACAGCAATGTTGCCCCTCCCAATAGGACTGAACTAGTTTACAAATTTTTAGATTTACCTGAAACTTCTTTTTTGATTTATCTGATCATTTTACCCTGTTGAAATCTTTTTGAATGCTGATTCTATTTTCCAGTGTATTACTTAGATAGCCCTTCAGTTTTCATATCATGTAGAGATTTGGTGTTAACATCATTGACACTGGAGGCATGTTGAATGGCATAGTGCATAAAGTATGGGGTCTGGAGTCTTCAGGAAGACCTAAGTTCAAATTTTATCTTAGACACTTATGAGGTATGTGATCATGGGAGAGTTATTAAAACTCTGTCTGCCTCAGTTTCCTCAACTGAAAAATGGGGATAATGATCACACCTACCTCCCATGGTTGCTATGAGAATTAAATGAGCTAACATTCCTAAACCACTAAATAAATACCTGTTTCTTTCCTTTTATTTGTCATCAAAAATGTTGAATAAATAGGAATAAAAACAGATACCTCTATAAGTCCACTGGGAGAGCCCTTCCTTCCTATTTTTTATCAATCTATAAGCTACCTTTCTTTATATTTGGTGATTCAATCAGTTTTCAAATCTCCCAGAACTATGTGGAATCACCTAGCCCACACCTTTCCATCTTTGTTGCAAAAATATTATGACAAACTGTCAAAAGTTTTGTTGAATACAATTGAACCAAACCAGCTTAATTTATTTTTTGAGGAAGGTTAATAAAATAGAAATGAGAGGGCTATCTTAAACATACTGTAGCAGAATTTTTACCAAAGCCTTTGGCAAAATCTTCCATGCTATTGTAGATGAGATGAAAAAATGGGAAGTAGTTGTTAAGGTCATTAAGGCAATTTAAAACAAATGGAATGATCAGACCCCCAAAGTAACTGTTATTTGATTGGTTTTGAATTCAAAAGGGGCTATTAGTGTAATATTGCAGGGATCTATCCTTGACACACTGCTACCCAACATTGTTATCAATAGTTTGAACAAAAATAGAAAAAAATTAATTTTGTAAAATTACCCACAGAAAATATAAAATGAAAAAAGATCTGAACTGTTTAGTGAATTGAAAATAAAATAGGGATTGCACTATAAAAGGCAAAGAAACTTATATAATCTTAAACTTCTTTGAGTAAGGCAGAGTGTTCACAACAATGTAATGGTCCTGACCTAACCAATCACTCCTGTAGTGTTCAATTCTAGGCACTACATGAAAGGGACATTAGTAAATGAGTACAATATTTAGAATTTTGGAAGGTGCACAGGCCATGATATGTGGATCTTTATAAGCAATTATAGATGTTTAGCATAGAAAAGAGATTTAGAATGCTTATGATCAACCATTTAAAAAGCTATCATCTTGGAAGAGGGACTAGACTTATTGTTTAAAACTAGGAGCCATGGGCAAAAAGTAGAGAGGCATAGGTTCAACATAAGGAAAAATTTCTAAATAATTTGTTGTTGTTTGTTGTCATTTCAATTATATCTAACTCTATGTGACCCCATTTATGGTTTTCCTGGCAAAGATACTGGAGTGGTTTGCTGTCTCCCTGTTCAGCTCATTTCATAGATGAGGAAATTGAGGCAAACATAATTAAGTGTTTACTCACGGTCACATAACAAGTAACTGTAAGAATCTAGATTTGAACTCAGGTCTTCCTGACCCTAGGCCTAACACTCAATCTAAAATGAGCTAACTCAAGATACAGACTTTTTAATATCAGTGGAGGAGTTCAATAGAAGACTGGCTGACCATTATCATGTTGCAGCTAGATGCTAAGTTGGAAAAATTCGAGGAATGAAGACTTGAATTCAAATTCCAGTTCAAATATTTAATAATTGTGTGACCATAGGACTATCAACATAGGACTATCAAGCTATACTTCACCAGAACTATCAACCTCATTTTCCTCAAATGTAAAAATTAAGTAATGATAACACTTACTTCCCAGGATTGTTGTTTAAGGATCAGGTGAGTTAAAATACTCAGAGTATTCTACAAACTTTCAAGTGTGATATAAATTCTGGTCATTTTTATTATTGTTATTATTATGGAAGCAGTTCATTATTATGATACATCATATATTACATTATATTATTTTTATACAGGATTACCTTTAATGTCCCTTTCCACTCTGAGGTACTATAATTCTCTGATATGCCTACAGACTTTTCCTAATCTACCTATCAAAACAGAAGAAAAAAGGATACATAATGTGATTTCAGATGACCTTAGGAAAACTTGAATGTTAAAATAATCCTCCTTCACCTGAAGAATTAGAGCCTGAATTTTTCCTATCAGCATATATCTCCTTTGGTATAGTCCTACCCTATAACTATGTCACTTCTCCCAGGAAGAGCAATATTAGTATTGTTAGTCATTTATACCATAGTGTCTGAAATTCCTAGCATAGGCATCACTCTTGCTTTAAGTGCATTTTAATTTGGTTAAGGCATTATGTTACCTGGGAGGGGCAACCTATTAGAGAATTAACACAATAGCAAGGACAATTTCATGTGATTAATACTCCATTACCACTCACTGTCACCTAAAGAGAACAAAATCCTGGAGGAATAGTGTTGGGTATGCAGAATAACAGGGTGGTCAGGTTTGGTAAGGAAAGGAGAATGGGAATTCCAGGAAGACAAAGCTTTATTCCAGGCTAAAAGGGTGCTGTTGTGCCCCTGGGCAGCCAAGAGGTAAGAGAAAAAAGGCAGGTCTGAAACGGGAAGAGAACAGAGACAGGACAGATGAGACCTATGAAACACAGACTTTGAACACTTCATAGGTCTGCTTAGCAGTCCCAGACCATCAACATTCTAAGAATTCTTTTGCCGTGTGGAATTTTGTAAGATACAGGGGTCTGATCAATTTCTGGGATTCTTCCAGGCATTCCTATGAGTACTTTGCAGGACTGTGATACCTTTTCAGTTTGCAATTTCAGATACGTAGTCATTATCATTCTATGGACTGTATGCTTGACTATATACTTGTATCCCAAATTGTAGATAGACGGAATTCTGTCCAGGCCTCTGACTTTTCTGGTCAAATTAGATAATGTCTTGGTGTTGGTGGAGCTGGATAGTAAGAGCTGACATGATGATTTGGGTTGTGTTTATCTGCTGCCAAAACACTGAACTGAGGTCTCAGTTTACCCAACTATAAAATGAAATTGGAGTATATGTTTTTTGAGGTCCATTCCATTGCTGGAAAGCAACCTATAATCTTAAAATAGATGACTGTGTTAAAATGAAAGAAAATTCCACATGATTAAATAATTTTGTCCTTTTTCAAGTGGATTTTTGGCTGCATAAATTAATGACTACTATTATAATGCTATTAATAATAAGTTGTTAATACTTTAAAAGTGTTATTATAGGTCATTTCAGTTTGCAGCTAATGCTGCTAATTGAGCTCATAGTCCAAATAACTAAGATGTGTAGGTGTGACAAGGTTACCTTGTAATCTCAACTATCTATCTAACCAGTCTGACCGACCTAACTATAATTCAGAAAAGAATCTCAAGCAATTTCAGAGGTGAAAAAAGGGAATGCATGCTTAACTAATAAGGGTGAATTTTTTTTAAGCTTTTAAAACATTCCTTCAGAAGTTACCCATTTTCATTGGCTCCAATTTTTGCGAACATTTTAATCTCTTTTGTTTTTGTTAAATTTCCCTAAAGGTTTCTACCCTCATACTTGAATAGTTCTTTCCTGACAAATAACAGAGAGACTTGCCACAATGGAGACTTTTAAGAAGTGGCAGGATCAGGAAACACAGGCTCAAAAAAAAGTTTACATAAATTAATGGATAACAAAGATTTTTTAAATGACTTTAGCAGGAAACTAGAGCTTGAGAGAACAATGTGCAGCAAGTTCAAAGGGTTAAAAATTAGAAGCAATTTTAGAGATTAACTGATTCAACCTTTTCATCTTACAGATGAGCATATTGAGGCCCAGAAAGGATAAGTGATGCCCACGGTCGTACAAGTAACCAGCTAATGTAGTCTTAAAGTATGTGTTAAAGTAGCTGAACTGGGATCCCATACCATATTCTCTGACTCCAAATACAACATGTTTTCTATTTAGAGTGTTTCTCACCTTCAAGAACCATTTGACAGCATAACATTGATGCCATCATCAGATAGAATAATGACCTGGATGGATCATCTGACCTTCAAGGGCTGATCTTACATTCATTTTATCACTAGGTCTATGATACATTTTGTAGTTTTCATAAATACAATTAAATATCTTTGAAGGAAGAATCATAGAGCCTCCTCTCATCTCTCTGTACTTGCACCCTCTCAATGATCTCATCAGTTTCCATAGGTTCAATTTTTTTATGCAAATAACTACAAAACCACATATCCATTCCTCATCTCTCTCTTGATCTCCAGTCCCAGATTACCAACTAACTTCCATGTAAAATTTAACTTTATTATCATTAAAGAACAGAATTCGCAATAATAGCTCATCTGATAATATGAACTTTAAAAAATATGCATGTGTTTCTCCTGGAAAATGTTTTCATTTTAACTGAACAGGAAAGGCTAAAAATCTAAAATATATTATTCATTCCTTGCACATTAGAGTGAAAATTTCCTATCACACTGAACCAAGAAACTCTGAAAAGTTTCATTTGTAATACTATGGATCACTTTTTTACTCTTTAGAACACTTTAATAAGCCAAAAATTTCTATTGTGATGAAATTTTTTTGAATTAAATATTATAACTTTAGATAAGCCTATGAAAATCAAATGAGTTCCTACTTTTCAAGTTAATATACCACCTCAAATAATACATTCTAAAAACTAAATCACTATTACTCTTTAAATTAGGTTCACTAGTTGGTTGACAAAAGTATTGACAGAGCCCTGGTATGTTGGTTTCTTATTGAGATTCTCTTACTTAACCTCAGGAAGTTCAATTCAACTCTCTTGGCCTCAATTTCCCTATCTATAAAGTAAGGGGTTTAAAAGAAGAATCATCTCTATGGTCTCAGTTTTTTTTTACTTTTGTAATAAATTTTATTTGTTTTCTTGTTTACATCATTCATTTTCATGAGATTTTTGAATTACAAATTTTCTCCCCGTCTTACCACAACCCCAACCCCAAAACAGAGCCCCTCCCCTGGTATGCTCTCTAACTTTCTGGTAGGGCAGGGAGGGTC
>CM053595.1:229976317-229986489 GCA_028646575.1 Pseudocheirus occidentalis
CGCCTCCCACTGCTTCCTTGCCCTGGGAGCAGTTTGGCTGGACCCACTCTTCTCCTCCCCAGTTAGCAAAATCCACCAACCTTTCTCTTAGCCTTTTTTTCTTCTGGCCTGATAGATGTGGTAATTGTGCCTCCAGGGCAGCTGGATCTGCTCTCCTATAGACGTGGCTCCCTGTCTGATGCCCCAGGGCGTGAGCCGGCCAGGTTTTGGCTGCAGGTCCCAGACTGCTGTGAAGAGCCCTGCCTGCTGCGCTGCCTATAGCAACAGATGTTCTTTCTGTCTTTTGGAGAGTTTTGGAGCTTGAAAATCTGTTTAGCGGCCCATTTTATGAGTTTTTTAGCGTGTTTGTATGGGAGCTGTGGTGCTTTGCTGCCGCCATCTTGGCTCCGCCCCCATAATGTAGATATCTTAATAGACAATTGTCATATCTTGGCTCAATGTATTTATAGTACTATCCTTGTCTCTCATACCTGTGTGTCCAGTTCAATGTTAAACCTCCTTGAAGTTCAACTCTAGAATCCAGGGTTCTGTATCTCACTATGTATGGTGCATAAGGCAGGGAAATGAACAGTAAGATACTTGTTGAATACTTTTTAATGATAGTAGTAGTCAAAAAATCATAAATCAAAAGTACCTGGTGATCATCCTGTCCAGTTTTTGAGAGATAAATGAAATAATTTTGTCAGTGTTACTCTGATGGTACAGGGACAGAGTCAAGATTTAAACCCAAGTCTTCTCAGTCCAAATCCATTATACTATATAACAATAATTTTACTGATGAAGACTGTAATGAAAAGAGTATACACAAACATTTAAGTGTAGTCCAGACTTCATTTAAGTGTAGTCCTTCCAGATGACATTGATGGACTAGATAGCTTTCTGATATCCTTCCCTGGTTGATTCTATTATGTAGCTCTGAGGAAGGACACCGTAATTGTTATAAAATGAATAACCATGGACCAAGTGCCTCGTTAAATCTTATCACCTCCAAATGTGTCTATTTATTCTGTCCCATAGCTGGCAGAAATTGTCATATAAAATGACATTTCCATTTTCACAGAGATTATGATGTAAATAGTGCCATGTTGTTTACTATTTGGGGGCTCTTATGATAGGCTGTAGGCCTTATATACTGAGGTTGAGTAGTGGTAGTAACATTCCCTACATGTAGCAGACTAGAAGAAAACCTTTAGTCTATGCTTGTCCAGGCTGAATCAGTCAAGAGGCTTCATTTCTGAGTCATACCAACCATATAGTTTCAACCTTTATAATCCCTTTTGATATGAAAAGACCAACTTTATACAGGTAAATTTCATATCACAAACAACTATACTTCCTAGACAGAATTAGAGTAACATACTGCTAGAATCATCATTTTTTGCCCCCAACATTCTTGATATTTCAGGAGATAGTATGAAAATACATATAATTTTCATCAGTTGAAGCATTTGTCACTGTATGAACTTTTCTGGGAAGGCCAGCTTCATTGTAATCTTACAAATTCCTAGCTTTCTGTCAGTGCTTCCTATGGAAGGGCAGCTATTTCTTCACTGGCGCCATGCCCGCCCTCAGACCCCTCATGAAGCCTAAGATCATCAAGAAGAGAACCAAGAAGTTCATCCGGCACCAATCTGACAGATATGTCAAGATCAAGAGAAACTGGTGTAAACCAAGAGGCATTTACAACAGGGTGCGAAGGTGCTTCAAGGGCCAGATCTTCATGCCCAGTATTGGTTATGGAAGTGATAAGAAGACAAAACACATGCTGCCAAGTGGATTCAGGAAGTTTTTGGTGCACAATGTCAAAGAGCTGGAAGTGCTCCTTATGTGCAACAAATCGTACTGTGCTGAGATTGCTCACAATGTTTCCTCTAAGAATCAGAAAGCTATTGTTGAGAGAGAGCAGCTTAGCTAGCCATCAAGATCACCAATCCAAATGCCAGACTGAGGAGTGAAGAAAATGAGTAAAAAGCTTTGCACATTTTTGCATTAAATAAACCCTCAAACTACAAAACAAAACAAATTCCTAGTGATCATTTCCACATTCTTCTCGTGTACTCATGCTCCTAAATGGATTTTTATTTTTAAGAGAGACATATGTCAAGGCAAATAAGCAAGTTGACTGTCACAAGTCTGAGTAAAGCATCCATAACTCCAAAGTGGCCATGTTGAAATAAGCTGAATTAAAAAATGCATTGTATTCCCACAAACATTCAGCAAAGGTTTCCCTTTTTCTTGAAATATTAGAATATGCATAACTATTGACAAGTGCCTATATTCTTTGTAATCGCCAGGAGTCAATTACAGTAGCAGGCCTTTAACCACTGTGGGAAAGACTATAAAACTTTCTGCCCCTTATTAACTACTGTGTGACCATTAGGTTTATGGGTGATGTAAAAATTGCAGAATAGGAACAAAAACATTGTAAATGACCTCAAAAGCATGGAGGGATAATTTTCTTCATGCAAGGGGGTGGGTGGCAGAGGTGGAGGGGGCCGAAATGCAGCAGGTCTCTGTAGGAATGGCAAGGGTCACATGCCAATCATCTAAAACATCAGTAAACTTTCTGTTGCTAAGTAAATAAACCTAATTGTAGGTTTGTGGGGCCATGCAAAGTATAAGCCAAACATTCTCCTCCAAAACCTACACCCTCTCTGTTGAAAGTGCATGGAATATGAAAGCTGCCTCTTTAAAAATCAGGACTGAACTGGCTAGAGCTTATAGCTCCCCAGAACAGAGCCCCTGGGGCAAGTGGTTAAAAATATGATTTTTTATAAACAAACCAGACATTGCAAACTTAATGCAAAACCCTATGCATATAACATCACTTACGTGTGCAACTTGTTTAAATTAGAGTTGCAGAAAGAAGGAAGTAAAATTGGCATATTAACCTTGCTTCTAACAATGCTCAAATGCTGGCAGCATTTTGGAGCAAATTGGAGCTCTCACTAGTTCTTCCTTAGTTAAGAATTTTGCTGGTTTTTCTTCAGAATTTCTGCATTCATAGCCCTTTTTTTTAAAAATTCAGTCTTAAGAATCTGTTCCAAACTAAATTTGGCATGCAGTTTTCTAGGAGAGAAATTTTACTTTGTTCCAAAATTCTCTTTAGTACCCCCAAACTGATTATTCTGAACTAAAATGAAGGAGCTATGTGAATTCATAGGAAAATTAGAAGCAAGACCAGAAATCACCAAGGACTCTATCTCCATCAACCCTAATCTGCCATCAACACATGCACATTTTTCCTAAACAAAGGTTGAAAACAAAGTTATTTCCCTCCCACCCCCCCCCCCACCTCACCACTGGAAATCTGTGAGCCAATAATGCTTTGCTCTGATTCAATCTCTGGGTATTTTACAGGAAACCACCAAATGCTAGCTATTATTCCCTTCCTAAAACCTCACCATCTTACTTCACTGTATCTTTGGTCAGATCTGCTTTTAATATGTCACATTGCATCCTAATTAAAATCATAACAGCTCAATCATGTGAATTTAGGCAGTTTTGGGTACCAATGCATATTTTTGATGTTAGAGGAGACACAAAATTTCACTTGGGGTTCAACATTTGACTATGCATTACATTAGCCTAGAAAATATCTGGTTTAAGAAAATAATTATTTAATTATTAGAGCTGCATTTACTTTGTGGAATTAATGCTGAAATTCACTCACTGCTGTTGAGAGATGCTGCTGAACAAAAAAAGTGTTTTGATTTGAAGTTGACCAAATTGCCTTCAAGAGATAGAAGCATTTACATAACTTTTTTTCTTTCTGATAGGATTGCTTTCATACTCCCCAATATCCTTAAAAATCAGTATGAAGGTACATTTTTTCTTTTTTCTTTTGGTGAATATGGATAGCCTTTCAATTATGAAACAAGAGGAATGTTTTTTGTTTTTAATATTACAGCCTTAATTACAGGACATTCTGATTAAGGCAACAGTAGTCCACTCTGTTCCTAAGGGTGAAGAATTGTTCAGGAAGTCTTGGTGAGTATACTTTAGGCTTTGAAACATACTCAACAGATGGGGTGGTTTTGATGATGTTTGGTCATTATCTTGGCTATGATACATGTAGTACTTCATGCATGAGTTCTCTGAAGTGATTAACTATTGTATTGCTTATTTCTAGAATGTCTTATGTGGAGATTCATGGAAGTATACATTGTATGCTTAGTTCTACTCTATTAATTATATGTGGTCTCCTTGGATCTTTCTGCTACTGTTTTGCTAATAAGGTTTAATGAAACATTTTCTTTGGCCTGCTTTTTGTTTGCAAGAATGGATTCTTCTCTTTCCCTGAGTCTCATCCCTATGGCCAGAGAGAATATTTTGAATACATGAGTTCCCAATGCCAAGATGTTTCAAGAAAACCTCTAACTAAAAATACAGCATGATTTTAACCACTGAAGAGAGACTAAATCACATTCTGACATTGTGTGCTTCACTTACACCCACAAAAGTCTGATAGAGAGAGGTGAATTAAGGACAAAGCATCAGTCTTAGCCTGAATATTGCTGAGGTTTGCGGGATTAAACCAAACCCTAAATGCTAGAAGGACATAGCTTTAAATTTAAATCAAAGTGAATAAATATTCAACTCTGTCATTTAACACTCAGACATTTTCTTTTCATACTCTCAAATACTTTACCATTACAAATATTCTGTCAGGGAAAAGAAGGGAGGAAGCAATGTAAAGTGAATGTAACCTCTACATAAATTGTTGAATTAGTAAGTCAGTCAATAAGCATCTGATAATTACATAGTATGTGTATGTCAGGCACTGATCAGAAAGCTGGAAACACAAAGGTAAAAATAAGGCCCCTGCCCTCATGAAGGTCACATTCTAATGGAAGATAATATCCAAACAAAAATGTGAATGTAAGAGAGAGGCAGGATAAACTGGGGATAACCTTAGAGGGAAAGCATTATCAGTGTTGATGGGCACTAGCAGGGAAAGTTGGACTGGGAAATAGGTTCCTCAGAAGTTGGAATCCGAGTTGCTTTAAAAGAGGCCAGAGATGCCAGGAGGCAGAAAGGAAAAGGAGAGCTGAAAGAATTCCACAAATTAGAGGAGCCCATAAAAAGCATGAGATCTTTAAAACTATTGTTCTTGAAAATTCAGTCCTGTATTTTCGTCAAGGTTGGGATATTAACTCCTCTCCTTTATACTAGGGGAAATCATGCCCAGTAGTAATTTACTTGTATTAGGAAACCGAATAGGGTACTTCTACTGATTCCTGATTTCTCACCGGATAGTTTAGCACATCTATAAATTCATTTTGATGAGTTGAAACAGAATTTCATATGTGCAGGAAAATAAAATACCTTCTCCTGATTGTTGCCTATCTGACCTTGAATATAAAATGGGTGCTGAGCCATAATTTTGGGACTCTCATTCATGCTACATAATGAAGAGTCAGAAAGGATTTATTTTTAGCGACATTTTGGAGGCTCCATTTAGAACCACATTAAATTATTCCCTATTTTCTGCCCTTGCCACTTTGCAAACATGGCCAATACTTCAGAGAACATTTTTTTGCTACTGTCCAATGCCAAAAGAAAATTGGATCTAACACAAGCAACTATAGGGATAACTCATGTTGGGTAGAAAGGTAGTTTTCCCAGTGTTATCGGTCATGTTACATTATCATACTTGCTGCTAAGTCTCATTATCTCACACCAGCTGATGGGAAGATGTTTAATAAAATATAACCTATGTCATATTTTCAGAATTATTACTCTTCTAAGAAAATATACAACCCTGAATGTGCACACCCTCTTTCTGTGGTGTGTTTTATTCCTTTCTCTTGTATGCTGGCAAAATTCTTCTTTAAAGCCTAAAAATGCTTTTTTTTTCAGGACCCTAAAAGTTCCAAAAAGAATTGTCAGTTTCTCCTGCACTTGACCTGGATGGCCTTTTCTTTTTAAATTAGTAGAGACTTCTTATGTTCCTATTGGAATTGGAGAACCCTGATGACAATTTAGGTGACACCCCCCCCCATTGTCTAATGGCATTATTATTGAAAATCATAGTGCCGGAAGATGATAGAGGCAGCAACTAAGACTAATTCTCCTAACATTTCCCTCCAAAAAACTTTAGAATACTGCCTCAAATTGAATTATGGAGGTACAGACACACTAAAATATCAGGGTGAGGCATTTTCTAGCCTAAGTCTACTTTTACTTTGGAAGTTAGCAAGATGGGTCAGTGATACTGAGGTGGTGGCAGTCCCAGAGCACACCCTGTGAAGACATCAGTGATGGACCTTGGAGTAATCTGTGACAGTATGACAGAAGCTTCAGAAGCTCTCAGCCCATAAATCATAAGGGGTTGGACAGCTGGTCAGAAAGAGATTAAAGGGGAACCTGAGAACCCTGTTCTAGTGCTCATATATAGTTCCAGATCATGTACCAACACAGAGAACAGTACTAGAATTTATAGCCACAGAAGAACAGGAGACCTGGCCATAGTTCCAGTACTGAGAGGAGTTGCTACTGCTTGTAGCTGAAGGGGATCAGGGAAAAAGGAGCTCTAGCACTCATGACTGCAAGAGAGCAGGGGCTCTTCTGGGTAAACACCAGAGCACAGACCAGGAGAGCAGTGACTGCACCTCTTTCAGGATCATGCCGACTTTGAAACACAAACAACAACAAGGAACAAAAAAAACAAAAATAAACTTGTAGGGCCCCCCAACTGATTCTGAAAACAAGAGCACAAAAAACCCTGAAGCATGGAATAATGCCTCCCCACCCCCAATTGAGCAAGAGATAAGCTGGAAAAAAAGACCAAAAAGCAGAAAAAACTTAACCATAAAAAGCTAATACAGTGGCAAAAAAGACTGATCTATAAACTCAGAAGACAAAATCACACACTCACTTGGGTATAGAAATCAACCTTCCCAACAAGGAAGTGTAAAAGCATACCCAGGGTGGCTGCTAGCACAGGTTCTTTGATCTGCTTTTCTAAAGGAAAACAACTCAAAAATGGTTAACAATCTTACTTTAATCAAACATCTATCATTTACCTAGTTCAGGGGGAAAAGTCAGTACCCTGAACTCCAGAGAATACAAACAAAATTTGCAATCAGACAAAAAATACAGACAGAGAAAACACAATTCAAAAAGTCAACAGACTAGGCTTCTAGTTGTCTGACTATTACATACATACAGTGTTAGTTACCAGAGAGAGAAGCACCAAGGACTGGGGGGTGGGGCAGTTTCAATGGCTGCCCAGAGTCTCATCTGGCCAAATCACAAGTCTTATCCCATAAATGAACCCCAAAGCAAAACCTCACCTCAGAGGTATACATAGCCTTCTCAGAAAACCTCACAACCCTTATGACCCATTGCCTAATTACAAAGTAACAAGGTTTGGGCATTCCTGAAAAAAAAGCCTCACCTAAGCCAGTTTTTCCTGTGGGCTCTGCTCCACCCTTCAGCAAACTCCTCCCACCACAGGCTCCATGTGACCACATTCAGCCTATTAGGGGGCAGAGTATATTTTCAAATCAGGGATGGTTCTCAACTTACCTTAGGCTTATTCAGGGGCAGGAAGATCTTCAAATTCCCTTGCCATTACAGTTGGAGGGGAAGGGAACAATTGAAAAGGAGAGATATAATAAAAGGGAGGGACAGTTAAGAAGGGCAGTGGTCAGAAGCAAAACAGACTTTTGAGGAGGGATAGGATAAAAAGAGAAAATAAATAGGAAAAAAATAGGATGAAAGGAAATACACAATTAGGAATCATAATTAAATATGAATGGAACGGACTCACTTATAAAACAAAAGTAGATAGCAGGATGGATTAGAAAGTATAATCCAAAAAAATGTTGTTTCAAGAGACATACTTGAGTTGAATGGACCAGAATCTCTGGTGCTTTAGCTGAAGCAATCATGATCTCAGATGAAGTAAAAGCAAAAATAGAGCTAATTAAAAGAAGATATAATCAAGGAAACTATATTTTACTAAAAGTTATCACAGATGAGTAATGTAAAAAAAATATAGCAAACCTCTGATAAAGTCCTCCTTGTTCAAATACATAAGGAAGTGGGCAAAATTTATAAAAATGAAAGCCATTCCCCAAATGATAAATGGTCAAAGGATATGAACAGGCAGTTTTCAGAAGAAAAAAAAATTAAAGCTATCCATAGTCACATGAAAAGATTCTCTAAAATACTAATGCTTAGAGAAATATAAATTAAAATAACTGAAATATCATTTCACCCTTATCAAAAATGACTAAGGCTCCTGGAGGTGATGGGAAAAAATGTATACAGAAATGAACTGTTGGTGAAGTTGTGAATTTGTGCAAGAATTCTGGAGAGTAATTTGGAACTATTCCTAAAAGGCTATAGAATTGTGCTTATATCATTTGACACAGAAATACCACTACTAGGTCTATATCCCAAATAAATTTTTCTAAAGAAGGAAAAGGACACACATATACAAAAATGTTTATAGAATCTTTTTGTGATGGTAAAGACTTTGAAACAGAGGAAATGCTCATTAGTTAGTGGAATGACTGAATAAATTTGATATATGAATGTGATGTGCTTTTAAAAATGACAAGATATGGGGTAGCTAGGTGGCACAGTGGGGCACCTGCCCTGGAGTCAGGAGGACCTTAGTTCAAATCCAGCCTCAGACACTTAGCATACTTACTAGCCGTGTGACTTTGGGCAAGTCACTTAACCCCAACTGCCTGCCAAAAAACAAACAAAAATGACAAGATATCCCAAAGAGATCATAAAAAATAAAAAGGACCCACATGTGCAAAAATATTTATAGCAGCTCTTTTTGTGGTGGCAAATAATTGGAAACTGAGGGGATACCTATCAATTGGGGAATGACTGAACAAGTTGTGGTGTATGAATGTAAAGGAATATTATTGTGCTACTGATGTGCTACATGATGATCAGATTTCAGAAAACCTGGAAAGACTTGTATGAACTGATGCTGAGTGAGGTGAGCAGGAGGAGAATATTATACACAGTAACAGCAACATTGTGTGATGTGTGATGACCAACTTTAATAGGCTTTGTTCCTCTCAGCAATACAGTAATCTAAGACAATTCCAAAAGACACATGACGGAAAATGCTGTCTGTATCCAGGGTAAGAACTATGGAATCTGAATGCAAACTGAATCATACTATTTTCTCCTTTTTGTTTTTCTTTCTTTCTTGTGGTTTTTTCTCCTTTTGTTCTGATTCTTCTTTTATAACATGAGTAATGTGGAAATATGTTTAATATGACTGTACATGTGTAACCTATATCAGCTTACTTATCTTGGGGAGGGTTGAGGGGAGGGAGAAAAAACAATTGCAATTCAAAATCTTATAAAAGCGAATGTGGAAAAATATTTTTACATGTAATTGGAAAAAAGAAAATACTGTTAAGTGTGGGAGGAGGAGAAATGACAGGGATAAATTCAGAAGAAGAAAAAGACATGGGAAGACCTATATGACCTGATGCAAAGTGATATGAGGAGACCATTGAACACAGTAACAACAATATTGGAATGATGATCAACTGTGAAAGACTTAGTTACTCTGGTCAATACAATTATCTCAGACAATTTTAAAGAACTTGTGATAAAAAATTCAATCCAGAGATAGAAATGATGAATTGAGTAGAATATTTTTTTTACTTTCCTTATTTTTCTTGCTTTTTTGTGATATAGCTAATATAGTAATTTCTTGTATGATTTCACATATATAATTGATATCAGATTGCTTGCCTTCTCAGTAAGTGGTAGAGGAGCTAGAGGGAGGGAATTTGGAATTCAATATTTTTTTTAAAAGTTAAAATAGTACTTTAAAAAATTTGATTTATTTACTTTTAGTTTACAAGATTCAGTTCCACAGTCTCTTGAGTTTCAAATTTTCTTCTTTCCCCCTCCCCCTCCACCCATGGCAGCATACAATCAAGAATAGGATCTGCAAATACTTTCACATTGGACATTAGTCTGGTTGTATAGAAGGGTTGTAACCAATGGAGCTAACAATGGGAAAAAAGAAAACCAAATATGGAAAAGAACGCTAGCATGTAGATTGCTTCAGTCTCCATTTAAATTCTGTTCTTTCTAGATCTTTCTCTGAATTTAGATATCTCCTTCCATCCTGAGACTTGTAGAGTTGTCTTATAACTGCATTGCTGAGAAGAGTCCAG
>CM053595.1:229986589-230001311 GCA_028646575.1 Pseudocheirus occidentalis
GGTCTTCCTCCCACTTCTATGATCTCTTTGGGATACAACCCTAGAAGTGGTATTACTGGGTCAAAGGGTATGCAGTTATTTATAGCCCTTTGGGCATAGTTCCAGATTGCTCTCCAGAATGGTTGTATCTAAAATAGTACTTTAAAAAAATGAAAATCAGTGGCAAATATGAATTCTGTGGTAGTCTTTTAGTAGTCATTGAATGGTAGTCCTGTAGGGCATTGAATTAGATAGTGTCTGCCCAGTAAGTTCACATTTTCATTGATAAGGTTGTGATTTTTGATGCTGTCGTTAGTTGCAAATGACCTTAGAATGAACCTATTTAAGAGTGACACAAGTCTGATTTACAGAGGAAGAATTGTAAAAGACATAAACAGTAGAGAAGATGAAGAAGCAAAATGGCATGGGTTACATAGCTAAGTACTTCATGGCTCTGAAAGGTGTCATGAGCTTGCAATGGAGTAGAGAGCCTCCTTTTTCCCTTAGGGTCCCTCAAAGAAGTGTCTCTTAAGACTAGTGCAGTGCCAATTCAATATTCACAGTGCCCATGATCACTATAAATATACCTGCATGATGCTCAAGTGCAAAATATAACTGACTCTCCATATAGAAGGCAGAAGCAAAACATTTATTCAGATACCAGAAAACCAAATCTCCAAACCAGGAAGCCAATTCCATCATAGTAGCAAAGAAGTTAATAAGCCACAACAGCACAGAGAGCAACACCAT
Source organism: Pseudocheirus occidentalis (assembly GCA_028646575.1). Taxonomy (NCBI): domain Eukaryota; kingdom Metazoa; phylum Chordata; class Mammalia; order Diprotodontia; family Pseudocheiridae; genus Pseudocheirus; species Pseudocheirus occidentalis. Next base: position 229,987,319 of record CM053595.1, read on the forward strand.
CCTTTAGCCTTTCCACAAACCAGTATTTACTCACAAGCTTGACTGACTCCCTGGGACCCATCCTCTCCTCCTCCTAGTCCAGCTAGCTCTGACTCCCAGCTTGCTGGGGACTCTTTTCCACCCTTCAGCAAACTCCTCCCACCACAGGTTTCATGTGATTACATTCAGCCTATTAGGGGCAGACTTTATTTTCAAAGCAGGGAAGATCTTCAAATTCCCGTATACTTATTAAAGGGAAGGGAAGATGTTCAAATTCCCATTACCATTACAAAGGCACTGTCCTGTGTAGATCTGCTTACCTGCTTCAGCGGGCAACTTATTAAAGAAATGGCTAAACCTCTATTTCTTAAAGAATTTTGCTAACTCTCTGTGGTTTTGGAGGCAACAATAACCTATGAGTCTTTATTGTAACAACATTCCAGCTGCTTCAGTTCAACCACATGTGACATCCTTGTATATAAGATCAGGTTCTTTTTGCTAAGAACTGTTAGCTTTTTCACATGATTTGGAAATGCTTGTCAGTAGCATCCCTAAGGGTTTTATTATTATTTATAATATTTTTATTATTATTATGTTATTACTAAAGCACCATTCATTGCATCATATTTAATGAGGCAAAAGGCCATACATTTCCCTCTCCTGCTTTCTCTCTTTCTATATTCTTCTATATATTCTATATTTCTATATTCTATATTCTGTCTTTCTCTCCTACAGAGAGCTTATAATCTTCCATGGGTTCAACTATTCTGCCTCTAAAGACAGACTTGATCTTTGGCCAACTGTTTTTGTATCCTTGAAGATACGGGGATAAGTTGATAGACTAGCTAGTTAGGTGTTGACATTTGAGTGAGCACTAAGAATGTAATGATTTGGACACATGGGCATCAGTCTGTTCAATAACACCCAGGCTTCCCAAAGCATTTGCTTTTCCATTGTGGTTGCTCAATGTGACATTGGCCTTCTTCCTCTTCTGACTCAGGCTTCTATTTTGCTTTCATGGTCTTTCGGCAGAAGTCGTTTCAGTCTCTTTCAATCTCTTACCACCTTTGGGGAATATTGAATTTAAATTTTTTCATACCTTAATTATATATTGGCATACAGAGACTTTGAAAGTACAAGCAAGTCTATTAGAAATATGGCTAAAATCTCTTGGCGTGGTAGACAGCCTCTGAAGGAAGAGGGGGACTTGTTGATGATTTAGAGATACGTACGTACATACTTCTTCTCTGATGCTACTGACAAATTGCTGTACTTGATAATCATCCAAAAATAGTTTCCACACAGGGAAAAATAAAAGAAGTAGATAAAGGAAGCTTTTTGTCCAGGCTACAATATGAAGTTGGGTGTACAATGTATGGAATTTATTCACTGATATATTATTTGTTTTGGTTGGACACTGAAAATAGTGAGTCAGCTGCAGGAATGAAAAGCAGCATTAGGGTGAACTAGATTGCCTTTGGGAAACTGCCAAGTTTGATCAGAGAGCTTTAGCTTTTCCAGAAAACCAGTATTCTTCCTCTGATGGACGGATAAGTACCATGGTACAACTTCTTCTGAGGCTACTTCTATAGCCAATTGGCAGACTAAAGGGGAAACAATGCTAGTGAATCAGCTTATAACAACACATTTCCCTAGTGCTTCAAGATTTGCACAATTTTCTTATGACAGTTCTGTGAGATAGAGAGCAGAAATATTATTATTCATATTTTGCAGATATGGAAGCCACAGTTCAAAGATGTGTAATGATGCCCTGAGATAAAAATTATAATGACTTTTTTTGGGGGGAGGGCAGTTGGGGTTAAGTGACTTACCCAAGGTCACACAGCTAGTTTTGTGTGTGTGTGTGTGTGTGTGTGTGTGTGTTAAGTGTCTGAGGCCGGATTTGAACTCAGGTACTCCCGGCTCCAGGGCCGGTGCTCTATTCACTGCGCCACCTAGCCACCCCTCCTGAGATAAAAATTAAATAGCAGAGCCTGGGCTTGCACTGAAGCCCATTTCTAGTGTTCTCAGTTCTAGGTGCCGCTGGACTCGATGATGCCGTGTCCTAAATAAGTAAGATTGCACATCAATTGGCTATTTCATCTATCTCTGATGCTCCTTTAATTGAACGTTCTATACAACTACTCTAGAAATAGCCATATATAACTTTAAGCTTTTTATGCAGAGGAGAAATTCTCTTACAACTTCTGTGATTTATCAATATTACAAAAGAAATATTACACAATCCTGGATTGATAAAGCAGTCTCAATTTGAACTAAAAATAACAACTTTTTCATATCATGCATTCATTAAATTAGCAATTGTTGTTTATTATGTGAGTCATTCTGTTTCTAGTTGCTTCACAATATATTGAGTTAAATAACACCCAGTTCTTGTCCTAAAGAAGCTTAGAGCAGATAAGAAAAGCACACAAAACAATAATAATATAGACTGTGATGAATGGATGAAAGTCCATTAAGAAATATAAGAAATTAATTAAAGCAATTATTCATTAATAAACTAATATTTATAAAAGCAATTAAGAAATATAAACCTGCAGAAAAAGAAGAAATTGTTTCTGCAGTCCAGGGAAATCTTCATAGAGGAGGTAACATTAATTGGGTCTTGAAGGATGAAGAGGATTTCAGAATTTGGTCATCTTCTGATAAAGGAAGGACCACCACTTATATTTTGTTGTCATTGTTGAGTCATTTCAGTTTTGTGTGACTTTTGTGACCCCGTTTGGGGTTTTCTTGGCAAAGATACTGGAGGGTTTGCCATTTCCTTCTTCAGCTTATTTTATAGTCAAGTTACTTGCCCAGGGTCAAACAGGTAGTAAGCATCTGAGGCTGGATTCAAACTCAGATCTTCCTGACTCCAGGCCATTGTGCCACCTAGTAGCCCACTCATGTTTTATATTTATCCAAATAATAGAGTTTATTGTCAGTTTATCAGCCAGAATTGTGTGTTTCTCACACTATGACTTAAAATTTGTTCTTATGATGTTTGAGATTTAAGACTCTCTAAGATTAGATCAGTTGTTCTTAACCTTCCTAATGCCATGACTCTTTAATACAGTTCCTCATGTTGTAGCAACCCCCAACTATAAAATTATTTTCGTTGCTACTTCATAATTGTAATTTTGCTACTGTTATGAATTATAACGTAAATATCTGATATGCAGGATGTGTTTTTATTGTTACAAACTGAACATAACCCACAGGTTGAGAACTGCTGGATTAGATCATCATAGGAGCCACTAATAAATAAAAACATAAGAAATACCAAGTGACTTCCAAATGCTGCTGATTTCTGTTTTGAAAGCTTTGTCTATTTTTGCTGATAACTTTTTTTCTTGAAGTTGTATTTTTATAACACTTTCAGTTCTGAAATGGGGATTTCATCAGGTAACTTCTGAAAGATCTCAATTTGATTCAATTCAACAAACCAAGAACTTGCTCAATGCATAGCACTGTCCTAAGTGCTGGAGGAGATGACAAATTTAGATCTAGCAAAGATTCTATCCTTATGCAGCTTACATTCTAGCGTTTCACTGTATGCTATCCAGTCCACTAGAAGGGAAAAAGAACATTTGTGTGTGTGTGTGTCTTTTTCTCTGTGTGTACTACACTGTTTTCCTCACCTGAAACAAATTCCTCTGGAAATAAAAATTTCCTCACCAGTCAAAGTTCATCCCCACCCCCACTGCTCTGCTTCTTTGTTGAATAATTAGGCCAAAGACACCAGGTTCCAACTTTATAATGAAATGCAGATTCCCCATTAAAAGACAAATCCATTATTTTTCATTAACTTTTGTTTATTTTTAGTTTACATCATTCATTTCCAAAAATTTTCTCCCCATCCTTCCCCTAGCCACCACCCCAAAACAGTGATCCCACTGTATACCCCCTCACCCAATCTACTCTCTCCTATATCCTACCCCATCACCCCTCTGACTTTCCAGTAGGGAAAGGTGGATCTCCCTACCACAGTGCTTGCATAACCCATTTCCCAGTTGCATATTCATACACACACATATACATATATACATATATATATGTATATGTATATATGAACATCTCCACAATGGACATATTGTGAAAGACTGACTATATTTCCCTCCCTCCTATCTCTCCCTCCATTTGTTCCATTCTCTACTTTGTCCCTGTCCCTTTACAGAAGTGTGTGCTTCTAACAACCCTCCTCCCCACTCTTCCCTCCCCTCTGTCCTCCCTCCTCTCATTCCCTTCCCCAATACTTTCTTTCTGCAGGGCAAGATACTCAGTTTAGAATTTATGTCATTCCTTCCCTAAGCCAAATTCAGTGAGAGTAACGTTGACCCTCTCCCTTTTGCCTTCCTGTTCTTCCCCTCTGTTGTAACAGTTATCCCTTGCCTTTTCTATATGAGATGATTAACCCTATTCTGTCCCTCCCTGTCTCCTCTCATTCTAATCCTCTCCCACCTCTCAGTTTCACCTTTTAGAGTATTGTCCCTTCCTATTCAATTGATCCTGTACCCTCTGTTTGTGAACACATGCATGCACACACTCACATATATATTCATATGCATATACAAATCCATTATTTTTTAATGTTAAATAAGGTATGACTTTAAAAATAATTACAACTGACTAAATTTAAGGTATTGGAAGATGTCCACCACAAGAATATTTTCTGAACCTGCAGATTTATTAGATTCTAAATTTAAAAATGTTCATTCACAATCAGGCCTTGACATTTCTGTTCTGTTCTCACACTTTACCCCTAGCCATGCTATGTTCATTTGCTATGTGATTTCCTGCCTGAAGTGATCTTTTTCTCTTATACCATTGCCAGTTCAATGTGACTTTGTGTTTTCTGACACACTTTCAGTGATTGTATAAGAAATATTGCTGCCATATTAAACAGTTTTACTTTTTTCATGCCCTAACTCGGCTGCATGCAGTTTAATTTTTTTTCCTCCTCTAAAACTCCAACAATTCTGAAATCTAGTCAGATCCCATTCTATATTCCCAATTAATACTTCACAATATCCTATCCTTGTCTTGCCATACTGGAGAAGTCAAGAGGACCTGGGAACTCTAAGTGCCTATAACTCATAAAATATTCTTTTGAAATCCTGAATCTGCTTCATAGCTCAATGGATCCGTGAGTCATGAAAAGCCACCTTGGCAAGATTTTGAATTGCTCTTTCTTCTCTTTTTGTGTCCTCCTTCTTGTCTAGACAAGTCTCCTATCACTAAAAAAGATGGTGTTTGAGTTATGCCCTACCCTGCCTTAAATACAAAGGACATAAGTAACATTTAATTCCATGAAGTGATTGATTTATAAGTTTACAACTTTCCTGGCTTGTTTGTAACAAAGATACTAAAATGATCTTCCTGTATTCCCTGTAAGCGGCAAGGTGGCGCAGTGAATAAAGCACCTACCCTAGAGTCAGAAGGACATGAGTTCTTTTCTGAGCTCAGACACTTACTACCTCTATGACCCTGGACATTTCACTTAACTATGTTTACCTCAGTTTCTCATCTGAAAAATTGACCTAGAGAAGTAAATGGCAAATCATTCTAGTATTTTTGCCAAGAAAATCCCAAAATGGGGTCATGGAGAGTTGTACATGACTAAAACAACTCAACAACAATGATGTTGCCAGCAGGAACTTTTGAGATTACTGAATGAAAAATACTACATAATTGCAGAGAGCTATCATTAGAGCTCTTTGAATGTTCACATTTGTAATCAAGAAATAACTGTGAAGACCTAGCATGCACCCAGCAAGCTCCCTGAAGTCTTACTGTGTCATGATTTTTCCACTTTTCATATCAGAATGTCATTGGACATTTTAATTATTTCCCTCTAAAGGGGAAGATGTTCATATTTCCCATGGTGGCTCTGGGACAAATTGCAGTCAACAAGATTATCTTCAATATCTTCAACTTGCAGTTATGTTAATGGATGCAGCATTTTGTAAATCTTAAAACCCCCATAATTATTAGTTGTGCCAACTTTTAGCTTTTCATTCTTTTCCAGACCTTGTAATTGCTTTATCTTCCTTTGCACATCAGGTATTCAATATTCTCCTTTTTTTCCTCCAATCAAGCCCTACTAGGAAAGGAGCTCCAGTATTTGTCAAGTACTTACTACATTTAAGGCACTGTGCTAAGCTCTGGTGATAGAAAATCCAAGCCAAAAGGAAAGATGATCTCTGCTCTAAGGGTGCAGGGAAATGAAAAGCAGAGTGGAGGATAGAAAGGATTCTTTTGAGGTCCAGAAGCCAAGAAGAGGATTGAGAGGAGAAGACATGTTGTCCTGGGTCCTCTCACAAAATGGAGGCGCTAGGAAAAGCTCAACAAGGCCATAAAGGGGTAGACCTTACAGAGGGTTGGGTTGAGAAGGCTGCAAGGCTTCTAGGTTCTAGGAGTATGAGGCCCAAATGCTGAAGAAATTTCCAGGATATGAAAGCATCGTTTAAAAGTCTGAGAGAGTAAAAAAAGAAAAAAAAAATATTTGCACCAGAGTGATGATTGATTTCTATTCCCAGCATCTCACAAAATCCACCCTTTTTTAATGAGTATTTTTTTCTAAATTAAAAGAATGAAGGGAAGTATCACAGTGGCATCTTATGTGCAAGACAGCAGTAGGGGAATTCCTAATACGTACCATGGGCAAAGCTTCTTATTTCATACCCCTAAAACATTTTTTTTGCAATAACAATTTTTTTGCCATAACAATTATCCCAACATCTATACCATAATCAGAGACTACTGTATTAAAAATTAGAAATAAAATATTATATGTAGTACATTCTTACTCATATTGAAAGCTATGGCATTAATTGAATAGCCAGATCTATTCCCAGTAATAATTGACATTTGCAATAGGACTTCAAAAGTGTTTTACATACATTGCCTCATTTGAGTCTTACATTTTTATTATAAGCTATAACAGGTACTATTATACTCATTTTTCAGATGGAAAAACTGAGGCTAAGAGAGTTGAAGGAACTTGTACAAGGTGTCAAAAGTAGGATGTGAACCTTGGTCTGACTAAGACTAGCACTTTAGTCACCACACTGGATCACCTCTCTGTAATTGCTAAGCAATTTACTCATATTATCTAATTTTAGACACACAGCAACCTCTCAGGCAGGCGTTAAAGTTAGTATTATCCATGTTTTTTCCCTACCCTTTGTGTCTTTTGGCCATGGCAACCCCATGAAACAAAGAAAAAAAGATAAAATGATAAGCATTTTTTGGTTCTATAGTGCTTGTAGTAGAGTGGCAGGAAATCAGATAGAGGATTCTGGGGGAAGGGAAGGCAATAAGGATTCACATAGCACCTACTATGTGCCAGGCACTGTGCTCAGTGTTTCACAAATATAATTTCATTTACTCTTCTCAACAACCCTATGAGGTAGGTGCTATCAGTATCACAATTTTACAAAAAAGGAAAATAAGGTTAAGTGATTTGACCAAAGTCATACAGCTAGTAAGTGTCTTCAGTTGGATTTGAACTCAGATTTTTCTGACCCCAGGCACAATGCCCTATCCACTCCAACACCAGTTATCCCAATGAAGGATGCAGAGAGATATATGGGAAGATACAGTTCAGAAAGAAATGAGAAAAACAAAAGGCTTATAGAATATGCAGAAATTTCATACCTTCATAGCATGAATGCTTACTTTGAAAAAAGAAATAGAAACATTAGACTGCGTATACATATGTATACACACACACACAGTAATCCTCTCTTTCTCTCTGATTTCTATTGGGACTTCTATTATTGTAAGGAAGTGAAGGAAGTTATATACAAATGTATCTCAAAGAAGGGAAGATACCAAATGTATGGAGGGAAATATGAGAAAAAGCAAATGAGAGAATATCAGTAAGTACAGAAACATGTTCCCACTCATCCGTCTATATGAATTTTTTTTTCAGACATATGTGAATTGAAGTCGTCTTTGGTGAGGGGATTAGTTGAGAACAAACTAACTTTCTCAAGTGCTATTCAACAACAGACTTCATCTTTACCATTTTACAATCAACTGAAAGATCTAGAAAATAGAGGTTGCATTGTAATGATTATTTATTATAAAAAGCCTGTAAGTCAGTAGTACAAAACAGCCTTATAGTCTCTTATCTTTTTATTTTAACAAAATTAATTTTTCTTTAAGAAAAATCTTTTTTTTCCCCTCTCACTCTGCCCTCCATGAAAAGAAAATATCACAAATACACACAATCAAAACTAATTCCCCCATTGAGCACATCTATAAAACATATCTCATTCTGACCCTGGGTCCATCACCTACCTCTATGCCAAAAAGTTAGTAGCAAATTTTATCATTAGTCCTTTAGAATCAAGTTTGTTTATTTCATTGATTAGAGTTTTAACACTTTCAAAGTTATTTGTTTTTTGGTGTTACTTTATATTAAAATATTTTATAAATATAGAATTATTATAATACATATCTATAATTTATAAAATATATAATATTCATTATTTATAAGATATTTATCATATAGAAATATATTATTGATATAAAATATACAATATATCAAATAATATAAAGTATTTATAATGTAATGAAATATATAAATATATAAAATTATAAAAATATTTTGCAATTGTTCTCCTGATTCTGCTTACTTTATTCTACATTATTTCATATACATCTTTCCAGGTTTCTCTTATACCATCTAGTCCAACATTGTTTAGAGCACAAAAGTATTCGATGGCATTTGTATACCACAATTTATTCAGTCTTTCCTCAGTTTGGGACATCTTTTCAGTTTCAAGATTTTGCTCCCACAAAAAGAACGACTATAAACATTTTTACTATTTTATTAATCTCTTTCGAATATGTGCCTAGTAGTGATATTGCTAAGTCAAAGGATCTGCATGGTTTTGTAACCTTTTGGGGCAGTTTCAAATTACTTTCCAGAAGGGACACATCATTTCATAACTCTACCAACAATGCATAAATGTATCTATTTTCCCACAGCCCTTGAAACGGTTGCTAGCTTTCCTAATTCTTTTTTTTGGAGGGTGTAAGATGGAACCTCAGTTATTTTAATTGGCATTTTAAAATTATAAGTGATATGGAGCATTTTTTTTATATAGCTAATGATAGCTTGAGTTTCTTCTTCTGGCAAGTGACTATCCACACTTTCAGCATTTAGCAATTGAGTGATTCACTACAATTTTGAATTAATTGGAACTAGGACATTAATACCATCTACCTCTGAGATTTATTGTGAGGATCAAATGAGATGATAGTTATAAAGCACTTAGCACAGAGCCTGGCACATAGTAGGCTCTATGTAAATGTTAGTTATTAATATTTATCAAATAAACTTACTGCAAAGATCTTTATAGCTACTTGGTTTTCTTTAGTTACATTGGGGATTTTTGTGCAAAACTTTATAAAAATAATCAAAATTATCCATTGCATAATTTATGTTGCCACCCTTTATATATCTAAGTCATATATCCCTTTGGAGTTTAACTTGGTGTATGCTATGAGATGCTGCTCTTTTCCTGATTTCTTCCAGAATGCTCCCCAGTTTTCCAAGCAGTTTTTTTTAGAATAATTCCTGTTCAAGTTGCTGGGATATTTGAGTTTATGACACACTAAGTTACAGTGCTTATTTGATTCTATATATCATGTACCTATTCTGTTTCACTGATTGACTTCTATTTTTCTTAACCAATACCAAATTGTTTTGAAGATTACTACCTTGAAGCATGGTCTGAGATTTGTTACTGCAAGGTCTATTTCCTTTCCATTTTTCCCCCACATTATTTCCCTTAAAATTATTTAAGTTTTCTGTCAGATAAATGTCACCATTATTTTTTTTCTTCTTCCACAAAAGCAATCCTTTGCATAGCAGTGAATAAGTAAATTAATTTATGTAGTACTTATTTTTATTATATTGGCTCACCTTATCCATGAACAATATTTCTCCGATTATTTAGCTCTGTTATTTTTGCCTATAGATCTTTTATAATAAGGTATTATTTATCTATACATCAAAGGATTCATGATTCTTTAGGAGATTTAACAATACAAATAACTCCCGCAATGACCTGTTAGTGATATATGGTAGAGCTCAAAATATGAAGAAGAATTATTTCCAAAGAATTCCCTGTTTTGATGGAAACGACCAGAATTGAAGAGAGATATGCATGACAGGTGAAATACTCTAAATGTTGCTTTGTGTTGATGAAATTGTACTGATTGCATCAAGTCCTAAAACATTACAGAGCTTCCTAGAAGAGGATGTGTTATCATTCAATGGAATTTTGCCTATCCATCCACATAGGAAACACCAAGTAGATGAAGAATGCCTATTATCTGGATTTCAGTATGCATCTGAATGGACATGCTGTATTAGTCACTCTGGTGTCTAATAGTATATATGGAACAAAGAGGGGAGAGGGACAGGACTCTGTACTCAGGGTTGAATAGGAGGAAGAGAGCAGGCTGGATCGCTTTGGAGAAATATTGACTTCATATTTTGCATATAAGGAAGATTTTTTTAATCAGTAGGATTTTTTAATAGTTTTGTTGGTATTCCTACACAACAACAACAATAACAGCTCATGTTTGTGCATCATTAAAGGTCTATAAATACCCAGGATCTCATTTGATATTCACAAAAACCCTCTGAGATAAAGGTTATTATTATTTTTATAAATTTTTATAATTTTAATTATAAAATTATGCTTAATTTTACACATCAAAACTCTGAGAGGTGAGTGACTTGGCCGGAGTGATAAAACTAGTGTTTGAAGCAGGCCTTCCTGATTCCATGTCAGGTATTCCATTCCCTAAGACTGTCACAATACATTTAATATGAGACTACAATAAAATCCAGAAAAATAAGGCTTTTCAATTTAATGACTCAGGCCTTGACTTCATTAACCCTTATCTCCTTGAAAGATAAATGAGACATTTCTAGCTACATTTAGTTCTTAAGTAGAGAGAAAACAAATGTCTTGATAGCAAGATGAGAGTCTAATCCAAACATCTAAATAATGGTCTCTGGAACAATTTAAGTGGAATGCCGAAAGTAAAATACTGCACTGCTTGACATTTGAAAGTAGGAATTCTTACAATCATAATGCTTTTTCTTTGTAACTGTCTTCCTGTAGTGTTTGTCATGGGGTCTCCTGCATGCAGAGGACATCAGAAGTTAACAATGTGAGCAGTTACACACAGGAATTCTCTTGTGTAGAAAACAGAAGAGACTTTCATCCATTGTTTCCTCAGATTGGAGTTTTACCCATTCAGATAAGATTTCCCAACTTGTTTGCCAGTGTTTTGTAGTTTATAAGCTCCAAGGGTTGGATGAGACATTCATTGTATACATTGTATAAAATATTCTCTCCAAGAAAATGACTTTCTCTCAGGGGATACCTGTGGAATTTTGTTTCACATTGACACCTAAATGGTTGACTTCCAATTAAAAAAAGGTTAATCTGCATGTTAAATACAAAATCCCTGAAAACAATAGTCACAGAGTTATCTACATCTTCTTTAAAGAGTTTCCCACATTGGCAAATCCCTGATCCAGACACTAGACTTTTAAGTCATTTCATATTGACACAAAGTAATCCTATTCACTTTCAGGCCCTGACAATTACAAATTGTTTATATTTTATCTTCAAAATGTTTCTATTCAATAGCATTGTCAGATTCCACTTATTTCCATCTCATAGAACAGTCAGGCATCATTCCTTCTTGTCCTGTCCAATTGTCCCCTCCTAGGGGAGAGCTTGACACTGCAATTTAGCCAATATGTATGGTATGCTTAATCTGAAACTTTAAGTATTGGAATATTCTTTGCAGATCAGTTGAGTTCACTGGGGAAAAAGCATGACACAGTCTAAACTTAGTGCACTTCTAACATTTGAACATTTTCAAAAGATATCTACCCATCCCCCAAAGCAATCTCTGCAACCCCAAGACACTTAACTACAAGTTACTGGCCTTGACAGACGATCTTTTAATCCCAACTGGATCCCAATCCAATGATCGTGCTGAAGAGGGTGCCCAAAGAGGGTTAGGGCTGCCTGAGACCCCAAAATACTAACATGCCGGGTCCTGCGGAAAGAATTCCACTCAGGTCTTCTCAGCCAAAGAAAAAGTAAAGTTTATTGGAAGTTCAAGTTTGCCATATGGGGTAGACTCTTAAGGAGCCAGTCTGTACTAGGGCATTCTATGGCGCTCTCACACAGAGCAAGTCTGTGCCAAGCTATCCAATGGCACTCTCACACCACATGGAGGGAAGATGGGGTTCTATATACAGAAAGGTTGTGGGAGGAATCTAGGGGTGGTCCAGAGGAGGAGATTGGGGAGGGTCTTCAGGAGGAGTCAGGTGGGGTCAGACTCCAGTAATGAGTAGTTAAGGGTGGGAAGTTGCTGGAGGCTACCTGGAAACCATAGACAATGGTGGGCCAGGCCAGTTCAAGGGTGGAAACAGGAAAGTTAAGGGTGGGAACATTAACTATTGGAACAAAGGAGCACTAAAGACCTGGGCAGAGCCACAACTTAAGGCCCATGACCTCAGGCAAATGTCTTCCCTGGGAAGGTTTACTTTCCCAGAGCCTTTATCTCAAAGATTCAAGGAGCTCAAAGGGGGTCCCAGAGCCTATACCTCATCATTGAGGTATATACAAAGGTTCATCTTGGCACTCATCTACACTTCAAAATTTTAAAAAGTACTTATCTGAGGCCATGCCTAGGATTTCAAGGATGGATGCTAGGACCTTTTTTTCCTTTCTTTTATGACCTGTAGTTAAACTAAGATATACTTACTTAAATCATGAAAAAAACCCAAATATACCAAAATAATCTTTCTTTTTAGGACTTTATGGAGTAGATTAAGTCTTGAACTGAGCAAAATATATCATTATATGAGAGCATATACTTTTATGATTTCCCATCAATACACAAAGAAATTGACAAGAATTCATTAAGAGCTTACTAATTATTAGATATTCTGCTAAGTACTGGGAATACAGATATGAGCAAAATGAAAGCTAGTACCTGTTCTCAATGAGCTTACATTACAATGAGGGAAGACAATAGATAAAAGGAAGAAAAGTGGGGGATATGGAAGGAGAAGGTACTCATTCAGAGACATGGTAGAGAAATAAGTCAGTAGAATAACCAAGAGAGTAATGAAGTAGTGAATATGGCTGGTCTGGGAACTTTCTTTAAAACAGAAGATCCAAGAGGAAAAGAACAATCAGGGAATAGGGTTGCAAGGTGGAGTGATGTTGCAGGGTGAGAAGGCTGCTGGATAATGGTAGAGAAAGAAGTTCAGAAAGTTAGGAGCTTAGATAAATAGATAAAGGACAGAAACCAGTTATACATTTACAACTGACTGGGGGTAGAAGCAACAAGGTTCTGCAGATCCCATGCAGCCACCCTAAACACCCATAAAATATGACTCTGGACAAATTCTAGGACTCTCAAACTCACAAAAATATAGAAAACACATCTCTAGTGGAAGGCAGCTTGGCAGTAGGGGATCATCACGGCAGGATGTGAGCCGAGGCCAGCCCAGCCAGGAAACCAAAATGCGGCGAGGCCTCAGGTGAGTCCGGGAGGAGCCGAGCCGCCCCCAGCCAGTCTACAAGAGAGAAGATCTACAATACCTCCAGCAACTCCACATATACCAAGGCATGAAAAATAGGGATTAGAAAAAGGCAGCTTGACAGGAGGGTCTCATGGCGCAGGCCTGCAGGCCGGGAGCCGAGAACACGTGGTGGCCAGGCTCCAGGGCAGTCTGGACTAGCGAGCCTCCCAAGCCACAGAGTAAGTCTACTTCAGAGAAGATCTACAGCACCTTGAGCAATCTTCACATCTACTAAGCCAGGATTAGGGGTAAGTGAAAGTGAGTGAAGCTTTCAAGCTAAATTTGGTGGAGGAAAAGCAGTTCGGCCAATCTACCCCCAGGGCAAGGAAGCAGTGGGGGAAGGGCAGGAACTGCTGTAGCTGACGG